>VXAC01003560.1:1167607-1203282 GCA_013399225.1 Rhipidura dahli | reverse complement strand
TTTTTTTTTTTTTTTGCCAAACTATCAAGCCTTAAGTATGTAGGTTTCAAAATGGTTTGAGCAAAAACTCATTAGAATTATATGCTCCATCTGTTTTTCTCTTCGGAAGCTTTAAAAAATGCTCCTTCAAATAAATCAAAGATAACTGTGTGAAATACTGAAGTAATGTGCTTGTTTTGTTCTGTTTTGGTTTTTTTTTTTTTTCCCTCTTTGCAGTTAAAAAGCGCCAAGGAATTAGCAGAAATCAATGGGCATGATGAATCTCAAGCAAATGTAGGTACATCTGTCTATGTATAGATTTAGTACACATATGTGTGTGGTCTCAAATTTACTATGGGTGTCTTAAAGCTGATAGAATGGTTGAATGATTTGCACATTGGGTTTGAAGTGTCTCAGTTTTTTTCTTGAAGCCACAGGTTCAAATCCTAGCAAACTTCATTCGTGGTAGATAAATTGGGTTCCATGCAATTTACTTTGTAGGATTTATTTGGATGAGACTTTAACAACCAATGTCCTACTTGCTATATGTGGGTGTTAAAGATACCATGGAAACGACTGCAAAAGAAATGCTTTTCCTTAGTGTCCTGTCCAGGATTATTCAAGCTACAGAGTTATACCATTTGTTTCTGTGGCTGCCACCTTGCAGCTGAGCAAGCTTGGCCATATTTCAGTTCTGAGTGAAGTGGTTCATACATGTGTATAATTTTGATACAGTTGATTTGCACAAGAGGGCGAAATTAATTCACCGAATCATTATTTTGTCCAACAACATTAAAGGACTCATTAAAGGTCATGTTCTTCAAAACCTGCTGTCAAAGAAAAGAAAATGCTTCTGTTATTCACTTAATGATTGCCATCAAAACAACAATTTCAAAAGGGGGGAGGAGAAAAAAAGGGAAAGTTTCCTGCTATGTTTGTCATCTAAACCATGCAGTCTTGTTCTTTGTCATAAACATATGAATACTAAAACTGGTTATATTCAATATCTTCCTCCTAGCCAGGAGAACTAACAACAGTTTAAACACTAATATATTTTAACATCTATTTTAGTCCATGTGTTGTCTAACAGCTCAGTCAGGAAAACAGTTTTATTTTAAACCTGAATGGAAGGCTCAAATTTTGTGAACTGCTTTGTGATAAGGAAATGTTGTCCTCGTTTTTTTAATCCTTTCCTAAATCTCATTCATTGTGATCCATTTCCGCAGTGAAGTCGATAGAGCCTCGTAGCTCTCAGCATTTGGACAGGAGATATTCAATATTGTCTGATAGCTCCAACAAATCTGCAGCTGCAGTCTGTCTGCACAGTGTCCCATCGCCCCTTTGAAAGATTCTGTTTGCAAACCAAAAATACATTAATCCAATGATGATCTTGAAATACTCACATATGCTACCTAAAAACATGTTGTGCAATAGCTGCTTGCAGGTTTCCCAAAGGAAATCCTAAAGGAATATCTAAATGTAAGGCTTAGAAACTCTCTAAAAGAACTTGCTTCCTCACCAAAAATATAGATGAAACAATATTTTGCAGTATTGAAATGTTTTAAAGGGAAATTACCTGAATGCTTCAACTTGTATCATTTCAGCTCATACGTAACTGGATAAACAGAAATGCTTGAAAGGCTTTTTTTATATAATATAAAGGTTGAAATAACATTAAAATGAAACATTTCAATTGTGTAAAGAGAGTGTTTCAGTACATCGTTCCCAGATATCTTAACGAAAATATTTTAGAATCTTTGGTTAATAGTAAATTTTTCAAATGTAAGATTTTGGTCCAGTTTGTAATAGTACAAGTTCCTCAAATGCCTGAATTTTCCATAGGATGGAAAGTCTATTTTCTGCCCCTCTTTTCCATGAGCTCTTCCCCAGCTGATCTCATAGTAATATATGACTCTTAAGAAAAGAAGTCAATACCTAGATTAATGGCAAAGAGGGAAACCAGATAGTTACAATTATTGAGTCACAGTCGCAGCCATGTATTCAACAATAATACCACCATGAAATCAGAGAAAGCACAGCAGTACAAATGGAAATAGAGAAAATGAGGGAAAGAACTGATGTTAAAACATTTGCTGCGATAATGAACTTTGTAAAATGGAAGCTGAAGTGCCTTTTAAACAATTGTCATTTCTATGAAATATGTAGCACTCAGGTGTTGTGCCTTGCAGGTTGTCTCCACATATATTCTCAGCAGACTCCATGGGTTTTGCCCCTGGCCACTGTGCAAATCAGGAATGATCAAAGGCTTGGTGGCTCCTACGTGGTTCTTAGTGAACTGTGATGCATATAATTGGATTAGGACATATTTGTTACAGTTGACAGGTTGAATTCAGCAAATGAAATACCTCTACATGCTGAGCAGTAGTGGGAGGTGTTGGTTAGGAAAAATGGCAACTCATGCCTGTACACTGAACACACAATCTTATCTTCACACTGGTGTATTTAAATTACTTACTCTGCAGATAATCAGGCTCCTAGAAAGGACAGGAGAAACTTTAGGCACAGTGCATACACATCCAAAAAGCCCATAGTGTAATCTTAAAGAGATTACTTTCTTCACTCAGGGTTTCTCCTGCATCAGTTTCTTCTGATGCACTAGTCTGCATCATCTTTTACATTAGAAAATTGTGTTATTTAAAATAAAACATGGATATTTTTCTTAGCAAAAGCAGATACAGATGAAAAAGTATACTTAGACCTATCCTGGTCTAAGTGTCTTCTACATGCCCATTATGTAAGACCATCCCGAAAGGGAGACAAGGAACTGGACACCTTTGGAAAAAGAAAAACTTTCCCCCTGAAGTAATTTATAGGTGCTCAACCAACAAATTTGCCTTCATTTTCTTCTCTTTTTTTTTTGCAGGAGAATAAACTAAGTTGACTAAGAGGCTGGGGCAATTGCAATGTCACATTCCCTGCATGGCAGTTCACACACAAATCTGTGGGGGTGGGGGAGACCAACATTTTAGTGCATTACCAGTACATTTGTTATTTCCAGAAAGCAAAGCCATCTTACAAGGCTCTGTACAGAGTCATAAGGGTGTTTCATGAGTGATTTGCCAGGTACATGCAGTAATATTTGTTATGGCTGTTGACGTTTCCCAGGTATACTCTGTGTCGGGAAAGGCCAAATGTCGGGCTCAGGCAGTACACAGAGCTCGAGATCCTGGCCTGGCATTAACAGAGACTTCAGCAGCCAGCACTGCCAGAGGTGCTGTCACTGAGTGCTCATTTCCATCAGTCCTGTGCTTAGGAAGAGATCAGTCTTTGCTTCTAATCTCAACCCCTTTCATTTCCTCTTCATTGCTGCACGTAATAATATTTCATTCACATCTCTGTCTTAACTGAAGTGAAAATAATGACCAATGGAAAATCATAATTTCAGATATAATCCTCTTCAAGGATGTTCCAAGACTCTTGGGACCTGAATACTCCCAACATGAAAAAAATAATCTTGCTTAGGAGCTGTGCTCGAGTAGAGACCATTTTGCAAATCGAAAATGCTAATCACATGTTTTGTGACTAACTCTACAAAGACAATTTATTCTTCTACTGTTTCCATAAGTTCAATGGCTTTCTGTGAGGCTGCTAGTACATAAATTAATTCTGTGTTTTGATCAAAGATCTCCTTTTGCTCACTGCTGAATTCAATATAGATATGGCACTGCATGCAAATACAGTGAATACAACCCTGGTTTGGGGGTCAGAAGGTTAACATCCGTGGTATCCCTCTGCTGTAAATGGAGAAAAGAAGATTTTTTTTTTTTTAATACAAGTCTCATTTTAGAAGTACTCAGTGATCTTCCAGGAGTTCATTTCTCAGCTATCTGCCTTCCTTAGATGGCTGCTGTGAATAACTCCTACCTTTTGTAAAAGTGCTGTAAAATGGCTATCGAGAGTATCAGTTTGCCATGTTCAGACCAAAGCAAGACAAGGGTCATGGTCACAGAAGCATTTTGAATGCCCATATTGCAATTGTTTAGCGAAGTCCTGACACTATTGAAGTCACTAAAGAGATCCCCAGGTAAAAAGTCCAAATTTCACCAAAAGACTTTTAGGATTACCTCATTATCACCAAGACATAATGAAATTAATATTTTTCAGAGAGTGAAAGTGATTTCACCACAAGGTTTTTTTTGACCAGCTTTTTGTTCTGTTGGAGTTTCATTATTTGCACAAAGTACTGACTTTGACCGCATTTGTCTGTCTGCTAATGTCTCCCACAGCCTGGACACAAAGTTCTGTGGGTTTTTCTCAAGACATGAAATCAATAACATTAAGTAGGGATGAATTTTTCCATTTGAATGCTTGAAGCTGTTGTCAGAGCATTTCTCAAGTTCAACCAAGCATCTTACATTTAATGTTGATTCTTCCTTTAATTCTTGTCTTTTGTACCTGCTTTTGAAGCAGCTACCAGATGACCCCTGACTCTGAGCAGGGGGTGTATTTCACTGCATTGCTCACTTTATATTACATTGAAACTGATGATATTCCTATCATCCTATCTACACCCTAGGTTCTCTTTTCACAGAGCAGGTTAATCACTGATGATCTTCATAAAAGAAAAGATGGTTCTTAAGTGAAGCTTACTTTTGCAACAAGTTGCAAAAGTAAGTTTGCAAAAGATTTAAAAAGCTAACCTCCTTCAGTTTTTGGAAAAGTCTGTAATTCCTTCAAACTCATCAGAGTTCAGTTCTTGTACTTCACTATGCAAAGCTTTAATTTAGGCGCTCAAAAGTGCTTGCTGTGAATGTCCCATTTTAGTGTATGTGTTAGTACACACATGACATATGATGACATTTGATGTGGCTACTACTTATAGTGTGGCAGCATCACACTGAGCCAGGTGAGATGGAAAGGGCCCTAAGGCAGAGGATTAGAAGGTAGAAGACTGCAAAATCATCGCAGCACTTTGGGAGTGTGGGACAAAAGTTGGTGATCTTTAGTGATGAAGATCCCAAGTGATTGCAGATTCTTCTGCTTCACTTCCTTTTGCGTGCAACAGCCACTTCCTGGTTATCCCACTCTTCAAAAGGTTTGCTCTTCCCAGAACAGCACAGGTTTGCAATAAAAAATGTGCTCAACATGACCTATATAAGAGCAATTTGAGTCTAAACTTATGGGCCAGAAAACCCCAGTGCAGGCCTTGCACACCCAGGAATTTTGTGTTTCCTCCCTGTCTGAGCTTCCCAGGTTTGTAAGGTGTGAACTTTTGCTTCAGCAAACTGATGTTAGTCACTGACTACCTGTTGCTGTTGTAATGTGGGCATGCAGAAAAACCACATGAAATCCAGGGTCAGGTAGAAATGGCAGCAAGGCCAGTTTAATGGCTTTTTTCCTGAGGTTTTATATGTTAGTTTGCAAAAAGTGAGTTAAATGGCATAAAGCATTTGGTTCTCTGGCCATCCACCCCTTGAGGGGATTAGTCCAACTCTAAAATGTCCATTCCCAAGAGTTTTTCTAGTTGAAGCCATAAAGATCCATCATAAAAAAGTCGCAGGTGTGGATATTTGATAAACTACTAATTTTGTTTTGGTTAGCTTGCACAGGAAAGAGAGTTCTCACAAAATGCTAGAGAGCTGAAGAAATTCAGTGCTGAAGCCCTTTCAGCATCTACAACTACCTTCCTTGGCTCCCCTCAATGGAGTGTTCTGGCCCTGCAGCAGGCATTTCTGGAGCACATGGGTGTCAATGGGCATTGCAGAAACTGAGGTGATGGCCCCTGGGTGCATTAGAGAATAAAGAAAGAGTCTTCTCCATACCCATGAGCTCAAGCTCTCCATGCCCATGACTCTTCCTGCAGGGAAAGCCAGAAGTTGGGTTTGTCTCTTTGCTTTATCTGAGGAGAAAACAGCACGGACTATGGGCATCCTCCAGCCCCTTTTGTTGTAGCTGCTGCCCTCTGCAAGTGTATAAAGACAGCAAGCAGGAATAATGGGTAATGTGGGGATGAGGATAGCTCCTTGAGAAGAAAGAAGTGGGGTTCTCATCATGGGTGTGTTGTGTCAGTAGGGAAGGTGCAGGACCCTTACCCTGATTGGATTGGAGCCATCAAGGGGGCTTTAGAGAGTCATATTTACTGTTTGTACTCAGGTTCTTCTGTCCTGGTGGGGCCAGCATCAAGGCGTGAGGAGTGGCTGTGCCTCTTTCTACTCCCTATCTTTTCCATTCCAGACATTTATTTGTAGCCCTTCCATCACTCATTTCTTCTCATTTCCTTCAATTTATGGCACATGGAGCATGATAGATTCAAGCAGCTCTGACTGTTTGCAGGTCAGCAGCTTTCCTACTTACAACAGCAGGCATGAGAAATGACCACCTCCCGAATTGAATACCATGAGGCCTGAAAGGTAGCAGGAGTTTAACAGGCTGTTTAGGATGTTATCAAAGAGCCAACTCAGCCTTCAGAAGTTCTTATACACTGGTAGATCAAGTCTCCCTGAGTTCCCCCCTTTGCCACCCCAGCCCTGGTTTGCCATTTCAGAAGACAGCAAGAGTTTCAATAGCATGGAACAGATGTCTCTGCTGGCTAAATCACAGTCTCTGAGATTCTAGCCGTGATTGAACCCTACAGGGAGCAAACAGGGAGTGGACAAAGGTATATTCTGACACAGAATGTGCTGCCTGAAGTGGATCTGGGCTGTAGCAATAACCCCTTTGTTAATGTGCAGCAAGAAATCACACCACTTCCCTTTTCCCTAATTAAGAGTGTCAGAGCGACTTGGCTTTTGATTGCAGTGAATTCTGCTCATCTGAGGGAGGAGAAAGAGAACTCTGAGACACAATGATAAAACCCATTCAGCCACCCACTCAGCAAATCACAGAAGTTTTTTTACTTTAAATTTCATATGAGCTCCACAGGGAGACAAATCTTCAATGCCCAGAGCTACCTGACATTTTAATAATATCTGATCATTATGGGGAGCCTTTCATCCCAAAGCATTTTCCCCGAGTATTTATACTGCACACGTATACAGGAGTCATCCTGTCATTTTGAGTGAGGAATAACATTCAGCCTTATACATATGCAGCTGTGTGCTTAACCCACACAGTGTGTAAGGCAGATTGGCTTGTCAGAGCACTCAGGCTCCCCCGCAACCACCTGAGGGATGATGGGCCACCTCTGCTTCAGCCACAAGCCTACTACTGCAGTCCTGGGAGCTGTACACCACACTCATGCTCCTTCCAACCAGCTTTCAAGGAATAGACAGGAAAAAATGCGACAGAAGTGGGAAAGGAACTTCAGTATTCCCAAGAGCCACTCTCCATAGTATGGATTTCATTGGAAAGGGCTTTAAAGATCATCGAGTTCCAATCCCCTGCCTTGGGCAGAGGCGCCTTTCACTAGACTAGATTGTTCAAAGCTCCATCCAGCCTGGCCTGGAACACTTCCAGAAAAGGGGTATCCACAACTTCTCTGGACAACCTATGCCAGTGTCTCACCACCCTCAAAGTAAAAAATTTCTGCCTTGAATCTGATCTAAACCTGCCCTCTCAGTGTAAAGCCATTCCTCCTTGTCCCATTCCAACATGGCCTCATAAAAAGTCTCTCTCCAGCTCTTTTGTAGCCCCCTTTAGGTATGTGAAGATACTCTAAGGTCTCTCCAGAGCCTTCTCTTCTCCAGGCTGAACAACCCCAACTGTCCTGTCCTCACAGGAGAGTTGCTCCAACCCTCTGATCATCTTCATGACCTACCTCTGACATTACTCTAAGATGTCCAAGTCCTTCCAATGTTGGGAGCCCCAGAGCTGGGTGCAGCACTGCAGGTGGGGTCTCACCAGAGCAGAGCAGAGCAGAGAGGCAGAATCTCCTCCCTTGCCCTGCGCTGCTTTTGATGTAGCCCAGGACACAATTGGCTTTCCAAGTGCACATTGCCGGGTCATGGTGAGCTTCTCATCAAACAATATTCCCAAGTCCCTCTAAGGAACCTCAGAAGGAGTTTGTCATCCTGATCGAGATCCACTCCAAAGGAATAAGAACTCCAAAGTGTTTAAGTACTTCTTGCATATTCAGATGTGGAGATTCCTAAAGTTAATATCTTTCAAATACAAACCCATGAAGAAAACCATTCACTCTCATAGAGCATTTAAGGTTGGTTTTCCCTTCCTGTCACTTCTTTTTATTTCAACAAAGACATTTTCATAACTTCTACAAGTCCCAGATGGGAAACAAAGAGCCTTTTTTTGCCTCTCACTTTGACTGTTCTTTAAAAAGTGCATCATTCTTTAAGAGATTGCAAAGCAATATTTGTGCTAAAGACCATTTCAAAGGGTTTTCACAAATTCTCAGTCTCAAGTAAACATGAAGTGTCTCCTCCTACCATGACTTCAGCAGAGCTGGTGAGCAAGTGATGCCTTAATTCAGCCATCCATTTGTTTGCTGCAATTCCCTAAAACAAAGTGTGCAAAATGACAATTACCTTTTATCTTGCAAAGCAACCACCTTCGCATCACATAAAACATCTGTGTTAAGTCATCAGGAACCTACACATAAATCCAGCTTTAGAAAATGAAGCAACCTGATCATATTTCTGAAAATGAGCATGAAGTAACTTTCATATTAGTCATCTGTATTTTGCATATGTACTTTCCCATAAAATAAATGTGCTCAAATATAATGAAAAAATATAAAGATATAGTTTCAATGAGAAAAGCATTTTCAGGTTATTGCTAGTTGCCTAAACTCAGCAGGTGACAGTTATAATAGTAAAAGCTTTGTAATGAAAAAGTTAAAAGCTCCTCTCTGGCAAATGGATCAGAAAAATAGGATGTCAAGAGCACCATAATACAATTAATCTTCACTCCTGAAAATGCTTCTATTATGTAGGATAAATCAGATAAACAAACCTTAGATCCATCCATTTGAAGTTTTTCATTCATAAGGTCTTACATTCACAGTTCTAATTTTTCTACATTGTTCTTATTATAATTTTAATGCCAGATAATCTTTCAAGTTGTCAACTGTTTATTTGTGCACTCTTAAATTTACAATAATGGTAAATTCTATATCAGTGTATTTTAAAAGTAAATTTCTATGTGAGTGTCCTTTAAAAGTATTTAAAATGTGCTGTTGCTGACAAAACTGACACATGCTCCTTGCATAGAACAAAATAAGTTATCAAGTTTAGGCTTGATTTGAATGAAAAGATGACACCTGGTGTCTATCATTTCTAATGATAGACCAGTTGTACTCACCAGCAGTGCAGCATATGGCAAGTATGTCCTTCTGCATCCCTAGGTAGAGAGTAGAAGGAGAAGGCTGTTGTAAGACCCTGGGAAAAAAAACACTGAAAAACAAAGGCTTTTTAAAATGAATTTTACACCTGGTGCTGTCTCTAACAGTAGCACTAGTTACTTGTGAGAGCTCTGGTTTTGAGGCTGAATGCCTCATTCCTTGCCTTATTCTTTTCATATGTGATGCAACACTGCAAATTTTTGCTGTGAACTGATTTATCCCAGTACAAATAGAAAAGGCCAAGAAACCTCTCTGCATATAGACAGTGTGTCACAAGGCCATTTAACTTAGTGCTAGCCACTTTACTAAAATCAGTTCCTAGGCTGTGAGGAGCCAGGACCATGTAAAAGATAAGCTTTCTGGGAAGTAGTTAAATCACTAGCACGAGGTAATTCATTTGAAGCAACAAAATAATGATATTAATAAAAAATTATGAGTAATTTTCTAGTCACAGTATTTTTGGAGTAGTCAGCAGAATCAGAAACAGTCATTGAAGAGGACAGACTGAGAGAAGAGCTATGTAACACACGTGATGTTTATTTAAGTTAGGACAATTTTAAGTTACTTTCAGAGTTCAGCCACTCAGTCAAATTTTCATACATCACATCACAACACAGTGTGTAACCTGTGAAGGGGAACGAGCTCTATTAAAGAAAGAATTAGAGACATTTGGCCCAAACCAAGTATTGCTGCTTTTGGGAGACGCTGAATCCTGAGGCCTGACAGACACAAGGTGGTCACAGCTCCACGGAATCAACCTGCAGCTACACTGAGCACATATTTCTCACAGTCATGTGGAAGAACACACATCTACAGCACATGCATCACATGCATACATCTATATAATCTTGGCCAGCCACCCAGATCAACACAAACTCAGCATTCATAAACATGAACAGCACTGAGGTACACAAACAGCCCTTTCTGGCTGATCGGGGTAAAGGTCCATTAGTGGGAAATACGTGTGCAGAGTTACACATATACACAATGTGAATCCCTCCAGAAATTGGACTGTCATCATTTAGCCATTCCCCAGGCTCCAGGGTGTCCCTAGTTGGTGGCTTGGACACCCAGGTCTCTCTAACTGCAGCACCCCAGGCACATGGCTCTCTGATTGCTGACCCCACTCCAGCTGCTCTGCTCAGACCCCCTCACAGCCCCCACATGCACACAGAGCAGAGTCCCTCACAGAAACTGAGTTTAAAGAGTGTTATACACATGTACTGACCAGCAACCTGTTCACATGCAGCCACTCCCTCTTATCCCCTCCCAAATTGCCATGATCCCTCCCTTTTAATGCCTTTTCTTTCCCTGCTAAGGACACTCACACAAGTTTTGTACAATCCCATGATGCTGTGCTCCTACATCCCATAACAAGTCCCATATTCCTATAGGCAGTGCTCTCTCAGTCTGTAAGATGTTTCAGAGAGGTGGACTGATGTTCACAGGTGTCCTGTTAGACCCCTGGGGCTGATGCTTTCCTGTGACATCCCTGGGAGTAGCTGGCTCAGGGACTCTGCTTTCTCTGATGAGGTTATCACATCTTCCCTGTTGGTAATGGGGCCTCTGTACTCCTCTCTGCTTGTGGAAATAAGTCTTCAATCACAAGTATCACAAGGATGGAGCAAGTGATGGTGGTTGGAAAATCCCATCTGCAGGGGATGGAGGCAACCCTCTGTTGATAAGGGTGCAGGGCTGGGATGCTTCAGAGAAACTGCAGAGCCATTGGACCTTTTGTTGCACATCCAAGTGCTCTGCCACTGCAGCTGATCCTGCTCTGAGCAAAAGGCTGGGCTAGAGATGTCCCAAGGTCATCTGCATGATTTTGTGGTGCCACGATCACCTGAGTCACAATCGCCGCCTGTGAGTGTACTCACACATTGCCACATTTGCAAGGAAATTTGATTTAAGTTAAATTTAAATAAGCTCTTTCACTGTAGTTTAGCTCAACTTGGATTGAATAATTTTGAATTCACCATGGATAACACCATAGGCAAGGACAGTAGCCCATTCTCAACTGACAACCATGCTAAGCTGTCAGAAGTTGTCCTGTTCCTGAACCTTGCGTGTGTCCCCATAAATTTAAGATGCCTGACTTGATATGCATTGAAACTATTGCAAGATTTGCATTCACTTGATTGGAAATTGAATTATGCTCCACTCAGGTTAAAAGTGCAAGATTAAATTTCAAAGGTAGTTCTGAAGTACCTTTAAAGAAAGACTAGCAAAGCAAACCCATCTATACCAGACTTTAGGAGATTCACAGATAAATGCAAATAAATTACATACATATCGTTTGTCATGTTGCAGACCAGTTTCTACCCAAGTCTGCAGTCACACCTGCCTGGTCCTCAATAAGCAGTTTGGGCAAACTCACCTGAAGTCCAAGCCCAGTTCTGTGTGCTCAGAGCAAGCACATGTGTGCCTTTCAATACCTTAGAGGCTGCAAATTTGATATCACAGGTGCACGGCTCTTTCTTCTATCAGAATTTTTAAATTACCTTTTATTTCCAAGCTTACAGCATCTCTCTGGCCTGTTCTTAATAGCCTGCAAGATTTTTGCTTATGTTTCGGATATATAATTTTTTCTCCTCCTACTCATTTTGTCTCGTAAATCCCCTGGCTGATGAGAAAATGTGGTGTATCCCTTACATCTAGCAACACTCAACAGTTGCTCTGTCACATGCCTGCTGCGACAAACATAAAGTCTTCCCTTATTCTGCTGCTGTTTTAATGCCTCAGACAATTGGCTTTGTACGTACAATAAAAATGCAAACCTTTCCAGAGGCTGGTAGGTTTATGGGATTTTTTCTGGGTGTTTCAGAAGACACAATATTATTTTTATCCTGTTGCCACACAATTCTTCAGAATTCCATAAAATACAACAAAGAAAATGAGGTCGTTGAAGACAGTATGCGAGCAGTCATCATTTCCCCTAGATTCAAAGATAATTATCAAACCCTTGGATTACTCAGAGAGTGGAGGAAATATTTCATCTCTTTGGATGTCATTGCATCCTGGTCACATGTCAGGTATCTTCAATGTCACATTCATTAAATCCTGTATTCTGCCTTTCAAAGCAGAGTCCTGAACAACAGATGGCATAAAATTGCACTCTGGCAGGAGGAGTTTCCAGGTAGGGCAGCTACTGTGCAAGCCCTGTTCAACTCTTGCTCAGTGTTTGTGGAGAATATCAAGTCCTCACTCCCCCCATTTTTAGGGATGCTGGCTGGCATATGTTTTCAGGCAAGAACAAATATTTTATATTGTCTGCCTTTTTTACACCAGCTTGAGACTGATCTGAAGAGGATTAATGCTATCTAGATTGAGAATTTTTTATTTAATATCTTACTTTCCCATAAGGAAAAAAGAAACCAATAAAGGAAAGACCCAAGCCATCCAGCCTAAATATCTGGAGCTTTCTGATCTGCTAGAGGCCTGGAGTGCAGAGCTAGCCTTTTGTTCATACAGGATCTGTGATTATCTTCTGTAGAAAGTGACCACATCTCTTCCACTCTTCAGGAGCTCTGTGTCTCTCTCTGCAAGTGCATTTCTCTCAGGAGTCACTCTCTCATTTGCTGTGTCTCCAGTTGTCGGACCCAGCTGCTCTCTGGACAGTCAGACCAGGCACCTTTTGGAGCAATATATTTGCCCATGCCTCTTCCAAAAGAATTTTCTTCCAAAAAAAGCCAAGATACTCGAGTGAATGATGCCAACCAAACTTCTCTCCCACCTTACAGCCAGGCTTTATACATCCCTGTGCAAAACTGCCATGTGCGACTCTCCACAGCTATCAGCTCTGTGTCGAGAGTGGTGTCAGAGATCTGGTTGTGGAAATTAACAGTTGATGGGATAAAATTGTTATTTTCTGTTCCCTGTTTCATCCAGCAAGTTCTCCTGAACTGAAAGTTTTCCAGAAAGACTCTCTGTCTGTATCTCCCTCCCTGGTTCAAATGCAGGGAGCCCTGCATCAAAATGCTCATCCCAAGAGATATCTGGAGAACCATAGGGATTTCACTCCTATGAGGGAAATTCAGTTCTTTTCATCATCTGCTGATGGATGAAAGTGTCATTTGCAAGGAAAAGCAAAGGTGAGAGCATCACACAAAATGGTTGCATTCATACTGAGCAGCTCTGGACCTGTCATCATCAAATTGGTCCTCCACATTTTCCAATACCTGACATGATTAGTGAATAATAAATAGGACCATGTCCCTAATGATCTCCAGGTGTGATTTAACCTGGATTAAGCCTTTCACATACTGCATTTAGTTCTTGCAAGGTCATTTCATTTCTAATAAGTAGCAGTTTGCACATGCTCAGCTGTGCTCTTGTCTTTTAATGCAGTAACTGACAGATGGTAGCAAAATATTCCTTTTATAATGAAACCTGCTGAAGGAGACTGCTTAGGGCCTCAGAAAATATAATTTGCTAAATAAAGAATGGTCTCCAGGAAAGAAAGGAAATACTGTAATGTAGTATATACTAAATAATTTTCCTCAGGCATCTGGTGATCAGTAGCTCTTTCTCATGTCAGAGAGGTGACCTAACTGGTTTTTTCCAATTATTTATTGCCTCATTCACCTTTGTACTCTTAAAAGTCTTGTTTCTGCAGGTTGACATAACTAGTGCCTCTAAAAAGTGTAAATTAACTGCATAAGGATTTGTTGTTGAGGCCTCATAGGTACCAGATTTGTATCTGCAGTATGTTGTCAGATTCTTAAGGTTTTCACTTACACTATAATTAGCCTAGTTTCTGGGTGAATTTCACACCAATTTTTTAGACCCAATTATGCCATTTCTCTTAAACCACTATTAATTCCTAGCAGCATTGCTAGTGAATTCTGATCTACTTTATGTGACTATGCACACCCTGTATTTTCTCATGGCCTGTGCAAAATTCTTTTGGCAGCTGAATATATCAGAGTGGTCTAATTTATCATCTTCTGTGAGGCAGGTAGTTTTGGATGGCAGAAACTTCTCCTTTTCAAGCCTCCAAGAACCTGCAACTTTCTTCTAAAGCCTGGGGTTTGATGAGTATCTATCTTTGCTACTCGTTTCCTCAGGCTTCCCCATATTTTTTTTCTTTACTCTTTTATCCTCTGTACCAACGTACAGCTAAGGAAGACTTGATGTGACTTCTCTTAGCATCCATTTACCCTGTCCTATAAATCATACAAAACATTCTGCACAGGCTCAAATCTAGGCATTAAATGAGAATCCATCTGTTCGTTGCTCCCAATGGGATTATAGTTTCTTTCCCTGCATCACTGCTTGACAAAACTTCTAATCCCACCTGAAACTGCAAGTGCGCTGTGTTTGGGACCTGTTATATCAAATACACATTTCTCTGCTCTCTCCTTTCCCTCTCAGGAATTGCTATTTTTAGACAGCTTTTCTATCTCCGATGAAGTCAAAGTTACATCTTAACCCATAAAAGCTCTGGTGGCATATGGTGCTCTGCTTTTCTGCTGCACCATCCTGAAATCTGTCATCCAGCTCTGTTCTGGTCTGTAACCCCCTTGTCATTACTGCCCTCTTGGAGCATGTAAACACCTCTCTTATTTCAGTTTCTTGCCTGGGTTTCCTTTCACCGTTTTTGGATGTCATGGCCAGCAGCAGATCAGAATTTGCATTAGCCTTTGGCTCTGTCAGGAGGGGAATCAGCAGTGCTGGACGATTTAGAGCATGCTGCTGCTGCTGTAATGTGCTCTGTGCATTACAGCACTACAGGAGTGTTAGTGTCAAGGTGATGTAGCTGCCAGAGCACCCAGGAACACCATTATTTTAAGAGGGTATCACTGCCAACTCTTGAACTGCAGACTCCCTGAACTAAAATACCCAACTAAGAAGTTATTTCATTGCTACTAACTAAAAAGGCAGCAGAGGATGTCATGTGCATGGCTACACATAGATCCCTGGCCAGGAGAAATGTCTCAGCTGGCCTTTACAACTGCAACAAACCCCAGATGACCCAATGGACCTCACTCCTCCTTCAGTGTGGGCCAGGGTCTGTCAGAGCCCCCTTGCTGGGGGCTGAGGACACACATCTGCACGTGTGTCACCCATGTGCTTGTGGAGTTCCTTAGCTGACACATGGCAACTTGTTCTTCTTTGAGACGCAAAGGAACACTTGAAGCCATGATGCATCTGAGCCATCAGGCGCTGCCTGTCTGGCAGCTGCCCCTAGCAGTAAGCCTATAAAGAGCACAGACTGTGTCACTGGGGTTTTTTGGGTTATGTTGTTTGTTGTTTCTTTCCCATTTTCAATTGAGAATGAGGAAGCGTGTGACTCTTTTTACTGGTCTCACAGACTGTGAAGCCTTTAGTCATCCATAAAGAGGCACATTTGACATGTTTTGGAGTTCATGCCTTTTTTTAGCGTGGATTATTCACATGTTCAGAAATGCCTTAGAGCAGCCCAAGCCCAGTGTCCCTCGTTTATTGCCAAAAATTCTTGCCAAAAATTTTGGAGCAAGGCACCACACCATGGGTGTGTGCTAAATGAACCACATCATTATACCGAATAGTAGATATCTGCTTGCATTTAAGGCTGCCCAGTCCCACACAACATCCAGCAGCTTACCTTGACTCCCTCAAACAGAACAAGAGCACCATTCCTTCACAGTCCCACCTCACGCCACCGTATCTCCAGTGCCATGCTCCCTGCCTCCAAGGTTTTGCATGGAACTGCTGAGCGTTTGGCAGAGCAGATGCAGCAGTGTGAGTCACTGCCTCGCCGAGGAACGAGTTGCTGCACATTGGCTGCTCCATGGAAATGGCCCACGGATTCGCTTGAATATTGTGCAACGCACTCCAAGCGTGCTGCTTGCGTGCTTCGGAAATGATTTATTTACTTCACATATCCCCGGCCACACAGCTGCCTGGGTACTTCTGATGGAGCATCTGATATGTGATCTCGTGGATGAAATTTAGGTGGCTCAGGTCACATGGTTCCAGAAAAGAAGAGCTCTGAGTAGGAGCCTTGACTTGTTCGCCCTTCAGGTCGCTGCTCTTTCAGTCCTTAAAACAAGGTAGCTTTATGCAAACCACCAGTAAGGAATGGTCTTCCTGATATGTGCCAGCCCCCAAAGCATGCCTGAGAATTGTTTTGGATGGGCCAATGCCATGCTAGGCACTGGTTGAAAAGTGTAACAGGGCAGAGGGTTGTGTTCTAGTAGCTAGAAATGTTGTTAGTGACTGCTGAATTTACTCTTATGGCTGCAGCTGAATGTTTCCATCCATGTTCCCTGGAGGCAGTCTTGGTTTACAGCTTTAATAGCTACAAAATGTGAGTTTTCTGACCATCCCCACACTTTATGGCACAATCTCTCCAGCTGTTATAATGAAGAAGCACTTGCAACAAAGTTATTACTTACTCCACAAGCAAAATTTCTCTTCTTGGCAGCACTTGGCATAAAGGTAGTTCAAAATATGTCTTAATATTCTGCAAACCAATCAATTATTTATAATTGTCTTGTCTTTAGATGTGAATTAAAGGAATGATTTTTTTATAGAGTTGAAAGGAAGCAGACAAGTTTAATTGAGGCAAATGAAATCTACATGACCACCTGTTTATTTTTTTCAAACTTTATAGGAAATCAATGTATTGACAGTAGCGTTGGTCAACCAGGACAGAGAAAAAAACTCAGAGAAACGAAGCCCAGGTCTAAAATCGGAGAAAGAGGCACTATTAATAGGTAAGATAACTCCAAAGAAGATTTTTCCGAACAAAATGCCTTCTAACAGGTTTCTGTTTTGCATATGTGTTTACACACATCTTTGTGCTAATACAAGTAAAAAAGAAAAAAAATAGACTTTCTTGTTTCATCTGTGTTCAGAATGGCTTTTAGTAAGAAAAATCCTAAAATACAAGTGAATTTTGCCTTTCTGAAAAAATCTGCAGTTTAATGAATGTACTTCAGATATGAAGATAATGGCAGGAGTTGCATTTATACTTGAAGCGTGTATGTATGATGACTTTATTTACATCAAGATTTTAGCAGGCTAGAGTTGTATAGCTTGTTACACGATTATTAGACAAAGTGGTGAAGGAGAAGGGGATGCAAATAATATTAGTAAACTACCCAGCAAAAAATATGTATACTGCATGTATTAAGCAAGCCAGATTTATGCCTTTGACATTAGGTGAGGGAATTAGCAATATGAATATTTATAAAGAGTACCACAAGGACTGTCATATCCTTTACCTAGAATAAAATCTTTAAAATAAACTCTTAAAGAGTGCCTAAAGCTAAAGCTTATAGGCAGTGGGCCAGCTAACTGGTATCAGGAATTTAGTCACACAGAACTGGCTGTACCTGTGCTACCCTTGGAGGGAATGTGCCCCATTCACACCCGTGCATATTTTGCATTTGGTTTCAGTGGGGCAGGTTTGCATGGAGCAGGGAGGCCCACAATCCCAAAGGGTACCCTGTGGCATGGCAACAGAAATGTTGACCTGAAACAACAGGCTTAATTATTTTTGGTTTTTTCACAAATCAGTGGTATCTTGTTAAGTGATAGTTCCAAAACTATTTAATTTATTTAAATGGAACTCATTTTCATCACCTAGGCACCACGAAAATAGCTGGTTTATTGCAGAGGCACAGATTCAGCAATTCTCATGTTCAGTTCACACCAAAGAGGTCATTTGAAAGTGAAGAATGTATTTAAATGTTTAAAGTGCTTAGGACACAAACTCCCAGTGACTAGTGAAAAGCAAAACAATGGAATGTACAGAAATGTGTGACTGGATTGAATTCTGCTTATTAAAATAAAATCTGGAACTTTCAACTGCAGGGGACAATACTTGATCAGTTCAAAGTTCATTCTGTGAGAAGGACAGCAAGCATGGAATTTCAAGAACAGAATAACAAACAATTTTTTTAGATCACTCACTGCAACAAACAGTGGCAGTGTCCCAAAGTGGGTCCCGTACATTTGCTGTTCAGTGGCACTCAGAGAAATGGAGTAATCTCACTTCAGATATTACTGGTCATAATACCCCCACAACTGACTCACTGTTACAGTTCAAAGATAAAAGATTCCTCAAGATGGATTTCCTGTTATCTCTTCTTCTGAGGCATGATCAGGTGTGGCAAGGGAAAAAAGGTCCTTGCCTTCATCCATTCACTAAGTTTTTCTGTATTTCAAAAACACAGTGTTGTCTTAGGGGAAAAGAGCATAAAAGAAAAAAAAATAGTAAAAAGTTATCATGGAAGTCCAGTCAATAGCTACAAAATATTGACAAATTACTTACTATTTACATTATATGAAAGAGCTTAATGGAAGCTCTTCCTTAATGGAAGAGCCTTGGGAACAACATAGCAGATTCAATGACACCGGTAAAATGTGATTTGAGTACCAACTGGATTCCCAGTCATCTCATCCAAGTGTGATGATCTTGGCTTTTGCTTCTAGAGCTCTTGTGTGGTTGCTTGTGGACACCCACTGATGCCTTAGGTTTTAACTTTTATATTTTTCAAATCCTGAACTGCACAGTGTGCAACTCTGAATTTTTGTGTGGCCTGTTAGCTGCTGTTCTCTCATGCTGGTTAGACATAACAAAGCTTCTCTAGGTTTGCACTCCAAGGACACCTAGATTGTCCCAGGCCCAAAATGTGTAAACTAAAGCCTTGAGAGGAGGGGTAAACTTGGGGTAATTACATCATTGACTGAAGTTATAATTGGAGAATTAACCCTGACATGCAAATGAACCAAACTTATAAAAGTGTGAAGAACTTGTGACCCAGGGTCCATCTTGGGTGTAGCCTTTGGCCTGCCCAGGGTGTAACTTTGAAGGTCCTTCAAATAAATACCTACTTTTATTTTCTTATTTTTGTGTAGCCTCTTTTTTAGGTGGCCACCTCCAGGCATCACCACAGCACAAAGAAAGTCACTGCTGCTAGGACTTGCCATAATATAAAATTTATTACCTGCCACTCCTTATGCAGAACCAGAAGTCTGTAAATGTTGTTTGAAAAGTGAAGGAGAAAAAAGGTGTTCTTTGCAAAGCCAGTCTAAAATGCATTAAATATTGCTTATCGGTTTCAACCATGGCCAGTACTTGGGGAAAAACAAAATGCAAGATTATCCTAATTCATTCAGCATCAAGAAAGCAGTATGGCCTGCAGTACACAAGATACAGTGACCCATTTTTGTCATTTGTAAGCATTTTTAATCCTGGTGTTTATGATTTAAGTAAAGGAAACTTCCCCTAGGGTGGTTGAGCTGAAAAGCCCATCCAAAGTGAGTTGGAAATATTTGTTCTGATTCTTACAGTTCAGCTCTCCCCAAACAGCAAGTAACACACATGCCATTTTGTATTTTCACTGTTTGCTTAGAAGAAAAGCAATTGGATAGTGCTTTTAATAGCAATACTGATGCCCCAAATCTTGTTTTCTCTGGTCATCATTATTAATGCTGTCACTTGATTTTCACTGCAGAAAAAATCTCTAGACTTAGATCCTGACTCCATCTAAGCCACTTTTAATTCCCATACCTTTTATAATCATCCTGAAAACAACAATGAAGATAGGCAGAACATGCTCTCTCTAAAGAAAAAGTAAATAAGCAAATATGTCACAAAGCATTTGTGTTTTCTTCAGCAGCATTTAGGGGTAATACGGATTAAGCACTTTTAATAACCATCATCTGCATAATTACTAGAAAAATTTGAGGGAGTGAGGGTTCTGACACAATTGTATGAAACGTTTTCACAACAGAGAATCCAGTGAAGGAGAAAAAACCAATAATTTTGCCATTACAATATCCACAATTTTATATTGGTAAATCAAGCATAAAATTAGTAGTTGAAGTGCTCCCAGCAAGGCTTTGTTTAGAAATTCCTTTATTCATCAGTATATTATCTTGGTCACTTACTTGATAACTGCTGTCATTCCTGAAGATGAACTATTGTATTTAGCACGTTACTAAGACTGTATTAAAAATGTGCTGTTTTGTTATGTTTATTCAGTTGTGCAAGAAAAATAAGAATCATAATTCATACTGAAAAGCCTTCAAGAACAGACTCTTCAGAATTATTTTGCCTATTTTAATGATACAGTGTCTGAAGTAATTTTAATACTTTGTGTGTGTTTGTTTTTAATACAGGTATCATATCCACATTTCTTCACGTCCACCCTTTTGGAGCCAATATAGAGTATCTTTGGTCTTATATGCAGCAGTTGGACTCTAGGGTAAAAAAATTAATCAAAATCTGTTTTCTCTTTAGAAATATTGTATTATTCTTTACTGCAGGTTAAACTCTTCATGAGTTTCCATTAGAAAGATAATGGGATATGGGGCTTGGGGGTTTGCAGTCTTTATTCATTTGCAAATTACAGTGCGCGTGTTTGTGTTGAGGTCTTTGCCTTGCACTGCTTAGCTATTCTTTGTGGCACAGAAGAGCAGAGCTCTAAATGGCAAAGACTAGCAGCTGATTTTATGACACATGATTCTGAAATATAGCTGGGGAGAAAAAAAAGCAGAACAAGAGGCAGGTGTGGCCATGGCCATCAAACTGTGAAGTTTTTGGAGATGAGTCCATTCTTTGAAAAGTTGTTAGTTGTGTGTCACACTGAACTGAACCTTCATGAACACAGGAATGGACCATGTAGCATGCCCTTTGTCTCCACGTGGAAGCTGAGATGACCTCATAAAGGAATTGAGTGACCCTACTGCTAATTTCAATGAAGTTGTGGCCAAGACAAAAGTGAAGCCAACACAAAACAGCGTGCAAAGTGTTTAATGCATCAGTCCATAATGTTCACAGTCGGTACATACCTGTAGGATAAGATTCTTTGACTTACTTTTAATATCTCCTGTAGAATGAGATGAAAGCAAGCTCCAAAAGGGGCCTATTCCTCTGCACTGAGTATTAAGCAAGTCAAGGATGAGAAGCTCAAGTGTGAAATAGCCACCTTTGATCAGGTGAAAGGTACTCCAAGAGCTAAACAATGTCTCTGCAGGATGCCAGGCTGCCAAAGAACTTAGCAGATGCAGGGGTCACCCTGTGGCCAGCCACAGCTCTGTCCCATGTCTGCCAACACTTGGGTGATGGTGCTCTCCCAGATCTTCTTGCAACACAAATCCTTTGTTCCTGGAGGTGATTTGTTCCTGAACAGCCCCCTCAGCCCATAGCTAAGATCAGCTTCCCACTGCTTTGATGGGCTGCTTTGAGGGACAGCTTCATGTTCTGGAGGATCCTGGATCCTTCCACAGTTTCTATGAAATAGTAGGGCTAAAAGCAGAGATCCTGAACTAGAAGCTCACTGGAATTAAGAGAGGCTGCAGTGATAAGTGAGGAAGGATGATGAATTTGTTAGGCACTGCCTTCAGGCCATGGCAACTCAGGCTTGCTAGTGCTTTACAGCCCACTGCCACTCACAATGAAAAGGGAGTTGAGCATGAGGATGGTAGAAAGAGGTGAGAAACTGGTGAATTTCAATTCTTTTTTAAATGTCTGGTTTTATCAAGACCTGATAATCCAGAGTTTCACACCTCCAGCCATTCTTCTTCTGCTTCTCTATGCCCCTGCCACATGTGCGCTTTCCTTCATCTTGTCCGGCATCACTCGGGACAAGATGTCCAATCTCCTCATTTGTCTTTCCAGTCCTTCCTTAACACGACATTTAGCTAAGTTTCAACTGCTTTTTCCCTTGGGTGGCCTCTCCAGCTCTGTATCTCTTGAGTGGTAAGAGCAATCATCCAAAATATGGGCTCCCTGGGCTCCAGCCCTCTTGCTCATTGCTTCTGCCCAGTGAGCTCTTCAACATTCTCCCCCTGCACCGCTGTGGTCCCTTCGCGTGCATGACTGTAGGCTCTGTCCTTGAGTTTTTGCTCATGTGGGTAACATGTTGGCTTCTATGAGGCTGCTAGGGTCAAGCTCTTGACTTGAAAACAGAGCCCTCAAGGAAGGAGCACTGTCTCCATCTCTGCAGCTGCCACCAGACCTACCTACTACATAATAAACACAAGCTGAAAAATTTGACCTCGTTTGTTTATTTTGGAAGAAACTGCTTGTAGAAACAAATTACTTTTTAATGGCATGATCCAGAGATGCAATCTCAGAGATGAATTTCAATTACTTTCAGTGGTTAGCCTGTCATTCCTCGCCTGAACAGGAATGATAAGGTCAGCATACCCGTGTGGGCTGAGGGCTCTGTATAGAGCTCAGACACATTGCACAAAAGTAACCAGACACCCACTGCTGCCATGTGAGTACTTGAGAGATGGTTTGGATCACTCTGAGGCTGCCTCCAACAGTGAGTTTTGGTGCCACCTCTAACAAATCATTTAATATTTCTGCTGCAGTAACCTCGACAGCAAAATAAGAAGCAATAGATACTTGCTCGCCCCCCTTGGGTGCACTGAGGTATCATTAACACATTTCATGCTTACATGCTGTTTTAAAAAGAAAAGTTTTCACCATGGAAGGTTTCTACTAATATAAACAAGCAGAAATACCATTATTTCCAGAGAAGCCTTTCAAGCCACGGAGGTACCTGTGGATAACAGGCAGTACCCATAGATTTCTTTGCTTTTCCTTTCATGACCACCACTTTAGAAGCAGTCGGATAGAATGGCTCATGTTCCATGAGTGTTCATTTCTTGACTTCCCCACTGATTATACCAGGAAGGTTGCTTTTGTGAAAGTGTTTTCTGTAATGAGAGCATCTTGCCCATTAGGAAGGTGACCAGTCATTAAGGTTTCAAAGTGATAAAAACATCCTGACCAATGCAGACCTGGGAGCTCTACCGCTTAATTATCTGGGGCTGCTGAACTGGCTAAGACTGAAGATGGCTCCGTGGATAGTCAGCCTTCAGGAACAAAACAGAGCTGATTAGAGTTTCTTGAAAAAGAAAAACTGGTGGAGCTGGGAGAAGAACTCAACAGCTCATAGGCTGAGAAGAAGAATAAGATCCTATCTGCTTCCTCCTCCTCACAAGAACACCCATGACTGTAGTTTTTAGATGGACTTCATACCACACTGTGGCCACAGCCCCAACACGGCAGTTGTGATTGCTTTGCCATGGGATGCCACCTACAAGAGCAAAATCATTCCTGCAAGGAATCTGCACTTGCTTTGGAGTCTGGAAAGTCATGTCAGGCTAAGGTTAAAAAAAAATAATAACGGTTGGCTGTTTTCATATGGCCTGGATTCCTGTCCCCTGCACCCCTGTTATATCTGTTCTTAATGTTTCCTCTTTACAAGCTACAGGGCAGCTTTCTCACTTTAGTTTTACCTTTGTTTCTTTCACAGATCTCTGCAAATGAGATAGAAATGCTTTTGATGAGACTGCCGCGCATGTTTAAACAAGAATTCACTGGTGTAGGAGCAACACTGGAAAAGAGGTGGAAGTTTTGTGCCTTTGAAGGAATTAAAACTGTCTGACTGTGACTAGCAATGAAGCTATGCAGAAGAAGAATTCCTAGAGCATGGCAGGGTTATAAAGTATTAAAGTAAGAAATTTGGGTTTGGGCACATAGTAGTATGTTTTCAAAGTTATCCAAGCCTAATTTTAGTTACATTTGTGGCGTTCTCTTGTGAGTGGAAATGTAGTTGTGCACCAGTTCCTAAAATAAAATAAAAATTTTTTAAGAAGTTTCAAAATGTGACAGATTGTTTCCTATGAAAACTGAAGAAAGATACCACAGTCATAATGATTTCAAAATACTACATGTCCTACATCTAAGAAAAGCTCATTGAGCAAACAGTCAAGGAGAAAGATTGCCCAGTTATGGTCGCTAAGCTACAGCGATTTATATGTAATATGTCGTAGAACTCATTAAGTTTTGTTATAGAAAGTTCTTTCTGTTTAGTAAGAGAATTGAGTAATTTTACAGTGAGGAAAAGCATACCAAAAGAAAACTTGAAGATGTGTCTGAAGTTATTGTATTTTGTAAATTAAGTTATATGCTGTACCAGGGATTTTTGCCTTATTGAAAGAGGCCTGAAAATGTGATTGGAGTCCTCAAGAATGCTTTATCAAGAATATTATTTTTCTAATGTAACTATTCTCCATTACAAGTTCTTTTAACATGGATTGCATATCAATTTTCATAAACGTGTAAATAAGGAGGAAACCAGTGTTCCTGTATTGTATTTGGTATGTAACATTCAGGTTTATGCATCAAAATAAATATTCAGTTGCATTACTGTTACAAATTTTATAGCAGATATATTAATTTTTATCAATAAATATGACTTCTACCATATTGTTTGCATAAGTTTTTCTTCTGATGCTTTTGAATTTTAAGCAATCCAGCAAGAGTCTCCTGGAACTTATCTTTCCCCTACCTGAACTATTAATTGCAGATAACTTGGTTAAATGAATTATAAATCAAAAAAGAGCTTGCAAAATTAGCTAAGATTAAAATAATTTAAAATATTGGTAGAGGAGGTACCAGCATGGACCTTTGATTTTTTTTTTTTCAACAAGCAGACGAGTGAAAAATGAACACCTTCAAATTTCTCATTTTCATTGTTGTGTTGGGTAAGAACTGCTGTGGGTAAGAAACAGCAGCCCTCTTGGAGCCACACCCCTGTGCAGGCAGGGGAACCAGCCATGAGAGAGCTGGTCCTATGAAGTGGGGCACCAGCAGTGGGAAACATGGAAAATTCAAAGAGATGCAGGGAATATTCAGATACATGGCAGAGTGATGTTTCACTCAGGTTCCTCAATAAACAGCAATTAGTGTCAAATGCATTTAGCTGTGAAGGAACTCTCCAACATGGCTTTTGGTGATTGGCACTTTAGGACTTATTTCTCTTCTAGCATCTACCTGGAATATAGAAATAGTAAATGAAATGCTAATTGTGTACAAAAGGGGAAGAGAAGGTCTATTATGGGAGAAAAGAGGTTCAACAGGTCTATTATGGGAGGAAATTATGCTTTCAGGCAGAACACACAAAATTTAAAGAAATAAAGTACATCTCGATTATGGTTGCTATAGAACCTGTGGTAAATTACTCTGGTGAAACTAGTAATTATATGCCAGTTATGTTAATGAAAATTAACTAGTTTAATCCAAGTAACAACTCTTTCCTCTCTTGAGATCATACAGTTTCATGAATAATTCTGGCAAAAATGTGTTCGGTCTGACAGCTTGTATTTAAGTACTCTAACATAAATGTGTATGGATGCCACTTAGGCTAGGGAAAAGAGATGTGAGAAAACTTTCACCTCATCTTACTCCATGCTATACTTGTATGTATGTCATTATATTCAGTCCTTCCTTTCCTTGTGTCCTCCTTTTTTTTCCCTTTAGATCAGTGTCTCTCTCACCAAATGACTTCAAATCCAGATAGACAGAAAACATTTTCTTTTTCTGACGGAACCTTGTAACCTCATCACTATATTTGCTTTGCATGTATTTTTTCTTCTTTTTTTCTTCATGGGTTTTTCATGTCTGTCCAGACCATCAGAGCTTTAGAAGGGTATATTTTTTGTCCTTGTATAGTACCAGCTAAAAGGGAACCTCTTTCACTGGATTTTAGATAGTGCCAAAGAAGATCTAAACTTTGAGGATGAATAGCATGTAGGCATCCTGTATATTGTAATACATCAGTTGAGGACTTGAAACGCAGGGAGATCCTCAATGAATATCAGGTTGGGACCAAGTACTAACTTTAACTCTGTGTGCTTTGGGGGAAACTGGATTAAAATGTTGAGCTCCATCATTTAGGTGCTGAAATGTCCCTATGATGACTCTCAGGGTATGCAGCGGGGAGACCTGCAGTTAATACAATGAGATTAATTACAGGAAAACCACCTTTGAAAGACACCTAGACTGGACTTCAGGGAGCATTTCTTTACTGAGATGGTGGTCAAACACTGAGATGGGCTTCCAGAGAGGTGATCAATGCCCCACGGCTGTCAGTGTTTTAAGGGCATTTGCACAATGCCTTTAATGACATGATTTAACTTTTGGTCAGCTCTGAAGTGATCAGGCATTTGAACTAGATGATCCTCATAGGTCCCCACAAGACCTAAAGCAAGTTTCTGCAGCTGTGTCAGGTCGAAGGAAGATGCACATTTGGCAAAGACTCAAAGCCAGTCACAGCTAGCAGGATCTTCACAACAGTAGTGGGAAAAAAAACAAGGACAGGCCCAAGAGGCTAACCATGAGCTCAAGAGATGAGACTGAGCAATAGCCTGGTATGCAACTGCTAGTTATAGAAAGAAGTTATTGCAGTGTTCCCTCTTCTCAAACAGGGACTAGTGGAGAGAAGATTTGTTTTCTAACTGCCCAAACATGCTGAGGGCATTTTCCAGGGAGTTGCAAGTTAGGTTGGCCTGAACTCCTGTTCTCCCAGCAGAGTTTTTCAGACTGTCCTCAGCTTTGAACTATCTTGGACTGATGATAGGGGTGACTTTCATCAGCTTAGAGGGGCCAGCCTCTTACTGGCCTCTTACTGCACTGTATCTGATTCCCACTTGAAGGATTAAGAGATACACTCTGTAAAACCTCTTGGACAAATGTGCATTTCACTCTTCGCATTCCAGGGGCCTAAGTGTAGCCTCTCTGTTAAACTGCATTTTATGTCCACAAGAGATGTTTTATGTTTGATCATGTTTGAT
Organism: Rhipidura dahli; assembly: GCA_013399225.1. Taxonomy (NCBI): domain Eukaryota; kingdom Metazoa; phylum Chordata; class Aves; order Passeriformes; family Rhipiduridae; genus Rhipidura; species Rhipidura dahli. The sequence continues at coordinate 1,176,458 of VXAC01003560.1, read as the reverse complement.
GAAGACTGCATTATCTCCATCACTGAAAAGGAAATTCTTAGTATCTCCTCCATATAGTGGAATAAATTGTTTATTGAAGTGTGTGTGTTTAGGGCAAAACTTGCATGTTCAGGACTGCCAGAGCATCACATTCACTTAAGGAACAGCTATACTGAGATTTAGAGAAAATCCTGTATCAAGCTATGCTACATTTAGTTACACATGATGTGCAGCAAATGTTGTGGAATCTAAAGCTAGAAAATTGGTTGTAAGAGCATTCTGGGTGGTTTGTTTAAGTAAAAATTCTGGTCTTGCAAGCATTGTTTTAGTTAAAGTCAGAATGGCTTTTACAGTGAGTGTTAGTATGACAAAAATATTCTGGGTTGATGTGAGTTGATTGGGGGAATGAGGTTTGGGGAGAGAAGAAGGGAAAGGAAAGGGTTGGCTTTGGATATTCTTTTTGTGCCTCTGGCACCAGTAAGTAGCCAGGTCTGATGTAGAGCTGACATTCATTTCATCCACTTAACAAATGCATCTCAGTGTTCAGCATTAAAAGTGTGAGGCTTTCATTATTTTTTTTTCTTTTTTTGTGAAAGTGTACAACTTGTCCCTTGACTTGTCATTCTGTTTATCCTGCTAAGGTCTGCAGCTTTTTCACCCTAACTTTTCCCTCAAAAAGAAGGTAGAAACAGAACCAAATTCTTTCTGGTTCTGTGTGTGATTGCTTGGACTGCAAATAGTGCTTATGTATTTACTGAGGTAAAACTGAATGTTTCAAGAATAAAACTGAATTTTCAACTGAAAAAGCAGCCAAATCAGGAAATAATGCTTACAAGGAACAGATCCTCTGACCACATAAACCCATTACACTGAATTAATGGAAATCATAATTTGTAAGCAAAATCAAATAGATATGCTCAGCAGCACCTTTGATCAAGTGTTTTGCCTCACGCTGGGTAAGATTTTGCCTGTTCAGATTTGATAGGCTGGCTCCAATGTTAGACACCCTTTCAACAGTTTTATTTGTGGGGCAGCAAGAGCAAAAAAAACATATATTCCTTTAAACCTAGCAGACAGCATTCCTGCAATCCTACCACAGACGTTACAAACATTTGCTCAGACTTTTGGCTGGTGAGTACTTCTTGCCAATTTATGTACTTTTAGACACATAACATTGAAGCCTAAAAAAATCCCACTGACTTGGACTGCTTGCATCTTAGCCATGTCACTGTTAATACTGTAGTGATCCCAATAGCATATGGTGGATTAAAATACACCTCCCATAAAAGCACCCAGCCATAATCAAGGTTATCAACTGGTGAAAAAGATTTTTTTTTTTGCCTGATAGTTTCTTAGAAGAGATTAGTGTTTTCAAAATTGGGTCCTAACTTCCTAACTTCATTTTTTCTAGATTCTTCTAGTCAGTTTTGCTTTTCTCTGCAAGATTAAATAATCCTTTAGTACTGCATATTTTCTCCCGTGAAGATATTTATATATTGTAGTCTATTTACTTCTCGGTATTCTTTCTCACAAGCTAAACAGATTGAGTTTTTAAGCATTTTGCCATAAAGCATTTATCTTCTCTTCCTCCAATCACTGCATCCTTTTTTTTTTTTTTTTTTAATATCCTTTCCAATTTTTCAAAACTTGCTTTAAAATGTGTGGAGAAAAACTGTTACTTGAATTAAACTGATCAGTTTACAGCATACAGACATGCAGCCAAATCTCTGCTCCAGTTCAACTCTTTGCCTCCTATTCCTATCATATTATGAGCTGATCACCAAGATCAAAGCAGTGACACAAGTGAATCGCTGTTGGGTCATTTTCTTCATCCTGGTGTATCAGATTCCTCTGCAGAGGTACGCTTCTGTCTGCTAAAGCCTGGTTTTTTTATCCCTACTGACAGGCTTGCTTGTGCAAGGCCAAAGGTCTCACCCCACGAGGATATTTTGAGGCTGAGATCCCACAAACAGCCCTGTTCTTTGCTGTGGGACAGGTTTGGATAACTCTACTATGTTTGTAGCCTTTCATGACTAAAATGGGGTAATCAGATCTGCTGTCGGGGTGCTCGCTGATCGAGGATCGCATCAAGCATTCAGAGGGCAATCGCACAGGCTTTGTCTAGACTAGGGTTTAAATGCGTGTCATTAACACATATTAGCTGATACATTTTAAAAGCCTGATGCAGACGAGGCATAATGCCTTTAATGTGAAAAGCTGGCTGAGTTAGGCCCTTGGGCATTGGCGTTGACACTGGTTTGTCTATTTTAGAGTTTTAGAATAAGTTAGCTGAGGGCTTGTCTGCAAAGACCAGTTAATTTGGAAGAAGATTGGCTATGAATTTAAAGGGCTGCTCCAGGACTTAAGGCCAGAAAAAGATTCATTCTCAAGTAGTTGCTCTGAAATAGCTCAGTATAATAGTAATATACACTTAACTAGGCAAGTTTTCTCTCTTTTTTTTTTTTTTTTTGACTTTCCACAGAAAGACCAGTTCCCGTATTAGAGTTGTTGTGTTTAAAAATTAACCCTCTGGTGCATTGCTGTTTTTATCACTGCTCCTTGCTGAATACAGCTGATTAGCAGGGTTGTGTCTGGGGAGGAGGCTGGAAAACTTGTACACTCTGCAGATCTGGTTGCTGACGTTACAAGCTGACTTGCATTTCACAGGGGGAAGACATGGTACGCTTGTGAGAGGAAATGGGAGTGAAGCAACAGAAGACCATAAAATAGGATTAAAAATAGAGACTGGAGGGATTTTGTTAGAACCTGGCATTCCATCAAAAAAACCCATGCAAATCCCAGGACATCCCAGAAGCCTGTTATAAACTAAGAGGGGGAACAGGGAAGAAGGAGAGATAAAATTTCATAGTAAAAATAATGGTAAACTGTGGTTGTATTGAATTTATGAGAGTTTGTGCATTTCCTTTGCTGATTCTGCCCATTGAGTCAGCTGCCTCAGGTGTTGTGACTGAGACTCTGTAAAGAGGAACCGTCCAAAATTACTCTGCAGCTGGATTTATCCCAAAAATAAGCTCAGATAATACTAGCTTCCAATTGCAGATGAGCCCCTCCCTGCAAGAAAAATCTGCATCTCCAGCTCTACAGTTCACTGGTTGCTGGTGATGTTAGCAAAAATATTCTCCTTCTTCTTGAAGGCTAGCGAGAATATATATTACTCTTGGAAATCAAGTATTTGCCAGGTAATCAGAACCCATTCCAGGGTATCATTTCTACCCCTCCACTCTGACTGGTTGTCACCTCGGTTGAACTTATCACCCTGGTTAGATGGAGACAAAAAAAGCTAAAGTCTCATCAGGGTGGAAAATACACTTTTGTCATGAGGAGAAGAATGGCCATGGATAAACATCATGCCACCTGTTCAAGGCTGATTTGTCTAATAAAGAATTGCAAGGCAGGAGCTGCTTTGCAGGATGGTACTGGAAGCAGGTTTTGCGCAATAAAACATACTGACAGAGAAGGAAGCCAGATGGTGTCTCAACAGCCCAAGTTTTCCAAAACACATTTCCTACCCTGAGAAGTTCTTGTCTGACAGCTCTGGAAACAGGTGCTTTATTTGTCCACAGGGCAGGACAGGGAAGGCATCTAATATTGTCCCAGCAGAAGTCTACAGAAATCACCTGCCATTGCACTTCCATCCCTATGAAGTCCTTGCTTCATCTGTTCAAACTGCAGAGGAAGGGGACATCTGCATAATGTACATTTGACCCTGATTTGAGTTCACAGAAACTTCTGCTAGTTGAAACTTTAGTTTCAGGGCTGGATTAGAATTTCTGATCTGTAAAATGGATAAACTACTGTCTTAAGGAAATTATCCAATGACAGAGGAGGGGAAGGCAGCCTTTCTTGAAGCACAAATATACCCTGGTGACCCCATTCTTCTCCCTCAGTCTTCAGAGTGATTAAAGATTTGGATGTATGTAGCTGGCAGAGAGGTTCATCCTATTAGAAAAGACAGAGAAGAGCTCGTGTTGTATTTAGACAGAATGTTTTGAGATGGGGTTTTTTAAGTCCAAAGAAAACCCTTTGCAGTTTATAGCCATGAGATGCTCTTAAAACAAAGGTTAGTGTGGGGAAATGGAGAAGAAATGAATAAAAGAGTATTATCTTTTATGAGTACTTTATTACTCTTCCCCTTTGAAGAGATTTCAGTGTGGAGGCTGAATTCCCTACTGTTTGAAAGGTTTACAGTCAAGAGCAGGAATAATGTGGGATTTGCAGCCTTTGATTTTTGTGGTCTGTGCAGTTCAAATGTGCAAAGAAAAGTATGAAAGTGTGTGCCCAGGTGAAATGGAACTGGGCAGTCATTTATGTAACAGAGAACTTTGTGTTTTCTTCAGTGCAGAGATTTTTATTTACAGTAATAAATCCTGGGCAGCTGGTGAGAAGTTCATATACACTGGTCATGCAATCAGGAAATCTGTACATGTTTAGGACTGACACTTTAAATTTCTGTCTTTCTTTCAAGAACGCCGAGATTTATGTCATACACAACACTGAGAAAGACATCAGAGGGTGATCTGGATGGACCTGGGGAAAGAGGCCTAATCAAAGGCCAGCTAGAGATGTGACTGTCACACAGTGCATATCCCCACAAGCAGTGGACAGGCTAATTTGGCCACAGGAGACATCACAGCTGTGATTGTACATCCTCTGCCCAGCTCTATCCACCCTACTCACTCTACTTACTGCTCCCAGGTTAAGCAATATGATACTTGGCTGTCTTCTTCTGGACTTCTTCTTTCTACATGGTGACTTCTTCTGGAAAGTTAATTTAGAAGTAGTTTGAGCCTTTTTTCAGGCAGTTAACAACCAGTACCATCAACAGGAAACTATGGATGATCTGCAGCAATAGTGGGTGGATCCCAATTGGAGAAAGAACCTGGACAACTTTTTCCTAAATTTGCTACAAGCCTTGATATTACTTTATTTGCAATTTCCAAAGGAGAAGTGGCAGCAAAAACATTTCTAGAAATAACCAGAATAAGGTTTCATCTCTCAGACCCATTTGGCCCACACCTATTTCATGTTCCCCAATCCACTCATGCAACCATGCCCAGAAGAAGGGAAAATGTGTTCCAGACATTGAATCATGTGAGGAATTCAAGGCTTTGGGAAGGTTATAAAAAGGTCCCTTGCGGGCAATCCCACATTCAATGCTACTGTTCCTCTGTGTAACTAATCTAAAGTAAGGTTTTCATTAACTCTCTTTATTTGATGCATTGTGAAACAAACCAAATGAGAATGTTTAGGCTGGCAAAAAAAGCAACACAAAATCCCACAAGAACCCAGTGTAACAGCATACCTCAGGTGCTAAGTAACAAAGAAAATAGCTCTGGATACACAAGGTCTCAGTTTTGCAGCTCGGCAGGAGGTGCACAAGTTTAAAGCTATGCATGAGTACCAAGGCCCTTCTCCCAGCCGTGATGTTGAGAAATCATCACTTTGTGCCACGACATAGAGTATAACTCACTGCTAAAAAGTTCTTGTAAATCACAGTTATATTACATGGCAACATACAGACTTGGGCAAAGACCTTTGCCTTTTGAACTACTGAGTGTCTGAGACCTGTTACCAAGCAAACAGAGAGAAAGGGAATCTGTGACCAAACCCAGGATTAAAGCTACTCAGCAACACTCCAAAACCCAGATACAAAATGCAAGTTTTCTACCAAGAATTTGCTTTTAAAAGCCATCCATACCACGATTTTCACCTGAATGTGGACATAGAGCCAAAGATGTGAGAGATGTCAGCCACTCAACCAACTTTTCAGAATATCCTGTCGTGGAGGCACTCACCACTTCATACCTACGGTCCAGAGTGCAGAGCCTAATTATTCCTTGTCCAGGTGAGCACTTTATCTGCTGAGCTATTGGATAGGCAAGATGTCCCACTGTTCCAGTGGCCATCACTTCCTGCAAAGCTTGTATCCATCCAAAATGTTCTGAGGTCACCTGCCAGACAGATCCACTACCTGCAGCTCTAGGTGCACACCTTGCTTCTCAGCACTCTTAACTCTGAGGTTTCAGACAGCCCTCAGACCTTTGAGTAGAATTGATTGAGGACCATGGGCCTCTGAATTCAAAGACTGAGAGTCACTCACATTCTGAGTAACATAAGGAACACAGGCCTTGAAGTGTAGCACATGGAGCGTAGGACGTTCTTCTTGGGATTCTAAAGAGACCTTTCTTCAGATCTTCTTAATCCATCATTTATCCCTTCTCATCCTGTCTACAGATTGGTGCGGGTTTGTGTACATGTGTGTGAAGTCTCCAGACCATTCAAGTGGATGATGGCTTTTTGTTTCCTCAGTGCATCAGGTCTTTTCAGTTTGTTCATTTTGTGATTTCTGTTATTTTACTGTAAGTCATATAGACAGAGGAGAATTACAAAGGAAAAATGTCTACCAGGCCACATAATAAAATAAATCTTACAGCAGTCTCATATATAGGGGAAAAATCTACATGTAAATGGCAATCTGTCCAGTTTACAGAGAAGAAAGGAATGAGCAATTGCAACTGAGAACTCATAAAGATTTATATAAATGGATGATATTAATTAACCTTGAAAGATGAAAGGCTGCCTACTCAGAGTAATTTTGTCCTGATGAACCAAAAGCTACCACTGACCTAAACTTTCACTCAAATAGGAGAAACAAGAAGTCCAAACTGTAGTGTCTAAGCACACCATGGATTTCCAGTACCTAGATTCAGGAACTGACACTACTCCTACAGCATCTAAATTCAGGAGAGCAAGTGTGACTCAGGGCTTGTGCATATGACTGGAAAAGCAGCTTCAAAGCCTCTGTCCGACATTTGGCAGGTCAGGGCAGAATCCAGCCTTCAGCCAGCTGGTCCCATACAAACAGGACTGCATCTTGCTTGCTCAGCCCAGTTATGCTGGTAAACAAGAACCAGCTTCCACCTTTCATTGGGGACACTGTTTTTTGGGCATCATGCCGAGAGATGTGAGACTGCAGTCAGCTGAGGAGGAAGTTCAAGTGTGGGGGAAGTGCACTTGGTCTTCACCACAGGTAGCTGCTGGAAAACCAAGGGTTACAACATCCAGCCAGTGATGACTTTACTTAAAACACAGAGAGATGGAGCATGTTTGTGGCAGTGGCTTTATCTCATCCCAGTTTAGGCTCTCAAGCAGGCAGATCTAGTGCTCAGTCACATCCACAATCCTGCACTGCCACCTCGTTAGCGGGGTGCAGAATTTATGAACCCATGTTCAGCTGTGGCTCACTGGAAATGCTAGACCACAGCCTCTCACCAGCCTTCTGATTTCAGTGAAACAAGGGAACAGCTGGTAAATGCTGCCACTTGAGGAGGGTTTTCAGTGGTAGAGACTGTGATTACTGTTTCCTGGGGTGCTCCTAAGTCTGCATAGTACCTCCTTGGTGTTGCTACCCTCAAAAGCAATGCCACTCCTGGAAGGTATCAGCCAGCTGAGAACACTGCCACTGCTGACACACACAGGCAGTGGCTTACTCACATCATCTCCAATGGAGGCAAGTCACAGAAAAGGTTGTGGTGCTGCAGACAAAGCAAATTGTTTGCTACAAGGGATGTGGTGAATAATAATGCCAAGCATTAGAACATCGTCACAGAACAGAGGAGAGGATGCAAAATGTGTGTTTCCCCTTAAAATTTATTGAAGGATCAGAATCAAGGGAAAATGAAGTTGAGAGGATGTGGGTAGGAGGGAGCTCCCTGAATCAACTTTTTTCTCCTTCTCTATGCCAGGCTTATATACAAAATGCAATGTATATAATCTTTTTATAAATGACAAAAACTTGTAGTGCATACCAAATCTGCAATCCAATAATTTGTATTTCAATGTTTTAGCAAAACCTGACTGCAACTACAAACACTTCACAGACTAATTTTCAGATTCATGAGTTTTTGCTTGGTTTGCCTACGTGTTCTCTGAGCTCTCTGCCAGAAAAATATTTCCTTTCTTGCACTGAAATGTAACAGTGACATGTGTCAAACTACTTCTTTTGTATGGGCTTAAGCACACTTCTTCCTCTTTCTGCTTTTTGTATATTCATACATATTAGACACACATCTTTGAGTTTTAATTATAAAATTAATGTTGACAGCAACCAGAAATAAAGCTGACAAATCTAATTTCCTAAGTAACTCAATATCATCTCAGGATCCCTGAGGAGGAAGACAAAAAACATTATGTCCAAGGGGTTACAAGAATATTTCTAGTGGGACAAATTTAAAAAAAAAAATTGATCAGGTTAATAGAGAATTTTCCTAACATCAAAATCACTATTTATCACCAGCTAGGAGAATGCGATGGTATTTTAAATATTACACAACTTTTCATTCTGCTTCTAATCCCAGACACAGAAAAAAACTATCTATCTATCTGCTCCGCAAATGCATCTTAAAAGAAATTTCTAAAATAGTTGTTTAATGACTCTATACAAGACGTGTTTGGAATGTTTCCTTTTCAAAGTACCAATATACAATCCATCGAAAGCTTACAGCTCTGTAAGGATTCAGTACATCACATACGAGGGTCAGACCTTTGACTCCACAGAAGCTGGTATTCTTCTCCGCTGCCACCAATAGAGAAGCCAGTTTCTCAGTTCAGCAATGAAAATTGAAAGAATGGGCTGAGAGAACTATGGAAGAAACTCATGAAGCTCTTCCCAGGGCCACAGAGTGTCTTGGTTTGAAAGACAGGTGTCAGTCAAGGAAGGCTGGAACCTCCCCTGAAATAGAGAAAATGCAATCCCCCTTCCCTCCAAATTATTATAACTTTGAAATAAAGGAGCTTTCAGGCAAAGATGTGAGGAATAGGAATAACAGTCTTTTACTAATATATATATATA
>VXAC01003560.1:1113127-1167512 GCA_013399225.1 Rhipidura dahli | reverse complement strand
TTGTCCTCACCACCACGGCAGGCAGCAGTCTCCCCTCACCTCGTGACCAACGCTGAGTGCCCACCGGCCCTCCGAGCTGAGTTCCCACCCCCAGGTGCCAGAGCGGGCAGCCTGCTTGGCCTTCCCCTTTTGTTCTCGTAATCACCCAGCCATCATTCTCTGCAACACACCCAGGGAAAAAATTCCACAACGGAGAAGAACCGAAAAGGAGAACTTTCAAACCCCAACACAGAGTAACTCAGAACTATCTTCATGACACAGTGCTCTCCAAAGTGCTCAGCTCTCTTCTGAAGGACTGAGCTGGGGCTACTCCATGGAATGCCCATTTGTCCAGCTCAGTAATGTGCACTGAGCAGCTTGTCCTGCCTAAACCATGGAAACAGAAACACAGAGAGCCCCAAGACAAAGGCTGGAGCCTTGCAGGTCTGCCTGTTCCCTCCTCCTTGGAAAGGAATCTGGGGACCTGAACCTTAATGTCCAGTGCTCCCTTGTGCAGAAGCAGGCAGGCCACAGGAGCTGCATGGCACAGCATCCAGTTTCTCTCACACAGCAGTATCTTTCAGGTGATGTCCAAACCCATCCATGTCTACAGGAAGGGAGTCCTAGAGACACAACAGGAGCCTTTGCCTACTTACCCAGCTCGGAGACCCATAGGTTCTGCAGAGGATGAGGCCCTAGTTTACACTCCCAAAGGCTGGTGTGTGAGCAGAGTGTTTGTGTTCCCATTACAAGCAGTGGAAAAGCAAGTCGCTAAGTTAGGCTGAGAGTCTGCAAGGCTGTTCAGCTTCCCAGCTGCAGATGTCTGATTTAGGGAGAGGTACACTTATATCCAGCCGGCTGAGTGGCTCCCCAAACTCCACTCACTACATGTATGATAGCACTTAGGCAGCCTCTTTATAGAGCCTTTACAAGTTCATCTGTGATGGACTTAGCTTAGGCTAACATGAGCCATATCTGCCTGCCAGAGCCAAGGTGAACACTGACACCCACAATTCCCACATAATTCTCCAGTCTACTAAAAAATCCTAATTCTATCCGTAGCTGAAAACTTACTTTGAGGAACTTGTTGCTTTTGGCTTGTGGGTCTTGCTGACTTTTCCATCTCTTTTTTATTTTGTACAGTATCACTCTGAGCCATGCATGAATGTATTTGGACTCTAGTATGTAAAATTTTCAGAATCTCATAAAAGGTTTCTTTTGGAAGTGGAATTTATGCTAGTGTGTATTAATGATTTGGCATCTTAAAGGGGTTATTTTGAGTGTTATCTTTAACTTCATTACCATTAATTAAATTCCAAAGAGATTGTGGCCTAATGCTTTGAACCAATTTAAAAATTCATATGGAGAGTTTGTGATAGTCCACAGTCAAAAGTACATTTAAACAGTGGAAACCAGTTAAGCAGATTTTGGGAGATAAGAGATATTTACCTCAGCTGCACAATGTTGACACTTTTCTGTATTTTTTCTGCATAGAGTGATTTTGCAATCAAAACTTGAACAGGTGGAAAGCCATCACAAATACCGAAATCATTTGGTAAAACACAATCCACACAGCCCTTATTTTGCAAGTAATTATTGCCACATGCATGCAGTAAAGCTGAAAAGCTTCTAGAAATCCAGTTCCATCTGAACAGTCAATCCCAGATGGTTTCCACTCCTAAAGAAGAACATAATAGAAAACAGCATCTTGAGAGAAACATTCATCTCCAATAATTTGGCTGTGCCCTGTAAGGTCAGCATGCAGACAGCCCAGATTTCAGGATTTTAATCCATTTCCGTTATAGATGTAATGCAAAAGGATGAAATCAAGGAATAATGGGCTTTCTTAATCCTTTATGAGGACTGGCCATAGGAACTACTGATGCTAGGAGTTTGTAAGTGTGAGGGGTATAGCTATAAACTGTTTTAATGAATGTTGTTTATCCTTAGCCAATGCTGGAAGGGAAATGGAAATACAGACAACTAAATGTACACTTAGATTCATCCTTAGGTTAATGTGGCCAGAGAAAAATCTTTTAGCTACTGACCAAGAGATCAATGACTTATTATGATCAATGGCCACTGAGAATATGTTTGAAATGTCTTTTCAAGGTGAAATCCTTGCCCCATGAGGTGTTTTCTTAATTAGAAGAAATTTTGGCTGTGTGAACATGACTTTTGGGGGTTAAGGGAAATATAAGGGACAATTCTGTTACTTACATGAACACTTTATTTACCTGTCATGCATTTCCACACCTCCTGAGGTTTTGCTAAGTACTTTAAAGTTTCTGTGGGATAGGGGACAATTGGTATTACCACTATAAAATCTTCCCCTCAGTCCACCACAGCATGAATCAGAAGTATAAATTGCTGTGCCTAAGTGGCTGAAGTAAGAAATAGACTGTTCCCACTGGAAAGATAAGTGACTGGAAATGAGCCCAAAAATTTGTGCTTAGGAGTCTCAAAGCTGGAATACTGCTAGAGTGGATTACCAGGGAAACCAGCAATGTGTAGGAACCAGAGCCTAAACATCTGACTCTGTTTTTCTGGCATACATTTTGGGGAGATGCAGTGTGCATAAAGAACTTGGATATATACTGCCCATCTCAATAAAGAGAGAATTTAGTAAATAAATTTAGTAAATTTTTTTACTAAAGTGCTATAGAAAATAATTCCTCACTGGTTCAACCTCTGATTTCTTAGTGTTCTCCTCTCTACATCCAGTGACTCTGGGTTACAGCAAACAGCATTTTCTTTTTGCCTACCTGAAGGCACTGGCATGGTGGAAGAGGAAGCATGAATCCGTGCAAATTAACTCCTACTCTTTATTGTCAGTGGCATAGGACCCTCCACATGTTCTCCTTTGCCCAGAGATGGAGGTGGAATGCCCACCCACCCTACATTTCCTCTTTTGATGAACATGGCCAGCATCTTTCCAGGAGACAATTTTAGCAACAGTTCCCCCTTGCCACGTTCCCATCTCCATCTTTCCACTTTCTGAAAAAAGGAAAAGTCTTGCTGCTTTTATATATTTTCCAAATAGCTGGTACATCTTCTGAGTTTTGCATTTTTAGCTGGCCTTCAATCCCACCTTCAAGTTTTTTTTTCCCCCTACATTTGGAAGAACTGTAAATATATTCCAGAAAAGTGTCTTAAAAAACACTAATGACCCTGAGATGACCAAGGTCAAACCTGTATATATGTATAAACATGCACATATGCAGCTTCTCTGCAAGGTCTACTCTGAATGCAGAATTTGCCCTAATTCTGAGAAACTCACTTCTAACCCTCCTCCACACTCACACATAGTCTAATGCACTCCTTCTTGTATGAATCCACCCTCTCCCACGCTGACATATATTCTCTCTCTCCTTCACCACTCTCTTTGCCTCTGAGCTAAATTACTCTACTGTGGAAATTGCCATCAGCAATTTTCACCCCTTGCTGCTCTTACAAGGACTTTATGCAGTGGTGCAGTCATGATGCTCAATTAGTTACTTGATATCTTTTGAGATATTTCCCAACTATTTGCATGCATGTGTTACAAAACAGCAATGTTTCTCTTATCTTCTCCATACTCTTAGGGCATGGGCTGAGCTGGATGAGGTTGAATCTTTGTGTTGATGTCTTAATCAGAATCAAATGGGTGGTTTTGGGGTGACGGGTGCTCTCGTTACAAGGTCTGCCCAGCTACAAAGCACCTGCATATTAACTGTATTTTTTGGGAAGAAGGTTAGTTCAGAAGGCTGAAGCAGTGTCCTAGGAATTGGAGTTAGCTGTCAGACTCTGGTGCTATCACTGAAGGGATTGATGTCCTGGTCTTTTTGCTCAAGTGTGTAGCACCACCCAGCTGCTTGTTCCCATCCTCGCAGCTCACGGTGAAGGCTGTGATGAACAGGCTGAACATTCTGAGGCTGTTTCAGTGTACAGTCAGACAGGTTGCCTTAGATTCAGGTGTTCCCCAGGAAGACACTGCTTTATTCCCAGATCAGAGGCGTGAGAGCAGCTGTGAACCATTTTTTCTTACGTGCAAGCTTGAAAGGAAGTGAGAAGGTCCCAGCTGAATTCATGGCTTGAGCTCTTGACCCCTTTTGACTTTCCCAGGTGGCCATGAGGAAAGCTTTCTAACTTTTCTGCACTTCAATTTCTCAGTTATACCAAAACAGAACTTTCTACCTCATGGGGAAATTTTGAGGACAAAACCATAAAAGTCTGTGGGCACTGTCATGCTAGAGTAACAAAGGATACAAGGGCCCAAGAAAATTCTTGCTTTTCTTATGTGAGAATAAAAAACCAAATAAACCAGGTTAAAATGCTTACATTTCAGAGTGTTGTAAGGCTTGCTTATTACTCATCTACAGAGCTCTACGATGCTGTAGAACCAGTTGGTGTTGGAATTATACCGTCATCTACACAGTTTGATGAGCTGAACATGCCATGGCAGATGATTTTTTTTCCAATTAGTCCTTTAGATTTATTCTTTGCAAATCACAAAATATAATCAAATGCATGTGTATGAGTGGGCTTAAGGGAGAGTAAGTGGAATGACAAAGTAGATTAATCTTTATTTTGCATCAAAAAGGTGGATCCTTAATATTGATTATTCCCAGGCAATAACCTTGGTGTTTATATCTAAAAAGCTGGGCCCAAGCACTCAGTTGCTGAAGAAAGAATAGTAGAAACCCATTTGTCTCCCAAGGGCTTGTCAAAGAATTGGGAATTACAGGAAACTACAACTTCTTGAAAATCTAGATTAATATCTAGTGATCTCCTTGGTATATTTTTCACTGACAGTACCTGTTTCTCCCTGCCCCCATGAAAACCTCATGCTTCCAAGAGCAGCTTTTTGTTCAAGAGAAATGCTGACTTTTGTGGGAAGTGAAGGGAACCTTTGCTCAGCTATTCTGATCTTTTAAGTAAATATTTATTTATTTTCTGCATGAAGTTATAAAGTTTCTTGGGAATACAGATAATGTAGCAGGAGGAAAAGTAATTACTGCGATTTTGCCTGTGCTTTCAGAAAATAATCCATCTGATAAGCACCCCATTTACATTTTGTGAATTGCACAGTTCAGCACAGAGGCATCTCAACTAGATGCATGCAGTCCATGTTTGTCAAATACTATGATGCTCCTGCTAACAGAAGAATTTGTATTGGCCTTTTCACTTTTCAAAGACCAGATGATTAAGATGTCATTGACATTAAGCGTGCCTTGCATCCATTTCTCCAGGAATGCTGTGGCCAGAGGTGATTCCTGAGGGTTAGAAATCCTTTGAAACAAGAGAGGAGAACAGCAGCTCATGAGGATAGTCAGCAGCAAACGGCTGCCCCCTCTTTTCACAGACCCAAAGTACGTCCAAGCCCTCTTTGCGTGTCTGGGAAAGGGATGCTACAAACATCCAACCAGCTCCTTTCTGTCAACTTCCTGGAGGTTTACTTTCTAGCAGAGAAAAACATCTGTTCCTCTGATTTTCTGGGGATAAATGAGAAGCGTCTGAAAGAAAACCTCATTAATTCCCTGTGCTAGAGATGACATCAAATAAGACATTCTTTAGGAAGTGAAGTGACAGGCTGAGGGGGAGAGGGGAATGAGAACTGACCTAGTAGCCATGCCTGCCAGGTAGCATGAGGACAGTCAGTTCCTATCAGCAGGAATGAGGACTGAAGGCACTCAGCACCTTGCATGATTACACCCAAACCGAAAGCAGCCTTTCTCATCAAAATTGCTCTGCCTTCCTCCTTCCCAAAAGGCATGCTAATTTTTAAGAATTTGCTATCCTTGGCAGTTGTTTCCAACTGAGCTCTTTTGACCTCCTTTCCCATCATTCAAAGGGAGAGTGAGATGAGTTCACAACAGCTGAGAGATTCAGGGCACTTCAAAGGCAGCCCTGGTCTGCTTCCACTGGCCACACCACATTTTCTTTCCAATAATCCCACCTCATTCCGACCTCAGCTGCATCTCCTTTTGCCAGTCAAAGCCTGGGAAAGGGACAGGCAGGTGCATGTCCATCACCACTTGCTGCATCATTCAAGTGTGGGCTCAGGGTTTGCAGAGATACCTGTGGGACCCCCGTGTCACACACTGTCCAAGCCTGTGAATGAGAAAGGCAGGACGTTGCCTGCTTGGAAGGGTCGGAGGGCTCCTCTCTTTCTCCCCTTCTCCTCACCCTTTTCTATCAATCCTCAACCCAAGCAGAAGCTGAGCTGTGTCTTCTTATGTAGGTTGCCAGCAGGAGAGGTGTTTATTATGTTTTATTATATTTTGTGCAGGAATTTGTAGCTCTTAAACAGCGTTCATGTGACATACAGTAACACATTTCTTCCGCAGAATACCTTCCCCTGTGTTTTTACACTTTCTATCCCCTGCAGAGGAACACACAAAATATTTCTGAGGTATCAGGCTTGTTACACAGATTTTACCTCACTGCCTATGTGCCAAAGCATTTCACAGTAAAACTTACGAGGCTGCATACAGTGAAATGCAAGGAAAGCTGTTGCAGAGTGACGCCACACGGTGCGAGTGGGAGAGGGAAGGAGGAGCCAGTCATGAGACCAACAACTGAAGGAGAGATAAATTAAGAGTCATAAAACAAACTGCCATTCAAAATTCCCTTTCCACAGCAAGGCCATTACTGAGGTTTCTGTAGGCTTCAGAAAATGAGAATAACTGGGGAATGGTCCTGAGTATTCATTTCAGTTCCTGTCCTGTGTGCCACAGTCACCGTCTTTCATTGTCTAGCTTTCATTGTCTGCAAATATAGAGGAAAATATTCTTGTCTCAGCAGGTCTACCTTTTAACATCTAACCTCCTTCAATATGTATGGAGAAACGGGGCAGAAAAACAGTATCATGTTAACATCTGCCCAGGGCTTTCCTCCCAGAGAGCCCCCCTTCCTACTGCTTGAAATGCAGCACAATATAACCATGTAAAGAACATTTCTTGTGATTCTGGGGGTTTGCCTTGACTGCACTTGCATGTAAAGAAACACACAACCCAGGTAGTTATTGTTTTGTGTGAAGAAACTGTCGGTGCAAAATATAAAACAGAAGAAACCTGTCACTGGATAGTGTAAATATATTTGCCATTAAGTCATTTCTAAACAAAATTTAGTTTAGTGCATTGTTTTAGTGGTCTTTAACTTTAGTCTTAGAACACCTCTTGAGAAACTGAGCAAACAAAATCAAAGCTCACTTCTTTTGCTAGATTTCACAATGAATCTCTGCTCTGCCATGCTCAGCAAAAAGAAAAGCACCAAAAAGAAAAACTCTGTAACAAAGGATAGATAATCTTCTTCCTCCTTTAGGAAAAGTGTCTTCTCTCTAGCTTCACCCTGCTTACTTTTAACACATACATCCACACACCCCACCTTGCTTTCCAAGCATCCTCCCTACCTGTGTCTGGTTTTGTGGACTCACCACCTTCTTTGGCTTATGAACAACAACATGCTCTGGTCCAAAAGCACTGCAGGGGCCAGCAGTGCTGTGAAAACAGTACTCTCTTTAATGCCTTATCAGTACCTACATCAGACACAGCCTGAGTTCAAAAATAGCGTGGACACTGGAGGTGAATATACAAACTGCACATTGACAAGGGATGATGAGGGAGGGAAACCTAGATCACTGAATCCAGTGCTACTTTTGAATCCATTATCTGTCCCTTTGTCTGTGTCACATAGCAGAAATGTTTTAGGAATATCTTTCCTGTATGTCCATAATTGTAAGATATTCCTCAGCATTCAAGATCCTTATGCACCCTCTGACATAGTATCCAGACTTTCATCCATTTCTTTGATACATTAAAATACAAACCCACTTGGATCTTGAAGCAGATAACACACCAAATCAGATGCTGTATCCAATCAGCTTTCATGCCACTGCAGAAGCTGTCAGCAAGATGGTAATTTACTTGATTTTGAGTGTGCAAAATATTAAAAGCTGTCTGTGCTTGCATTGGTGTCAAAGCCCACCTCATTGCACACACACCAGTGTATCACATGGACTGTAATGTTCTTCCTTTCCATCTGAGTTATCTGGGAGGGAAGAGCTCTCCTTCTGAGTGTGATATAACCTGATCTTTCCCAACAGCTATTGGGTATGTTTTTCTCTTCCTTCAAACATTTGTGTGTCTACAGATGGCTTTCTTCTGTCAATTAAGTAACAACTGACTGTGTTGTTAGTTTGGTGATCTGAGAATATTAAAATAATTATTGGCAATGAGAAAGTTGCAATATTTTGCCATCAAGAGTTTTATGACATCTATTTCCAGAGAGTAACTAAATCTCCCACAACCTTTACCAACACCTGTTTTTTTGTATGCGCAAAGCTGTCCTAGCATGTACTCACAACTTCACTATCTTTGCAAGAGAGTTTATCTAGAAGTCATGCCACACAAGGAAATTAGAAGTTTACGACAGGAATTTCAGCCTGTTTCTAATCCAAGAGTGTCTATAGTGCTTCTGCCTCTAAACAGAAAACATCCTTTTTTACCTTTGTCTTTAGCTTGTCAAGTGGAGGAAGCATTTGAATTCAGAAAGCTGATGCCTTTCCCCCTCATGCACTGCTTCCCTGGATTCCTAAACCTTGCAAATAAAAAGCTACAGTTTCCTTCTTCATCTGAACAGTTCTATAGGAAAGGATAAGGATGTTAAAATTCACAAGATAACCATTTCATATTTGAGACCTTGAAAAAAATGCAACATGGGGTCTGGAGAGCAGGGAAAAGAAGGCCCCAGAGAATGATATTTCCTAAAGATTCATCTTAGCAGTTGCAATTAACTTCCTCAATACCTTTTGGATAAAAGTTATCAGATAAGAGATCAGGAGAGAGAACATGATTTAGCTTTAGCAAGTCTCGATTTACAATCTGTCTTCCCTGATCTCAGCTCATTTTCTGCAACTCCTGTGTCACGTTCCTCTCTTGCAGAGATGGAAGAAAGAGTTTAAGTCAAAATAGATAAGTGTAGAGCCCCCAGAAGCCAAAATGAAATGTCTCTTAATGGCATTTTTATGGCACTTCCAGGATATCACTGTATCCTACAGGGCTATTATGAAGGGAATTTCATCTCCTTTACTCTAAAAAGCTTTGGTGACATCCTGAAAAAATGCATAATGCAGCAATTTAAAATAGCTAAAATATTTGGTTGAAATTTCCTGGATTTCAAACCTGCCTGAGAAAAAAAGTGTACAGGAAGGGAGGTGCAGAAGGGAAGCATGAGAAATAGAAATAACCCTCTCTCCCTTCCTGCTTTTGCTCTCTTCTCCCACCTCTCCCTGACTGATTCGAAATCAACCTGCAGATCAAGGGGGAGGATGCTGCTGCTGAAGAGTGCTCGCTGCCAGGCTTCTCTGTGGAGAGGTCTGATTTCCATGAGCATCAACAGGAGACCTCTCCCTGATCATGTTTCCAGGACTGGATTATTAATAGTTGAATTTCCATCCCTTTAATTGCTTCCTCTTCTGGTGATGTCTTTTTGAGTCTTGCTGCAGCTAATACACACCTGGTACATATGAAGTAATGAAAATGCACAATCAAGGCACACATGCCTTGCAACTGCTGTTTATACCCAGGGACTTAAAACTAGTAATGAGGGAGGTTAATGTTATTCTTAGGAGATAACACTCGTTGCTATGGTGAAGATGTCTTCTGTCACTCATGGTTGGGAAGATGGCACCTGAGCTATGAATGTCTGATGGCATTTTTGCTTCTGAGATGAGCAGTATTAATTACTCCAAAGCAGATACTAACCCCTCTGATTCTGTGCAGATATCTCATGCAGGTGCTTTGTATCTGAACAGGCTCCTCTCTGCCTTCTCAGTGGGCTCAGCGTGTTGACATTGATTGGGTTTTTCAACACCCGAAGAAACAATGGAAACAGCAAGAGCTGGTGTCAGAACATAAAAATAGTTTCACAAAAAAATCCCCAAACTACCAGGAGACTTAATTTTTTGTTGTTAATTTGCATCATATTCTGAGGATCTTTCAGCTTTTTAAAATATATAAAACTTCATTAGGGCTGATCTGCTGATCACAACTTCATGATCTGCACTTCCTACTAAAATTTATTCAGGCAATAATCCACAAGAAATTGGTTGTTTTCAGCAGTTTATGACTTGTTATTTAACATTTAACAGAATGGCAATTTATTTTGGTAACAACCAATACTGAGAGGTTTATTGCCATTGTAAACCATAATCAACTGTTTGTATCGTTACTAGTTTTTCAAGATATAAAAATGGCCAGCTGCATTGGAAAATTGCTTAGCAGCTATAAAAATTTGCACTGAAGATTATGTATGGGGTTATTTCACCTTAAAGGTCAAAAGTCTTTAGAGAAGTCACTCATATCAGTGGACATTTTCAGCAGATTGGTAAAACCCAGCCCCAGATGGACAATATTGAAGCAAATCCCAGTAATTTTTTTCAATTATGAATACGAAAAAGGAGTCTGTAGGAGATGGACAATACAGAAGATTGCACTTTCTTTATGACAGCATCAGGCCAGAAACTAAATCTTTTTGTCTTTATAGATGTTGCAACTGTTTTGCTGAATTGTACTGTACTCATAAAATAGCTTAATCATCAATGCTTCCCACTGATCTCTTAGTATCAGACAACTGGACACAGATTTCATAACTGACACACTTAGAAAAATCCAAAATACCTTCCATTTTGATTGAAATAAGTTACAAATGAGAGTATACATTTTACAATGGTGCATCAGGTCTTCTTAAACCATTATAGTGGGCCAAATCTTAGTGAGTAATTCACAGTGAACAATTCAAGTGTACAAATTACTTTCTATTTGTGCTCTCAAAAGTGTATTTACAAACAGTCTGCATTTTCCTTTTTTTCTCCCTACTTATTTTGCTAATATTTCTTTTTACTCCATAGTTGCTGTAGCAGTTATTGCAGAATATTTGAGCTGAGTTTAATCACAAGACCTCTTCAATTTCCACTGTGTCAGTGGTTATGCACATTTGCACAGTTCATGCAAATGTTCACTTGAAAATAAAACAAATTCTTTCCTCTTGATACTTGTGCCTAGCTCAAAAGTTCATTCTTCTAATCTATTTGTGCTACTAAAACTTTTGCTAAGCAAAGCCACGCACAGAATAAAAACAGATGAAAAACATCCGTTTAAACCTCTGAGCAGGTAAGAGCAGGTTTGGTTTGGGTTTTTTTTTTAAATTTATGTTTAGTAGTATTCATTCAACTCTTTAATGCTGATTGGAATTTCTGGTAGAAAGCTTTAACTCATTTTTTCCTCTGGTTTTCAAACATCATGAAGCAAGTTAATCCCTACTATAACTCCAGGGAATTTGAGGACATTATGGTAGAGATTACTTTGGCTGGCACTGCATTTCTTGTTTAATGTGCTTACCTACTCACATACACTTTTTAAACATCAAGAGTGATGGTTGCTGGATTTCATTTTTCATATTCAAATGATGTGAAATATAGGAAATGCCTTGGCTTTAATGCTCTCATAATTTTTTGGGTTCCACTTTCTGTAACTTGGAGTGGGTTATTAGGATTGACAGACACATGCAGCTGCTGCTACTCCACTTTAGTGGAAACAGAAGTTTTTGGAACATCCACAAAGGTGTCCAACAGGCTGCTAAAGAAAAGAAAACTGAATAGGCATCCTCCTTGGAACCACAGTCCACCATGTCAATCACCTTAGAAGAAAGAAGATAATTTTTTTAAAAAAGAAAAATAAAAATAACAACAAACACTTATTTTATACTCATTTACAAGCCTCAAAATAATATGGATGAAAGAAAACTTGAAATGAAAGAAACTGAAAAAAATCCTCAGAAAAAAACCCCAAACTCATATCCACTGCCTTGTCATATTCAGCCTGTCTTTCGTGCTGTTAAAAATTGTCTTCAGCCCTGGGCATTGGTAGCAGAACTGCTGCAATGAGGATCAGGCAATCTTGTCTGCCAGTCAGAAGCATTAGCAATTTGCTGGTTGCAGAAAAACTAAAAATAACAGGGGGGTATTTCATAAAGCAACAGAAGCAAGGCAGCCTCGTTGCTACCAGGCTGCCTCGGTACAGCTACAGGCTACCAGGTATCAGAGACGAAGAGCATTTAGACCTGTGTTTGATGCTTTTCCACAAGTGCAAGCAGGGATACAAAAGCAGGCACAAAGGTCGATAGAAAAAAACCTGCATTCTTCAATTTACCTTTACTGACTGAAATAACTTGCTATCAGAATCATTAGCAACCTCTGCTGGATGGACACAGCAGAGGAAAATGTGAATCAGAGGGTGGCATGGATGAGTTATTTAATTGAAGCAGTGAGTTTGTCTTTCATGAAATCATTTTCCCCTCTACATTTTAATGAAACACTGAGTCATTCAAAAATTTGAAAGCATTTATGATCATTCTTTTTGCTGCATTTTGGAAAATGGTATCATGTCTCCCAGCCCCTCACCTCCAGTCCCTCTGTAAGGTGTAAGCTATCACTTGCTATGGCTTTTCTTCTTTGATCTGGAGCCACACAGTGTAGCCATTGGTATCATTAATAGCTGTAGAGTTGTTATGTTTTCAGTTATTCAAACTGGGCTGTAAAAGACTACACTTGCATATTCATTAGAGGCTACTGGTAGCATAAGCTTCTAGGAATAGACTCACTTTCAGGGCTGTAATGTCATCTCCTTATGAGTTCAGCATTCCCCACCCAGGGATATCCCAAACCACGAGCTCACCAGCCAGCAAGGATATCTCAGAACTCTGCTTTTTCTTGTCATCCATGAACAGGCTTTTGAAAGAGACTTTTCACAATATAGAACCAACTTAGGAGTGCTCCTCACCTCCATTCTCCACAATCCAACAAAACCCAGGTGTTTTTTCAACTAAGCTTCAAGCCAGCCTGAGTAAACAGGTCAACTTTCCCATGCACTGGCTGCTTAGCAGCAAATACTGAAGCAGCACAAGCTGATTTATATTCTGTAGGGTCACTTAAACTCTTGAGTGTTAAGCTAAAGTGTCAGACAGGTCCCCATGGGCTGAATCTCTGCCACTCTTGGAGAACTGTTTCTTAGGAGGAGAGTTTCATCCCTCATTAGAATTTGCTTTGTATTATGGATTTCTTCCTTCTTTCCTCACAGAATTGGAAGGACTAATTAGCAATAGTTATCACTGCTGACATTCAAAGAATTATTAGAATGGCAACCCACTGAAAAAAAAAGAAAATTCATTCTATTGTAGGAGATCCTGATAATTCAGGTGTCTTTAGACTCCAGGAGGGTCACTTTTAAAGCTTTCCTCAGCTTCAGGTCCAGCAACCTGAACCAGTGAGACTGGAGTACAGCTGATGCCTTCTGAACCTCTGGGTTGGTTGCGTTTTGTGTTTGTTTTGTGTTACTTGGGAGCTGGGGGAAGAGGAGGGGGAAGCTGTTTAAATGAGTAGAAAAAGCCCAGGCAAGCTTCTGTGTTTCAGAACCTAAGCCCTCACCTGCTGCTACATTAACATCTGCAAAGGTTTTTCATTGGCTTTGGCTATATGGATTCTATAACGTGCCATCTCTAGTTTTGTCTCAGAATTTCAGCTGAACATTTACAGGCACAGGTAAATCCATTCCTCTGGTGAGAAGAGGAGACAAGGGGAGAAGTGCTGGACTCTCTGATCCTTGTGGGTCCCTTCCAGCTCAGGATAGTCTATGGCTCCCTTCTATGATTCTGTAGGCCAGCCAAACCTGAAGCACATGGAGAATGCTCGTGTGTGCCTGGCATGAACAGATCTAAGATGTGTCCCTGCCAAAGGCAGCTCCTCTCCAGCACCTCTGTGCACCTCTGCATTCACATCAGGGCAAGGCAGAGACTGCTCAGTACAGCAGCTGTCATGTCAATTCATTGGAATTACAGCCCCATCCCTAGCACTACTGCAAGAGGGAAGCCACAGGGCCTTCTGTAGCTGTGTGCTGTTAACTTGGTACAAGCAGGTCACACTGCTGCTACCTACACCCACAAAAATCTGATAGAGGCTCACAGTCATTTAGGAAGATGTGTGACATTTTCATTCTGTCTTCAGACTTTGATAGAGCCAAAATAGTCTAGCTTCACACCTCTTAAACCATATCCCTTTGTGGGGTGGGAGGATAGGTGTTGCTGAGGGGAAGAAGAAAACCCTTTCCTACGTATTTAATTCGCAGCAGCTGGTGGTCTATTCAAGCTTGCTAACCAGCTTTATGTATGTAACTTCAGTGCTCAGCAAAAGAGAGATTCACAAGTTTGAGGAGGGGGGAAAAAAATCCCAACCCTAAGTCACGTTTAGAGATTCCAGGCAGATTCCAGTATCAAAATGGAAACAAGAATAAAGCGCCCAGGGGTTTAGGAGATAAAAAAATTCCTCTGTGTGTTGTTGAAAAAGAATTGCAATGTCTACAGAAGTCTTCACTGCAGTGTAATCCTTCTTTCCATCCCCCCAAAGTTTTCAGTTATCTTCTCTGTTCATGATTGCCTTTATATTGTCATTGACATTGTGGTGCATTAAGTCAGTCTCTAATATTAGATGCAATTATGATACGTGACATTGAAATCTCACTTAAAGTAAGATTCCACTTGAAGGAGTCATCTTAAATCTATGTCTTTGTAAGGCTGTTTATTGCTTTTGTGATTGTGCTAGCAAACATTCTTTGTATACAAGTACCAAGGTGCTAACAGCGAGATCCAAAGCAGATAAAAGGAGTCAAACATTTGAGTAACTTGAATTATGATGTCTGCAGTCAGACTTGTATTCTAGAAACATCTCTCCAGCTGTTTCATCACCTCAGTTTTGGAAAGTACTGCAGTTATATTTTTTCTTGATTTAACCTCTGGCTCCCCAGGACTATGTCGTGCCTCTGCACAGTGCTAGAATTAAGTTTATTAGTGCTAATAACCCCTATACACAGGCATCAAGAAACTGGGAAATTAGAGAACCCGTGGATACTGTTGGAGCCAAAGTTGATCCCCCACTGGACATACTGGAACCCTGTCAGGCCTAGTGGAAATTAGAAGTTTAAAACATTTTGTGGATTTACCTTGTATTCTCAGTTAAATTCTTTTTACCCTGGACTTAGAAAACTGGACCAAAACCTGATATGTTTTTATCTCAAACATCATATTCCAAAAGTTTCAGTGTCATATTGTGCCATGGGTCAAACTGACCTGTGCCTTCTGTCTTGTAAGAATGCCTGCAATAGCGGCTCATCAGTGGCAACACACAAGAGTAACTCACTGGCAATTAACTCCACTAGGAGTAGGATCCAGCTACTTCACAGTTAAAATCATGACAGCAATAGAGTTAACAGCAGAAAACAAATTTAGAAGGAGAAGAAAAAAAATCAACAAAAATAAGATGTGACAAGTGCTTATTTACGTAGTCATTTTTCAGGAGCTGAGCTGCACTTTAATACATAAATGCATTGTACCTTTAGTAAAACCTTCCTCCTGAATAGCTAATAAGTTATATTTAAGTGCTTTCACCAATGAACTGACTTACTTTAGTTACTGTGAAATCATTTTTATTATCCTTCTGTCCAAAAAAGTTGGAGATAGCTAAAATCATTTTGGTGCACCTCCTGCAAGGTCATGAATTATTGAAGACCGGAGCCAGAGTGGTTGCACGGAGAAAAAGACAGATAGTGAGGGCTCTTTCACAGTTATTGAGAAGATGGCTGGAAGGGAAGGCTGGAGCCCTGGAAACATCTGCAGGATTGTATCTTAATGATGGGAATGGTGGAAAAGACCAAACATTGAAATATTTAATTGTGTAATAACAATGACAATAACACCTGAGCATGTAAGGAAGTTGCAGATGTTGTTTTGTGGCACAGGTCCTGGATCCCAGCTTGCTCTGCCAGGTACTTAAGACCCCTGCTGAAAAGGTACCTATGTGCTGCTGAGAGTGATGAGGACTGGTGGTTAAATGATATATTAGGATCAGAAGAAATGCAACAAATCAGAGCTTGCAAAGGACTTTTTTTATCTCAAATGGGAATCACACTGCTTCTTCCCCAGCCACGAATAAAATAAACTTAACTGGGAATCTGGCAGTCCTCTACTTAATTCAAGAAACCTGATCTGCTATCAGTAACCTCAGCTTTCAGATCTTTAAGCCTCTCTTAGCTGATCAGTTTGTCCCCTGCAGCAGCTCCTTCCACAGAAATTCCCACTGACGCCAGTGGGGGAAGCACTAAACAATTACGGGCTGGCCCACTGCTGAACACAGTAACGAGGTGCTCATGACCTGGGGAGGTATTTCTGTCTGTTCAGGCCACTGGCAGTTTTACCAGGCAGAATGTCTTTGTTCTTGGCCCAAAGGAGACTAGAAGGCTTCCCACCATCCAATATTAAAAACAAAGGACTGACTGGACCAGCAGCACCAAGACTGGACCCAGCGTCCCTTGAAGTGCTGGCTCCAGGACACCAACACAGAGTGGTATAAAAATTTTGTATTGTGCAGCTCTCAGTACTATTTTAAATATGATTCTAAGTTCAGCTGTACTTCAGACTTTATAAAAAGCAAGCAAACAAAAGCCACTCACAGAACTATTGCAAGATACCTCCCTGATGTGACTCCTTTGTTATTATACCTCTGCCATCTGTCCTGCCCACCGCATCACATTGCATAGGACAATTCAGATTGGGAGGGATTTCAGGAAGTCCTTGGTCTTATCTGCTGCTCAAAGCAAGGCCACATGCAGGGTCAGAGCAGTGGATCTTGAAAAACTCCCAAGGAAGGAGAATGCACAACCTGTCTGGGCAACCTGTGTCACTGCTGGATTGTAGGATGAAACAGTATTATTTATGTCCAACCTGCACCTCCTTTTCAACTTGGGCTCCTTTTTTCTCAACTGCCCACCACACATGACATGGAGAGCCTGGACCCATGTTCTTTATGACCTTATGATGCTGGGGTGCTGCTCTGAGGAGCCCCAGCAGCTGTCTCTTCAGAGTGAACAAACTCTAACCCTGCAGACGCTCCTCACAGGGCAAAGTGCCCCAGTCCCCAACACTGGGGTGGCCTTTACTGGATCTGCTATGGTTGCCCAATGGATTTTCTTTGCCGTTAAGAGGCCCCCAGGCTGGATGCTGCAGCTCGGTGTGGCTGGCTGAGGAGAGCAGAGCTGTTTCTGTCGGTCTGGTGACCGTTCTCCTGCTCACACAGCTGGGAGGCTGCTGTCCCTCTCTGCTGCCAGGACATGCCTCTGGCTCTTACTCTTGCTGTGGCCCTGGCCCCTTTCAGGAGAACCACTCCTCCACCTGGCATTCTTCAGCCCCGAGACCTTCAAGGGGCACTTCCTTCCCAGGCACCTGGCTCTGCACCTGTCTTTGTGGAATTTCTTGAAGGGTTCCCATCACCCCATTCCTTCAGCCTCTCCAGGTCCCCCTGAATGTCAGCTCTTCCCTCCAGTGTAAAGACTGGTTCACATCATTTGGCACCATTGATAAACTTGATGAGGGCTCAGTCTCCTTCTCCAGGTCACTGTTGAGTTTGTTGAACAGGAAAAGACCCAGGACAAACCAGGCTTTCCATAGAGTAAGCCCCTTAACCACTCCCAACTGCTCCCAGTCATATCAACAACTTTTTATCTTTGAGCTCTTCACTAGAATTTTGTTTATGCTTCTTTCATTATATTATAGAATCACAGAATGGTTTGGGTTGGAAGGGACATTAAAAATCCTCTAGCCCAACCCCCCTGCCATGTGCAGGGACACCTTCTACCAGGGTGCTCAGGGCCCCATCCAACCTGACCTTGAACGCTGCCAGGGACTGGGCATCCACAGCCTCTCTCAACAACTTGTACCAGTGCCTCACTACCCCATAGTGAAGAATTTCTTCCTAACATTGTGTTAGTCAAATTATACTCACTGGAATGTTTAGGACCTCTACTATTCTTTGCACCACAAACTGTTCACTCACCTGCCAGATGTAAGGAAAACCCAAGTTACCCAGATCAAATCCAACAGTCAGGAGAAATTACTGCATACAGAACCACGCTTTATGCAACATTTACATCATACAATAATTTTGGAGAACTTTGCCACTATTTAAAACTAGAGTTTATAGATGCAATATTTGCTATATTAAAAAAGAATCCACCTTATTGACCTCTCCTTGTACAAGCCAGTATATAAATCAGGAAATTGCAATAGCACAGTAGAGGTGTTTTCATGTCACATGAAGCTGCACAGCAATTACTCGGTGTTCCATAACTACCTCTTGAAAAATCTTAAGAATATTAATCTGATGATGTTGCCATTGTCAAATTGATTATTTCTCATTCTAGGTACAGTTTTGCAATTTCCTAATAATAAAGGAAGTTGGTGTATTGCTAACTAGGCTGACAATTCAAGTATTCACGAGTATCCATGGTTCATTGACCATAAACAATCAGTAAGGCATCAAATAATGATTTAGAATTCCCTCCCTCCTACTCAACACCTCCAGAGTAAAATACAAAAATGTATTTTAAATGTAGCTTAAATTTTAATCATTTGCAAACAGAATATTTTTTTCAGGCAACATCCCACAAAGCTGTTTTTATTTTTGCCTCATTTAAAAAAAGTTGGGTACGTGGATCTTCTACAAACACAGTATGATCATGACAGATGAACACTATTTCTTTAGAAGACTCATAATTACATTGTATGTATCCATTTTACAGCAAAACTGAGAATAAACTCAATGAAATGCAAAAATTGGAGACATTTGGGCAGTGTGTTTTTTGATTTTTAATTGGCTTCCTATTTATGAATATAATTAAATTAAGACATCTAATTGATATTGGCATTATTTTTCCTGTCTTGATCTGATTCAGGAAATTTAGTTTAAAAAAAAAATCAACAAAAGTACTATGTTTTGAAAGTGTGCCCCAGTACAGATGCAAAATTCCACACAGGATCCTGGAAAGCTCTGTGTATGTGTATAAACACGTGCATGCTTATATATACATGTACACACAACCTGTTGCTTGAGAATGATCGCTGAAATTACAAAGTTCAAGTCTCAAGATTGTGCTGGTGATGACTCAAATTCACTAATATGGCTTTGCAACTTACACATAAAACCCTGCTGGTTATGACCCCAGGAAAACATTCATGTTGTCACAATTCAACTAAAAAGTTCTGGAAAGTTTAGCTGGCCATTTAGTGCCAGGCTATCATGCTGCTTGCCAAAGTCAGACTAGCATACAGAAGCTCACAGAAGAGCCTGAATTAAAGGAAAGACCCTAAAGACCACCCTGTGGGAAGTGAGGCTCCTCAGGAAGTCAGTAATACCTCAGCTGGTGAATTTCCTTAAGTTGTTTAGACACGGTTTCACAGTTTGAAGCTGACCTGAGCTCAGCAGTCAGGCCCAGGAATCGTGCAGGCTTTATGAGCCTTACAAATTGCAGCAAGGCACAGCTGCAGCAGGAAGCAGAGCAAGTGCTGTCACCTCCTCAGCCCAGTTTCATCACCAGTCTCACCTGAGCAGCAGGTCAGATACTGTGATTTTCACAGCCAGGCTGATGAGGCACCTCACAACCACAGATGCCAGATCAGGCTTTTCAGGGAACTGGAGACTTTACACATCCAATTTGTTGATTTAAGGATGAGAGAAATGTAGAACTGAGCAAAGACCTCTCAAGAAGAAAGTCGTTTTACACCTATACAGAAGCAAAAATCCACGCACACAGGAGAATAAATTTTTACCTTTAAAACTACCTAGATCAGGCAATGGTTTTGTGAACTGTGCCCTTGGTTTTTTAATGTCTTGATTCTATCCCTGTCCCATCCTAAGCCAGCAAAAGTTTTCCAAGTTGCAGTCATGCATAGGCAGATAACCAGATTCCACTGGGTCTTTCCATAGACCTAGTATGTATGCTTGCCTAACTCTGCTGTATCAAGGGTAAAGAAGAAAATAACAGGAAAAACTCCCAAGGATTAAGAGTAAAAACCAAGCAGATGAGCAAGCTCTGCTTCATTAAATAAACTGGGAATCACCCATAGCAATGCCATGTAAGTGCACTCAGTCCTGCCTGACTTCTGAAGCTATAGAGGATATCTGGAACTGGTTATCATTCAAGTAGAAAAATACCTGGGAACTCCCAAGCTAAGAAGTTACAGATGAACATTTTCTGAACATTAAAGCAACACATGAAAAATGAGTCTGCTTGAACTACAGATGGACAGAAACTGCACCAGAATAAATCAACCTCTACGCACTTTTCTTACACAAAAAAACATTTATGCATTTGACAAGTAAAGAAAATAGTCTCAAGAGGCTGAATATTTTTAAGATTGAATTTCCAGGCTATGTTTTTAAAAATAGTAGCATCCTGTTCTTCCTAGCCCAGTTGAGCATCAACCCAGGCACCGTTCTGCAAGGCGGTCTCCAAAGACATTCCTCAGCCTGCCAGGCTGACTATCAGCAACAACAAACTGAATAGCAGTTCCATTATTTGCCTTTCCCTGTCCTATATTAATCCTTCTAAACATCACTTAGTAGGTAAAGCAAGGTGTGCAAGTAAACAGACAAGAAAAAATATGCTTTTGTATATGTGATGCTTTCACAACTGCTCATTAGCGTCATTCATTTTTCAGCATTTTCCAGAGATAGGATGAGCCACTTAATCTCTCTAATTTGTTAATTTATCAAATTTGTTAACTGGTCCGTAGTCTGCTTTGAAAAAAAAAATGGAGAAAGCAGAACTGGAACTTGGTTTTATTTCTTTTTGTTAAGAAGGACTTAAGGAATCTCTCTCATAACTGAAGGGGAGAAAAAAGTGTTTTCTCCAAAATAAACAGATGTAAGTAATTAGATAAGGGAAAAAATTACCAGCAACAGAATCTCACAAAAAACCCCCAAACCCTGTACTTCTTACAAAGGCATGGGAAGTTCATTTGTAAGAACAGAGCAAGTAGCCATCTTTAATGCATTTGTTTTAACTGATATTTTAGAACAGCTCTCTGCAACTCATTTTACTCAGGAAAAAAAAGGTCACTGTATGAAAACAAAGAGCTAGTCAGTTCAAAATCATTAAGCAGAATGTTTTTGCTACCTACAATTCACATCAATTTTGGTTTTGCACAATGATTCATATGACTTACAGATTCCACTTCAGAAAATTAGGAACACCACCATTTCACTTCTCCCAAAATGAGAACTGTCATGATTCTGGTTTTTGCCAATACAGATGGATACACCAGTGAAAGGAATGACTAATCCTAAATGAGCATTAATTGATGGCTACTCGTTAACAAGAACCAATTAAAGCTACTGCATAGGAATAAACAGTTTTCATTAAAGTTTCTTGTATTAGAGCATTAGTTATATGATGCAACTGTAGTACTTGTATAGCTTATGCTATTCCCAGGCAGGTTTCTCCAGGCAGTCTTTTTTTGCTTTATCCAGTGAAATTGTGCCATATGTCTTGCCACTCTAATTACAATGAAGTCTCTGAAGTACTTAGAATTACTATTTTCTTTTAGGGTCAGCTTAATTTTTCATCTCCCTTTAACGAAGGCAAGGGAATTGCGACAAAGTGTGAGGAACCTGATAAAAAATAATTCATATTTTTTCTTCCTTTCAAGGAAAAATCCACATCATCTGAACATACACCACTGCATGAACTACAAATGCATGTTCTGGTGAATAAATAATTAAAGCATCCAACTTCATATTAACTGCTCTTAGCCATCTTACCTCTGGCTAGATAACCTAAAAAATGGAGTGTCTAAATTTTATATTTGTAGCACTTCAGCAAGCTGATTATTGTACCTCTAATGATAGAGTTTAAATGGACACTGAAGTTTTTCAGTCTTGCACTGAATGCACTAGACTGTCTACACTTAGGAGATTTAATTCATCTGCAGACAGCTTATTGGTAGAAATCTGCAGCAGCCAAGTCCCCTAAATAGCACCTACTCTCAGCTGTCAATTAAAACTTTTTCTCTTCAAAGTCTGAGATCCATGACTTCAGGATTCCCCAAAGCCAGCACTAGGTTGCTAGGATGCTACACGAGGAGGGAGGTATGTGTGCTCTGGGATATGAAGCATAATGCAGAAATGTGAGCATTACTGGAGAACTAACCCAGGAAACGCTCCTGGAGCCATGTGTAAAGCAGGTCCTCTCCTGTTTGTTCGCTGCTCTATCAGTCCTACACCAGGCTCACATGACTGGGCTGACTCAGACAACAGCAGCCTGGAATATCCATCTAAACAATGCCACATGGACCTACCTTCTTCAATCCCACTGCCATGAAAACCCTTGCATAAAATCCCATGTTCACCCCAACGACTACAGATTAAACACACTCTGTGACTTGAAGCAAAAGCATGTCTTAAATAATTACTTGACAATTCCAGAGACCCTTTAATATCGAGAAGAAGTAACCAAACCCAAGAATCCTCCTTTATAGCTCCAAGCCCCATATACACACCTAGTGGAAGCTGCAGTCTGTAGTCCCATCAGTCATTTTGTCCTGAGCTGCAGCTCTCAAAGCACACCCATGAACAAACCCTATTACTTCACAAATGAACAGTTTCAAGTGTGAGGTGGTGCTGAAAACTTGCCAAATGGGGTCTGTCGTATTTCCTGTGACTCAATACTCTGTCACAGATTTTAGGGTGACCCTAAAAGATAGGGTTGTTTCTTTACTAATGAAGAAACAAGCCTATATTTAAGACTGTTTTTAAAATTTTATTTTAAAAGATCCAAAATTTAATGAAAAAACAAGAACTTCCAAAAAACCCACAGACAGTTAAGAGAACTTTTTCAAAGCTTGTAAGGGATCATGATTTTGTAAAAATACACTAAGATTGAGACAGAATCATAGAACATCTCGAGTTGGATCATTCCAACTCCCTGCTCCATGGAGGGAAATAATTGTACATAACTTTACATGACTGTAAAATATTTCAGTTTGCTTTTAAATAATCTTAACATTTTAATTATGACAATAAATATGAACAATCAATGTTAAGAAACTGTGCAGAGCAAGCAGACGTGGAAGCTATTGCACAATGTATCTGCTGAATCTTCTATGACCCAAGGCTTCAGGCTTCAGTTTTTGGCACTGGATTCCAACAAGTCTTTTGCTTCATTTATTTTTGTTGCTAAGTAAGGTGATCCACCTGAGAAGAGAAAGGAGAAAGGAATACTGATTACACATTAGCATTAAGTACCAAACTACCTCACCTGCAGCATCTCTTTATTAGTCACTTTTATTAGCTCTTTCCTACAGAGAACTTTTTTGATACAAATGACATTGATAAGAAGTAAACTAATTGGTAAGGAAACATGAGAAATGTAGTCAAAACTGAAATCACTATAGAATAACACAGAACAATTTGCCTCAGAGAGAAGACTGAAATCTGAAATTACTTTACATCCCGTGATTTTGATGTGCAGCGGGATGCTACCGCAAATGTATGCAAGGTCAGCTGTCCTGAACATTCACTCAAACCTAACAGTGGTTACTTCCACTCATCCCAAAAACTGAGGTAAATTTTAAAATCACTTTGACAAAGAATTATTGTGCAAGCATCTTGTATGTGAGATGTCCAGTTACCAGCCAGAAACCATCACATGAGAGCTATTTAAACATGATGCACCTTCTAACTTCTAGTGCTGAACACTGTCATTGCCCTATGCTCCATCTAACAGTCTGATTACAGTTCAGCAATCTTTTTGTCTTTGGGTTTTTTTCACTCTTCCCTTGAGTGAAAAACCAACCATCTGTCCACAGTCACCAAAACAACACGACAAGGTCTATATCAGTAACTTACCACTCCCTGTAATACACCTGTATTTTAATGTGACAATGTGATTCCAGCAGTACTGCACACTGCATAGCCTTTTCCAAGGCATTTGTTCAACCATTTTTTTCATTCATCATTTCATTCAAATCAGAAAAGACAATGATAGAAGAAACATGCAAAGCTAGTTGCAAACATATACAAATAAAAACAAAAAGGTGAGGCTTGCTTAAATACTTCCTTAGGATATTGCTGCAGGAATCCAAATCAGTATAAAGTCATTTCATGGTGTAGTAAAACACCTGGGAAAAAAGAATGAAGTTCTTTTCCATGGTTTGGTCTTGTTTGAGTGTGGTTCTAATACGTAAGCCACCCTGGAGGAAAGTGAGGTAGGGCAAGGGATGGGTAATGAAATGGTTATTGAAGAAAGAATTTATTTATTTTTTTTTTAAATCAAGTAGCTTTGTAGCAAGGAATAGGATTTACTACATTGACTATTGCTTCCTTCACAGAGTAGATAAGAGGATCAAACAAATAGCAAAGACTAAAACCTGCAATAAACAATGTATTCCAAGTAATTTTTAAATGTGCATTGATTTTCTACACGTCTAGAATACAGGATCTTAAAGTAAATTAAAATCTGTTGGAAGTGTTTTCACTACATTTACATCCCTAAGTGCCATATTAATTTTGTAGCCCTCCAATGAGAGAAAATTCAATCTCGTGATTGCCTAAGTGTTTGTTTATAATTAAGGCAAGTCCAAAAGGTTTCTCTCTTCCTTTTTTTTCTGTGAGGAAATGTTCTTTCATGAAATTGGAAACTGATAAATTAACATACAATGTATCAACACAAAAACTCTTTAAAACTGAACCGGAAAGGTTAATAAGCAACATTTCCGTAGTACTCTGTGGGGGTGTTATTATGCAGATTTCTATATATTTCTTATTTATTTCTAATAATTCTCTCTCCAACAATTTGGATCTCAGAACACATGTAACTTAAAATCTGCTATTACTGCCCTTTTTTCTATCAACTCCAGGTGGTAAAATATTAGTTTAAAATTACATTATACCATTGAATATTATTTTTAAAAGAACATCTGTGCTACCCACAGCAGAAGTGATCTATACACAGGCAAACAAGCCTCTCTGTCATGCCACATGTTCAAGATTACTCCAGGCCCTCACTCTGCAGCTGAAGATATTACACAAAGGTTTTTCTACAGCCATGCCAGAAGAGCTTCAGGGGCACCAGAGAGGCACAAATCCCTTCAACTGGTGTTCCTACTGAGAAAATACCACTGAGAAATCCTACTCTGTGTCTCACTGTCACTCAGGAGTGCTTACTACTTCCATTCAAACCTAAACTGTGCCCAGCTGCAGGGACATTAAAACTCTAAGAGTGCAGCATTAAAATCTTTGTTAGGGTTGTTATGATCTTCCCAACAGGAACCACCTCTTCAGATCTCCTCAATATCCACAGGGAGATTCACAGTTCTCTCTGGCTTACGTCTCCCAGGTACTGCTACAACAAACTTAGAAGTTCGTTCCTAAAAAAAAATCTTGACCTAATAGGTGCTCTGGTGGTTAAGAGACTTTTGATCACTATAATATATTAGAAATGAAGGAGACAATTTCTTGTCTAGGTCTGTGCAGCTTATCCATTATAGATAGAGTGAAAAATGGAAGTTTGAAATCAAACAAGCAGGACAACTTTGAAACTGAACTGAGGGGTGAAGAGAGAAAAGAAAAGCACCAACTAAGCACTTCCCATGGCCAGTGGTCACACTTACTTTTTCATTTTCTTAAAATGGGGAGCCTGTAATTCTGTCAAAAAGATACAAAAACCCTCTGATTTCCCCTTTTGACTTCTGAAGTACAGTGCAACTCTTCACCATCTGTTATTTTAAAGTAGAAACAGCAATGAACATATGGGCTTTCTTTCTCAACCAGCTGTAGTGTAGTTAAAGTTATAATAATAGCCTTTCTCTAAGATAAATTTACATTAAAAACCCAGCCAGTAAAGCAAAAGTGCCCAGCTTTACAATCTTTCCAAGTGAATCCTATAAAGTCTGAAATTTACCAATGATGTACTTATTAACTGGAAAACATTTTCACACAGAAAGTTACTTTGGTGGATGTAACTGGTCCATCACAGTTCAAAACTGGAATTTTAGTTTAATGTAAAATTTTTATAGCTTATTTTTCCTTTTTCTTTTAAGAAGTTTTCGCGAAGTGTGGAAAATCAAACTCCAACCTCAGCTCTGAAGCAACACAAGAACAGAAAACAACTTAATAGAGAAATGAGTAAAACTGGTTCATAAAGCTCATATGAGAGAAGACACATAGATGCTCAAGTCAATAAATAAACAACAAATGTTTGCACTCAATGTGGTTATTTACACAGTCAGAAAACTTAAAGGATCTCATTTAAGCCTCTTCCTTTCCAGTTCTGGTTAGGAAAAGTAATAATCATTTACCTTTATCAGGATGATTCAAAATCATGATTTTCCTATGCGCTGTTCTGATTTTGTCCTTGCCAGCAGATGGACTGCAAAAACAAATTGAAGTGCTTATGAGAAATGCCAGAGCACTCAGGCTAAAAATTAACAGTTTATACTGGCTTCAAAAATAATTAAAACTTGAGATTTTCACCATCTTGTGGACAAAACATAAAACTGCATCTCTGAGGAAGTAACAACAACAAAGGCATGTAAGACACAGAGATGACATTTTTCAAAAATCTGTTTATTTTACATATACAAATACCTTTCAGGTTTTTGTAAAATGCAATACATCCACTCATTTAAAAAAAAAATGAGGGGGAAAGAAATAGGAAAGCCCCAGTAGTTCTAGGATATATCTGGTTGGTTATTCTAGCATTAAAGCAGAAAACACAGTTTTTCCTCCAAGAAAATAAATATTTTTATGACCACCGACAAAACAACAAATATTTAATATTACCACATTTTGTTCTACTGTAAATATTTTTACAGCAGCTATAAATATTTCTTCTTTCTCCTGTGGCCTGAAAAAAAAAATCTCTCTATGTGTTATTTTTGCAAAGCTGTTCAAGGTGTTACATTCAGGGACATGCTGATTTACAGGTGCTACCTACATAAAGTTGTTTACTTCAATGAAATACATAAAATATGTATTTGGCCTAAATTAAATACAAAATATGTACCCTACCAGACAAATAACCATTTATGGATGCAGTATGCCAAAACAGTAGGGCTGTATGCAAAAGGACAGTTTGAATGGTTCAAACCATAATTTGTTAGTATGCAGAAATGAATCAGTGTTTTCCACTTCAGGTGACTTCTTAATCAGTGATGATTCAATTAATTAATCTTTCTGTAGATACAGCTTGAATGCAAGGTATCAGCCCAAGTAAATTCCCGAGGTAAACAACCTCTCTAATTATTATTCTGTCACAGTGAAATTAGGGTATGTTGCAAAAATATTTCACAGAACTGCCTAAGAAAAGAATACTTCAATTGAACAGAAAGTAACCTAGAAAGTAAGAATGAAATAGAGGGTGAAAGGTCTCGGATTATATAAATACAAAACCAAAATAATTTATCACACAACTATAAATAACAATCATCTATATTTTGATTTGTAAAGCTGTTTTTAACACTAAAAAGGAAAGCTGTTATACCACATTTAGAACCTCAGATGGCCAAAGCATAACTGGGGAAAGCAGCAATTGCATATTACAGAAGCTCATGCGGGTCTGCTCAAAGAAGCAACTGTGAAAACAGGGGTTTACTTCAAATTTGCTTAGTTTATGAGATGATGCTTATCCCACAGTGGGCTCTAAAGATTCTTAATCACTATGAAACAAGTATGTAATGCCAAAATCACATTTTCTTTTACTCCCAATCTGAGTCACACCAATGTCATGCTGCCTTCTAACATCACCAACTGGCTAAGAAATCTGTGGAGGGAACAGCTGATATGCTGGAGGGCAGGGTTGATGTTCAGGGGCACCTCGAGAGGCTGCAGGAATGGGGTGATGGGAACCCTTCACAAAATTCCACAAGGATGGGTGCAGAGCCTGGTACTTGGGATGGAAGTGTCCCTAGGAATGCTAGAGGCTGGGAAATGCCTGGCTGGGGAGTGGCTCTGCTGAAAGGGAGGCAGGGCACAGCAAGAACTACTCTCCACTGCAGTATGTTACCATGCCTTCAATCCAAACAAACTGAAGCATTTTATTGTTTGCTTTTTAGTTCAAGCAGAATATTAGTGTCATTTATAAGCCATTACAACTCTTTTACAAAAAAAGTTATGGTTTTGTCAAGAGTATTGCACATTCTTGCACTATGCATCTGCTTCATTCAATACTTGCTAAACTAAAACATATTGATGCAACACACCTACCTTACACCTAAAATAAGACTTGCTTCTCGCCTACTCATTTTCTGCTCAAATCCTCCTTTATAGTATGATGAAAGACTCTAAAAAGAAGAAAGGGAAAAAAAGCAATAATTAGTTCATGTACAAGGTGCCAGGAACTAAACTGTATTTTTATGACCTCATTCAGAGTATTGCATTCATCTATAATTTATTTCAAAGGCATGGACTGACAGATAATATGAAAGGACTTCTCCTGAGTGATAACACATGCAAAAACCAACTTAAAAATAACTGTGTTTTCACAATCTTCTACTGTTAATAAGAGATATTAATAGCTACAACCCTTAAAATCCTGCCTATGGGCAAAAAAGTCCAGAATCAAAGTACATACTAATATAGGGTGGTACAGTGCCTGTGTTGGGGAGGGCATGGGAGGGAAAGTAGGATAATTGTTGAGAACAGCACTGGTACCATCACAATGGAAAATGTCCAAAGTGGCAACACCTTGGCATCCACAGATATTGTGGACAATCACTCCAGATAGTTCTACAAAGAAAGCAGGTAAAAAACCCCAGTAGAGATAAGAACAGATTTCCATGTGAAGGAATGTTACTACAAAGAAGTGTATCTTACTACAAAGAAGTGTATCATGAGTTCTTTGAAGGAACCCTGAAAATAAACAAAAAGACACAAGAAAAAAAAAAAAGGCTTAGCATAAAGCCACAACCTCTATTTCAGGAAACCACTGAGCTGGAGAACATTGGAAAATAGTGAAGTATATAGGGAAATCCTAAGCCTTTACATCCTTCCTTCAGAACCAATGACTGACAACTGTTAGATATAGGATGTGGGGTAAATTATTTTAAACTCATTGTCATGGGAAACTTTATCCACTGTTTTAAGAAGGGAAGAAAAAACAGTAGGAAAAAAACATTAAAAAGGAGATGGAGATGAGAGTAAATCATTACAAGAAGTAATTTTCATAGAGAATGGGTTGAAAGCATATTTGTCAACCATAAATCTATTTTAAATTATGAAGAAAAACTCCAACTGAACCACCACTCATAGTTAGCAGTGATCTCAATATGAATATTTCTGTAAGTCCCAGAGGTAGCAGATGTAGCTCCAAGCCTTGGGGAACTGGCACACAGAAATCACTCAACAAGACTGAAGTTTTTTTTTCTCAATGTGAAACCTATCAGCTGGAGGAAAATAAGCTTCTTTTGTTGCTATCAAAGGGAAGTCTGGCCTGAGAGCTAAGACTATTTTTAAGTATTCCCTTTACCCACAAGTAAAATGTGCCTGGACCATAACAAAACACTCTTCTCACTAAATATAGCCATTCATATTCAGTGAGAATTTTGCCTTATGTCTACACAAACTCTCTTATATAATTTCAGAAGCATTACAACATTTAAAGGGCTCTGTCTATGATATCTAAGCACAGCCTTTAACTAAGCTTAGAAGAGATACTCACCCAAAAGCATGGTTCAGCAATACTTCACCTATTGCTACCGTAAAGTCACATGAACCATAGAAGAGATTTTTAGTGTGTTGTTATGATCCAAAACTTTTTAAATGTTCCCTCTTCCCATCCCAAACCATGAATGAAATAACCACTACTGAAACACTAAAGGTATCAAAGCTGAAGCACCTGTGGATGTGCCATGCCTACAAGGAGAATGTGTGGAGGAGCCACTTCTGTAAGCACAGGATAACACAAGCCAGGTCTGTAACAGTGCACATGAACATGACAGGTTAGAGTGTGCAACACTAAGGGAACACACAGGGCTTCTCCAGTTCTCTGAAGGGAAATGTCAATAACTTATTGGTCAACAGCTAACATCCCAGAAGAGCAGAACTGCACAGAAATTTTCAGCAATGCCCAACAATTACTACAAGCAAAACAGAAAAGCACACTTCAATGTTCTCTGAAACATTTGCTCCCAAAGCAGCCTAGGTGCAAACAGTTTTCTGAATCCTTCCCTCCCCTTCAACTCTGACATACAATTCTAACTCAGGTTTACTGTTCATGTAGAGAACAGCAATATTCGAATTTTCTTTAACACAGCTTGTCTCTGTTCTTGGTAGATTTCATTTAAAACACTATTTAAAATGAGAGACTAGGGAGGAATGGTGGTAGGCTTACATTCAGAAATATTTCTTCATGTTTTTAAAGCCTACTTCCTTGACACTGTTCTACCGTTAGGAAGCCTTGGTTCACCTCCAAGAGGAATGAAAAAATAAATTCTGTTGCCTGTGTCCTTTCACACACAAACTGTTGAATTGGTCTTCAAGAAAAAAAATATTTTTTTCTCATAAGTGAAGGATTTAGCAACAATAATAAAT
The DNA here is from genome assembly GCA_013399225.1 of Rhipidura dahli. Lineage (NCBI taxonomy): Eukaryota > Metazoa > Chordata > Aves > Passeriformes > Rhipiduridae > Rhipidura > Rhipidura dahli. The sequence goes on along the minus strand of VXAC01003560.1, from coordinate 1,137,085 downwards.
TCTTAAATTAAGATCTCCACCCTAAGCAGAATTTAAAGTAAAAGGAAATTACACACAAAAGCATTTTTTTTCTGTTGGCTAGAAAAAAAGAGGAAGAAACACTGAGACTTTATTTTAGGGAACACCTTGGCAAATTTCTAGTTCCCTTGTGAAAGCCCTTTTGCACACTACTCAAATGAAAACTTTTTTTTTCCTAGTTATAAATTCTAAGTAATGGATGGAAAGATATTTTTCTGTTATGAGAACTCCTTGATGGACAGGCAATTGTAGACACTTGATTATTTATTAGCTCCAGCAATTGCAAAGAAAATTTTGTACTGGAAAAATCATTGAAATAAGCTCTTCATTTCTTTGTACTATCTGGGTGAAGGGGAGGAGGTATCATTTAATTTACTTAATTTCTTTGCACATTATTACTGTTCAGCAATTTATGTAAGTAAGTCCTCCCTTCTGAACAAATGCTATTAATAGGTTTGGGGCATAGGGAGGGACAGAAAATGGCTGCACTTGCTTTGCAAATGTCTATTCAGCCCTGCAAATTTTCGAAAAAGCAACCAGACAACAAAATCCAGCACATAGGGACCCTGACATCTTGAAGATACTTCTTTCATAGCACAGGGAAAGCATAATCACTGTTTCCATGCCAGTTAAGACACTGAAAACATCAAAACTGAGATAATGCATTACATTACATGGAGTAGTGAATTTTTCTGAAAACTCTACACATTGCTGTTCCAGCACCAATACAGTCCTCCACCAAATAGGTAACAAAAACAAAAACCAAACTACAAACACAAAATCTTTAGAAGCTGTGATATAATACAATGTACACTTCTGCTAATATCAACTTTAACTTCCTTAACTTTAGTAAGGAAAGAAACCTTATAAAATGGACTGCACTGTTCTCTGGAAACTTTATTTTCAATTAAGGACAAGAGAAATGGTTGCTACCCTTATTTCTCAATTCAGAACTCTCTGAGTCTGAGCAGAATCAGATCCAATAAGGGAAATACAGTGTGAAAGCCTAATGCTGTACTACAGAAGACATCCTTTTCTTATGGAACATGGAATTTCATGACTGTGGAATTTGAGTATTTTGACAGTTCATTTGGCCTAGAATTGCTGTTTCTGTCTTCAGTATCTTCTATGTATGTCTGTCTGTATATATGTATGTAGGTATGTATCTTTCAATCCTCAGTATCACTGATTCCACAAAAAAAGGTAATGAATGCTACTGAAATACTTGCTTTTTTATTTCATGCTTTAAGGAAATAGAAACATTATAACTAATGGTATTAATTCTGAGGAAGGAAAGCCAATTGACTACTTAGAGCTGTGCACCTTCTACTAGCAACAGACTCTTCTCACAACACACAGAAACAAAGAAGTATCACTGGCATTTGTGACACCAGTGACAAAACTAGGCTCAAACTATAAAAACATTTCTGTGGGAGCAAGCATTATGACTTGTCATAGAGTGGAAATGATAATGTTTCCCCTAGTGTCTTTCTTCGCTGATAGAAAGATGGTAGAAAATTTCAAGACTAAATTACAGCAGCATTTACAAATACATATTCTCAAATATGAAGTAATTGTCTTAAATGAGAGGTAAAAAATCAGAATAAAGTATAACACTTTCACTTGCTTCTATTTGCTATTTTTGACTAAAAGATGAGTGCAGTTGTTGACTGTACACATTATTTATGTAAGAAATAGGAAGTGTAAAATCCTCAAGATACAGCAAGCAGCATTTTAAATTATCATTTCGTAATTGCTCAACTTGACCTTTCCCAAGTCACTTATTAGTGAGCAGGCAGAAAGAATAAACAGGACCTGTATTACCTTGAGTGACTGGGAGGGACCAACATCATCTGTGACTTCTACTACAAACAGAAGCAGGGACAAATTGTAAATGGGGGAAGAAGAGTAGGGGCTTACAGAGGGAGGCAGCTTTTGAATAGGCAGCTGTTTCACAGACTCTCAAGAAAAATTAGACCATGAGGGACAAGGTTTGGTTCTAGAAAGCGAGAATAAGCACAGACAATTATAGTGACCAAGTCAGGTGCCTCCAAACACCACAGAAACCCAGCAAAATAATACCAAGCCCAGGCACTAAAGGTCACAAGATGCTTCTTCCAGTAAGCACAGGTAGAAGTACCAACTGCTTGATATTGTTTGTCAGTACAGTGTAAAGAAGCTGTCAAGGAACATAATGAAAGTGCTACTTCACAAATATACTCAGCAGCTTCAAATTCCACCAAGTCAAACACAAACTACTAAAATAAGAAGTTTGGAGAATAAGCACTTACATAGGACCTTTGCATTTAATGTTTTCTCTATTGTTGCAAAGAAAATAATTCATTGTTAAGGGGGGAGAAAAAAGTATTAAAAAATACAATCCAAGAAAGTAGCAGCTGTAGAGTAGTAGAAGTCAAATAATCTTGGCTAAGAATTATAAAAGAATCTTCAATCTGGACCATGGTTGTAGAAGAAAAATATAATCACTATCCTCATAAATATAAAGGCAACAAATATACACAGTAAATGGCACACAGGAAGACAGTTTTTACTGTCTCTACTAGATCTCGTCTTACACTGAAAGCCTGTATTTTTGAGTTCAGAAATAGAATAGCAGAAGAGACATCCTACTGGAAATCAGCACACAATTCTGGGCAGAAAGGCAGGATGTGAAAGCAGACAGAGGATACTGCTCCAGGGACTAGGAACACTGAGAATGCAGAAGCTCCTGGCTTGCTCTTTATGGTTGTTCATGAATTCTGCAGGACTCAAAGTCACTGTGGTAAAAATGAGATAGGTCTGCCATGAGCTTGGCTCAGTCAGTATTGAGGGATACAGTTTCCTAGGAACAGACACCTCTCAGTGCAGTGGCATGCCACATTTCAATGTGTTATAAAGAGTCACCGCCTGCTCTCTTATGTGAACATATCTGAATTTAGATTCTCTGGCCTATATCTACAAATGGCTAGAAAAAGAATTGCTGGAGTAAAACTGCTAGGGAGGGAAGGAAGGAGGGTGAAGACTGAGGCAATCCATACTCTGAAGCCACATGTACTGCTAGTTACATCTAGCAAGCCTGCAACTCAGCCTGTATCTGCATCATGTGAAAGCAATTTATTTCAAAGTACCTCTGTGAAAGTCCCCTCTATTGTTTTGGCAAGCAACATGGGAATCTCTCAAAAAATTACTTTGAAACAGGAAAAAAAAATTGTCACTGGTCACACAACAGCAGTGCAATAGGAGGGACAGAGAGCAAAAAAAGTGATCAAGGAGCACCGTTTCTGACTGAAACATATGGCAAGTAAAAACAAATGTGGACCAGCCCCAAGAAGACAGTTGAATCTTCTCCTCCCCAGGAAGCTTGCTTTGATCAAGCTTGAACCTTCAGGACAAGGACACCAAGCACAGATGGCAATTGAATTTGGACTGCAGTGTCTGTCTGGACAGGCTCTGTGTTGCACCTGGCCTAACATTAGGAGGTATAATGTTAAAAAAACCTACCTTGAGCGTATTTTTCAGGAAATAATAATCTGCAACAAGTACTCCCTGAACATGTTCACCCATCAGCATCAAGAAGGGAATAGCATTATTTTGCTGTGGATAAGTGTATGCAGACTATGAACTCTGAAGGAACACACTGCCACAAGCAGACATCTACCTCATAGGGAATTGCTTCAAGCAAACAGGAATGGAACGTAAGTATTTATTTACCAGAGGAACACATAGCCACTGAACCAGTAAGTAAATGCTCTCAGATGTTCCCTGCATATGCCCCCTCACAACACTCTACTTCTTGATTTTTTACCTCATTATTGTACTTTTTAACAAGTAGGGCAAACCCAAAGAGCAAGCTGATTAAAAGTCCAAATTAGCTGGGGAAGAACAAGAAAAAGACAACTCATATGTTAACCTGAACACAAGCTCTCCCATCTCCATGGCAACCCTTCCTAGAAGTTCATCAATTTGTCTCCTTGATTTTTAACACTGTATCTAAAAGACTAAATTTTTTCACTTTTAGCTGCTTGAAATGAAACTGCATGTTACCACTTTGCAATCTTTAGGAATTGGTGACTTTCTCACAGCACACTTGAACAACATATTGTTACACTTACTAGGAAAGAGTTCCAAAACAAGGAACATCAGCAGAAAAAACTACAACTGTTTGATTATCAGTTTTGATACAGCTTAATCCATAGGGATTTAAAATATAGCAGACAACATGCCAGAACTTACAAAGTAAGGGAGCAGTCAAAAGAATTATCTATGTGACACTTAACTGCATTTAAAATATCTCCTTTCTGAATACTTGAAATACAAATTCATAAATTTATCATAAAGTAATATCTAAACTTACAGAAGTTGAAATCCTCTTTGCTGCCTCTGTAATCGTCTGCTCCAATGGTTTCCAAATGCGGAAAGCATAACGACCTGAAAAAGATGGAGATTAAATGAAATATTCACTAAAATGCAAAAAAACCCCACAAACAAGCTCCAACTTATGCTCATCAGCTTACAGCAGGAAGAATTTTGGTTTAAAAAAAACCCAAACTATTGGGAGAGGGAGAAGAATTTTAGTATACTGCATCTAAAATCCTAGTCATGGACTGCAAAGATCCTTTGTGTTTACTCACTATTAACTCACTAAATAAACAGATTTAAACACATTTCAATATGACAAATGAAGATATCTGCCTTGTGAACTTTAAGAAAAAGGGTAGTTTGAAATATTAGCTTTGGATATACATTATTTATTAAATACTGTTCAAAGGTTATGTCTTCAAAAAAAGAAATCCATGTACTACACATTTCTTGCTGTAATGTTGTATGCGTAATCACACACCTTGTAAATACTGTATTTTTAATTTTGTTACAAAGAGACAATTTTCTGGGATTCAGAGCCATTCAACTCCCCACTAGTACTGGAAGTCTATAGCTAGGAAAGGCTAGAGCGATCCCTGTAAGATTGTGTTCTCAGAAGTACAAAGCAGGTCTACCAACTTATGAATCAAGATTTATGCCATGTTACTGGAGGATTTTCCATGTAAATCCTCTCTCCCCAGCTGTTTTAACTATTCATTAGCAATGTAACTTACTGTTACACACAATGGAAAAACTGTTTATAAAATGCGGCTCTGCTTCATTCAAGTAACATCTTGCATTCATCCTTAAAACACATAATGTGTCCATGTTTTAGTGATCTAAACCTGTGTCTATGTTAACACAGTAGTTAAAACCACATTTAAGAGAATATCTGCTGAAATGCTGTGAATCATTACTTCACTTTCTTCTTAATGCTTTCTGTTAACCATTATTTCACTAGTTGCCATTAATTCTTCAGCTCAACCAGCGGAAGAAATTCTATGAGCATTTCTCTCCTGCTTCTATACAAACACATAGATAAGCAAACTGCTTAATGAGTGTACATCACCAAAAATCTTGTCTTTCCTTCCCCTAATCACAGAAACAACCCAGCTGTACCCACCAAACACCTGCTGAAGGACTGTGCAATTTGTTCATCTATTAAATCTATTCTTGGTGCATGCACTTGTACATAGCTGACCACAGTTGGTTTTGTATACTGAAAATAACAGAAATCGATTTGTATATTTCAAAACAAGAACAGACCACAGTTATCTAGACCAAGGCACCCAGGGTATAAATCACGTTAAACTCATGCCTTGTGTGCAAACTAGGACCTATTTTTCAGAGTAACAAACAGTCCAGATGCAAAGAGTTCAAGTAATAAACAATGCAGCATGGAAACAGTTAGTATGATAAATCACTAGTCACTAAAACCTTTTATTTTCCTCTATTCGAATTTGTCGAGCATCACCTTCACATCACAGGATCCTGTTGCACTCTTCTGTACCAAAAAACCTCCACATTGCAATATGTTTTGATGTAAATAAGCTTTTCACCTTTCATTTTGCAGACAAAAAGTAGATGGAACCTTTTAGCTGCTGTCCATAAAATTAGATTCTCCAACTTTCTCCACCTTTTTCAAAAATAATTTTGGAATTTATGACCTTGAAGGGACAGGAACTACAGGTGGACAAAATTTTCCACAGGACTCTCAAGCAACCTTTCCACCTTCCACTATTTATATTCATAAAAACTTCATTAACCCTTTTGAAAACCGCAGCTTACAAGTGACAGTTCCACTGATAATTTACCTTACCTGCAAAAGCAACAGTTGCAACGCCAAGTCCAAGCGCTATCATAGTCCTGGCCTAAAGCAGAGAAACAGGAATCAGAATAACATGCAAATTCTAATTTGATATACACACACCTTTAACAATGACTATTTCTGACATCTGATGTGGACATTTCACATATAACCTAGGAGAATGATGAAAATAAGTTCTTGTATTCCACAGGCTACTTTGGATGTTAGAGTTCAGTCCCATTAACCTATGCCAGTGCATCAGGTTTAACTTGAACTGCCCACTAGCAAATCACGGAACACACACTGAAATCAGCTCACAGTGTGCACTGATAAAAACACAAGGCACACAACTGTACAGGATTATTTGAAACAGACTAGTTCAACACAGTACATAACAGAAAGTATTAGTTTATTACAAACACATGAAGAACTAACTCAAAACTCCTGCATCCGGTATATGTATTTTCCTACACAGTGCTTGAAAAAGTCAGGCACTTCAAGAAGGATAATAAGAAGTATCCCCGTGTTGATCAAAGAGCTGATAAAAGGTGTGAGGTAAACCTTCAAGAAAGGAGTGACTTCTCACATGTTTGCAGAATTCAAGAAGGGTAAAAAGCTCTCCACTTTTGAAAAGCCTCCATGTAATCTTTGAAACAAAGGAAATAGTCATCTATGGCATTACCTATCTTATCATATGACAGTTCAATAATGCCTTGAATTTTCCCCCGGGAAACCTGAGAAATCAGATTAGGCTTGTTTATCTTGAATTCAAAACATAATGACAGTGAAAATGCTTTTATCACCAGACTGTCTCTTCTATATATGACTTACTTCCGCAATTATCCCATAACTGGTTTATACATTTTGTACAAGCAACTCTGACAGAAGGACTTAAAGCTCCAACTTCAATATGAATGCCCTTATAACTGGATCTGGAGCCAAGATGCCTTTGCCACTAAGATTGCTGGGGCTAAAATACTCTGTCTTTGATTGAACCCAATCTCATTTCTAGACAGTGGGAGTATGGGAAGTGTTCAGAAATACTGTTTTCAAAGCCTTCCTAGAGCTTGCTTAGGAGGACCTAGATCATGGGTCAGCAACTTGCCCAGCAAACAGGCAGCTGTACAAGATGTAGGTGCTGCCATCATGCCCAGTGGCTACTACAGCTTTGGCTCTGAATGCGAGTGGCTGTGACTGCTGCCCACAGCATTGAGCTCAGGACAGAAGACATCACGGCCTCCTCTGAGGTCACCGAGAAGCAGCTGCACTCCTCTGGATCTAGCTTCTGGATCCTGTAGATTTTAACTAAGTACCTACCTCCTGCCTACCTGAGGTGGAATTTTTGCCTTAGAAATTTGCCTGTATATCTCATTTTAATAATCTAACTCTTCCATTTCAGTGTAATCTTCTGTCTCAATATTAGCATTCATTTCTGAATGCAAAAATAATGTAGTAGTTTCATGTCTGTTGTTCCTTTCAGTTCCACAAAATTTCCCCTCATCTTCTCCCCATGAAAAAGTTTAAGCAAGTTATCTTAAATGGTAGATGATGTAAAATTGCAAAGCATACAGTTCATCTCCTCACTAAACTAAAACTCTTGCCATTTCTTCTCACAAATCAGTTTTCCCAGGCTCTCAATATTCAAAGATTCAAAAAAATTCCTCCATTTAGACATAAAACACAAACAGCCACACTTCTAAAAATATCATAAATACCATATAGCAATTCTATATTATTCTGTCCCGTGGTTTGTGACCATGGATTAATATTCAAGAGTTTCCCTGACTTACTCAGACTGGCAACAAGGATCTTTTACTAAGTGGTTACAGTCAATTAAGAGCTCAACAATGTGTGAAATAGATCACACTGGCAAAAAAGAAAAAAATTATTAGCCTATGATTGTCCAAATTGAGTTATACTTGCTTTGCCACCAAAAAGGTGGTGTAAGTCAGCAGTTTACAAGACATGCAGGTTCCAACAAGGCATTAGCAGCAGACACCTCATCACAGGCAAGACCAAGCACAGAGACCAGACTAATAAATAATACCGGGATTCTGTCAGTTCAGTGCAGAAGTATCTTAAGTGTTTTTGCACAGTAATCTGGGAGCACAGTGCAGAGACCCCTGAGGGCCTTTGACAGAGTCAGCCATGTCCACTGGAATGCATTAGTTCAATCTCAGTGGAAAGCACTAGCAGTTAGTGGAAAGCTACTGCTGCCGGGAATACAGCAGGTAAAAACAAACCATGGCAGTAGCTCTTGAATACAGCAGGATGCAGGATCAAGGGGAAAATGAAGACAAGACAGAAAACTTGGTAGAAGTGGTACAGAGCTCAAGACAGAGAGGCACAAAAGACTATCCACACATTTAAGTGAGGTACAGGCACCAGAAAATCTGAGAAATACTGGTTTATGGTAACTCCCCTTATTTGCATTATGAGCACATTAGAGAAGAGTCACTTGCTGCATATTAGCAAAGAAGTGATAACTTGACATATGAAAGCATCTTGAATGTCTGTTATGGCGTGAATGTATCCTAACTCTACACGTGCGATGAAAATGGAATTTCAATCTGTGTGAGATTATAGGTTTGGCTTTTAGATGACACACACTCTCATAAAAGCAGGGGCAACTTCAAGTACTAACCAGTAAGTCCTTTAAGTCCAACTTCACTCAGTTTCCTGTTCCATGCTCACTCAACTCAGTTGAATATTTAAAAGAATCAGTCAAGGTTAACCTGGTGCTTTGAAATGCAAAGTCCAAAGCTTTAATTAAATGCACTCCTTTCACGTCAATATTAAATGAAAGCAACTCTCTCTCTGTGGAAGGCAGCAGTTCATTTACAGCATGCTAATACAACTTCCAACACAATCATTTTTGTCTCCTATTGCTTGAAATTGCATTTCATAAGGGATAAATAAATACATACATACACACTGACTTTCAATTATGACAGAATTGACCTTCCCCCTCCTCCAAAAATGCTGTTAAGAAACTTCCAAGATGTTGATTTTAAATGAAATCATTATGTTAAGATCCAAGAGGGAAAAATAAAGAAATAAAAGATTAAAAACTAACATCTGTCCCTTTCTTTATTTAATGAATCAGCTCCCAAAGGTTAGTCATCAACCCCATGCTATTCTGCTGATCTCAGTATTTGAATTTTACTATGTAGTTCAGTTTTCAGTAACAAAACCTGTTCAATAAAACTAATGAAAAAGTTATGCTAAATCTGCAAAAACTGCATTTTTAAAATTCTTTTCAGAAATGTGTATAAGAAAACACAAGCATTAGAAAGGTAACTGCATGACCCAATCCACCTAAGCATTTGGCAAACAAAAGAGCATAAAGCATATTAATTAACGCACAGCATGTGGAGAGGTATATATCATCTACTGATAAAAAAACAGAGACCTTCTGCCCATTCCCTTAATATTTAATTCTCCAGTAGCCTTAATTTTTTACCAGAAGAAACAGGGGAGAATGAGGTATTTTTGCAAATTTCCAATTCACAGTGCTCTGCTAACTTAAATATACTCAAAAATTACAATGACATCTGTAGTTCTTAGCATTAGAGCTTTTTCTACTATGAAGTATAAAATAGTTAAGTTTACAAACAAAAGGAGAATGCATCATTTCAAATGCAAATTCAAATGCATCATTTTAAAACTTCAGCACAACACTCTTACATGTGACAATGGGCTCCAAGAGCCACCTAACCAAATGTTAAAATCTGCCTGCATACGATTTGGATTTTATACTGGTTCTTCAACCAGAACCAGTGGAACACCCTTCTCAGTCAAATGAAAAATAATTTGCTCTCCTCACAATTAAGTTTTACACACACAGCAAAAGCCCTACAGTCTTTTGCCTCAGAAACCTACAGTGAGCAGAACAGAATAAAAAGCACAGAGAAAATAAGAATATGTTCTCATGGGCTGAATGACATTTTGCAATTAATCCATGCTTAATCGTGGACCAGCAAAACAGGAAGTATGTACCTCTACTCAAATAAATACACAAGTGTAAATTGCTTAACTAAAAGTTTTTAAGGTTTGGTTTGTTTGTGTGTTGTAGGGTTCCTTTAGTTCTGTATGCTGGTAAGAAGTAGGATACACAAGTATATGAACTTAGCATACAAAAATATTTCTGAAAATAGATTTTCCCTTAAAAATAAATTCTTGACTTGAAATATAAATGATTGATTGGTATGTAAGATAGAAAAAGGCTTCTTTCTATTCCTCAGAAGAGTAGCTAGTTTACTGGAATACAGCTCCAGAGCAAACCACCTTACTAACACTATATGGAGCCAGAACCATTTTGAAGTGGGATTATATTATAAACTACATGCAACCAATTTGTTTTCATAAACTGGTGTTTTCCCTCCAGTCTTACCTTCCTATGAAATTTAATTTGTTTTCCAACACTGAATTAAAAGTAATTTCAGCTAGATGCTGCTCTCCATATTGACACGATTCTCACGCCATTTTGTGTCCTTTAATTTACAGAAACCTCCTTGGTTTGTATGTAAAGCTACAACTACAGTTCCTGATAGTTTTTCATAGGAAATTTCATAGGAACCAGAGCAAGATTCACTAATAGAACAATTACCATAAGGTATTCAAATCAATCTTCTTGAGTATGTATTAATTAACAAAGGCTCTTGTGGGTGATCTTTGAGAACAGACCCCTCATGCTCCAACTGCTGCTCCTGCACTGATCCAAATGCTTTTGTATAACAACTACAAGAGTGACCATGATCAAGTGACTTTCAGCTAACATCCTGGGCTAAAGAATTTCAATAGAATACTGAAGACATCCAGATTTTAGTCTTCTAAATACCAACTTCAATCTCCAGACCTCAGCAAGAATGTGACAATACTCACAACAACAAAGCAAGCCATGCTACACCCCAAATGCAACTTTTATCCCAGATGGGTAAGAAGGCCCAAAGACTCAACAAAATTCACTAGGAATTCTCTGCTAGCATTCTGCAGGGAGAATGGCCATGACAGTAATGGGTTTCAGAGCCAGCTTTTTTAACACTTGCTGTTAAATGCACAGGAAGATTCTTCTTTGGGAAAAAAAAAGTCCTAGACTGTAGTAACAATGCATAAATAACGTAGAGAAGTGTCATTTTTAAAACTGCGTTTAAAAAAAAAAAAAAGTAGAAATATTGTAGAGACAACTTCACACACACAGTTAGGTTAGGCAAGTAAGACTTCTAAGCCATTTAAAAAATGTGAAAACTTCACCATCTGGGGCTTTAAGCCGTTTTTCCCCATGGGAACTCACTGTTCCCTGAACAAGCTGAAGTGACAGGAATGAAGAAGTGGGATAAAGTCCCAGCACCCTTTCCTCTAGAGCACAATACAGCATAGGAAACTGTGGAGACCCTCTGCCTCCACCCAGCCTTTTCCACATTACAAAGTACCAGATGATAATTACTTTTCTGTAACAGAGCTCTACAAAACCTTCAACACTCACACCTGCCAGTGGTAATATCATTTGCACAGTGGGTGATAATACATCAAGTACCACCTCTTCATGGAGGAGAACAACATTTTCAGCCTAGTTTGCAAATGCTGGGGCTGAAGTGTTCCCATGTACCCTGCTGTAGAGTCCCACAAGATAAGGGGCTAATGTACGTTCCAAACATCCATTGGCTGTGGAGCCAACCAAGGACTCTTGGTAGTGGCAGACAAGAATTGCTGGTAATAACCAAGAACTGTTGGTATAAACACACTGTGGGAAAGAACAAGATGTGGCTGGAGAAGGGAGCCATGGGAGGTAGGGCAGCACTTTTCCTTCTAGTTCCTGAAGATAAGCACAGCACAGCACAGTGCAGTGCACGGATGAGGTCAAGAAGTGGGCAAGGACTGGCTGGGGACTTGGGGGGGAAGCAGAGCACCAAAACCCTCCAGCCCATTTCCAGAATTGCACAGAAAGTGAGAAACCTATCTTCCGGGCAGGGAAAACCTATCCATAAGAAAGTACCCCCAGGACATTTCATCAGCTGGACTGAGGCTGGAACCAGGACAGGTGATCTCGTTTACTCTCTTTTTCTCGCTTTCTTTCTTTTTCTTTCTTTACTCCTCTTTAATTCATCTCTTCCTCTCTCTCTCTTCCCTTTCACCCTACCCCTTTATCCAAAACCCACTGCTATGCGCTTACATAGTAGATCAGGGGCCAACACTTGCACACCAACCGCGTAACACACTAATAAAACTTTCTCACTGACTGCGGACCCTCTGACTCCCGCCGTTCCTTTGGTCCACGAGCATTTACGAACCCTGGGTGCGCCCTTCCCCTCACGGGTGGGACGCCACGCCCGCTGCCCACGCTGCAGCTCCACCCGCGGCACCGGGACAAAGCCCCTCTGCCGCCAGCCTCCCTGCCCAGCCCGGAGAGGAGCGGAGAATGGCCGTCCCGGCAGCCCCGGCCCGTGCCCCGCTGACACACGCCGCCCTTCCCGCGTGTGAAGGCCCGGGGTGAAAAAGGAGCAGCAGCGGCCTCACGGCCCAGGTGCGGGGGTCCCGCCATGAGCTCACCAGCCCCCGGTCCAGCTCGGCTTGGCCCTTGCCGGCGCCCGTAGGGGCCCGGGTGTACTCGGCGTAGCGCAGGCCCTCGGCGGAGGCCGCGGCACCCTCCATGATGCTGCGGGGGGGAGCGAACGCTACGGGTCGGGCGGAGGGACAAACGGGGCGGCAGGACGGCCCGCGAAGCGCCTCCCCGCGCGGGGACGAGGCGGGCGCGGCGCATTCCGAGACGAGCACGGGGAAACGGAGGGGTAAGGGATAAGTAGCCATCAAATTAACAGCATTAACAAAGAGGATCAGCAGGGGGAAGAACACTCAGGCCACACGGAAATTATTCGTGCCCATCTCCAGAATATAGGATTTTAGAAAGGAGGGACATACGTAAAGGAAAGGATAAAGCCTAATTAATCTGGGAAAAAAACCCAATAAAATGCAGTTTTAAATTTACATGCTTGCACCCCAGTTGATGTCTGTATGTGTTTTACTGTATTTATACTTTGATTCCCTGCAAATGCTGGCACTTTGGGTCACAGCTGACCCTTCTGGGAGCGCTCCTCAGCTGATGCCTCCCTGTGCAGAAGTTGCCCGTTTTCTCCATTGCCACCATCAGTACAACGCTCCGTGCCGTGCGCGTACAGCAGGGCAGAAGCTCTTCCCCAGTGCTGGTTTCCCTTCCCTCCTACCTGGTAGTGCTGCCGGTGGAATTGGATCATCTGCGGGTTGCTGAGCGGTGTGACTGGACAAAAAGAATTGCGCTTCTTACCTCCTATTTCAAACGACGATTGCTCTTCTGAGTATCTCTTAAGTATCTTTTTAAAGTACCATAGGGGTGAGCTGACCACATACAGCATTTCATTAACCTTAGAGAGACATATAAATTTAACTTTGTACTGCACAGAAGTCATTGGAAGTTGTATGATGATCCATTTTTCAAGAAATGCATTCATTTTTACTTCTTCACTGGACATATAACATATGATCATGTGTGATTAATTTTTAAAACCTTCAGTGGAATTGGATCTACCCCAAACTTGAAACTTATTTTAGAATCAAAAAAGATGTTCCCAACTAATCTTTTTTTTTTTTTTTAGTTCATTTATTTGCATAGAAGTGATGCAGAATAGCATGTCACCTAGTAGTTTCTTGATTAGCAAACCCAGCCTAAAAGATAATAAATTGATAGTTTTGGAATTTAGGGTCTCTTCCTTACTTTTCCAAGATGATCTCTGAGACCCCTTAAGAGGTCAGATTCTGTTCTCATTAATCCAAAGCTGTTTGTCTGCTATTTTGCCCTAATACTACTGTCTCATGATCACAGCAGCCAAGTTCTTCCTCATTTGTAAACATCAGATCCAGAAGTGCATCTGCCCTTGTCAGGTGCTTGAGCACCTTTGGAAGAAAATTATAATTTATGAACTCAGGAAACATTTATGTCATTGTAGCAAAATTGGGCCCTTAAAGACACTGGGTCATACTATGGTCCATATAAATATGTCCAGGCATGCTCCAAGATCGAGAACAGTGCTCAAAACATCTTTTTTGTATCACCAGCCACTCTACTACTGCCGCTTTCTGGACAGAGAGCCACAGGAAGCATATTGATTACACAGAGGAAACCAGATAATCAACACAAGGAAAATGTGTCTTCTGCCAGGAGTGAAACACTGTAGTTTGTTTCCCTTGGAAGCAAGGAGGGGAGGAATTAAAACAGCTGGGTCTTTGGTTATGGCTCTGTCCCGAAGCTCCTCTCAGCGTGACACAGCTGTGTGCTGTGTTATGCACAGGATGGTGCTGGTGGAGGCAATCTGTCCATTACTATTTAATTCAATCCTAAACACTGGCATGTTCCAGCATATTGTCACTATTAATGTGTAGCAATGCTGTCCAGATTTGTTATGCCATTGAAGTTAATTGTCTGCATACTTCTCCTATAAATTATTTTCCTAAACAGTCTGTGCTACAGTATTCTGTGTTGCAGTCAGGATCAATGCTGGCAAGAGTCTCTGTCAGGAGTGAAGGAGAATCTAGAAACGGGTACCGGGTTAAATCTTGTGAAACTGATAACAAGGAATGTGCATGTGTTTGTGTGTGTGTGTGCGTGTGTTTGGGATTTTTACCACTGAGAATTTCCAAAGTACTTGTAAATGTAGAGCACCTGATCAGTAAAACTGGAATGGCAGGGACCAAAGTTTCATCCTGAAGATTAAAGTTTCTGAGGTCAGGCAGAGAAGAAAGTATAATTGAAAGTTATCAAGGAAATCATGAAGCATATCATATAAAACTGGTAAAGTCAGGACTTGAGCCTTGCTGAACTGTCATATGCATACAAATGAATGAAGAATAAATCTTCCCAGCCAAGATTAGAAACTGGAAGAGTTAATTCTCCTACAAGTATTTATATATTCAATTACCACAATACACTATATGTATAATTACCATTACATATACACATATAAGTAAAAAGAAGCATGAGCTGTGGACTTCTACTAATTTCTTTAGGTAATGTATTTTGAAAATTAACTCAATAAAGAACGTCATGCTCTTTCTAGATACTGCAATTGTCTGTATGACACCTTTGGTTGATTAGGTACAACGAGGTATATTATATAAAATCCTAAGCTGGAACTAATCATGGCCTTTAGGAATTCAAATAGTATAATTATTCCTTGAATAAGGTGGTATATATACCGAAAAGCTCACTTGTCTCTTGTGAATAAGTAAATCTATGCTTTAAGTACTGTTAAGAATAAGATCTATTCAGGAATATTGCAAATACTTTTTTAATACTGATGGACTTCTCAAGGAAATTTTCCTTCTGGACACACAGCTGGAGCAAGAGCTCTTAGAGGTCTTTGTCTCTGATAGCATTTGTGCAGTTTAACAGCTAATTTTGCCTTTTCCAGTAGATTTGTTGCAGGCATTTTGTGTGGTATAAAACATGCATTTGTAGACCTGATTGTTTTTGTAACATCAGACCTTTAAAATAGCCCTACTTTATTATTTAGTGTTTATTTATATAGCAATATAGATATGGATAGCACTCTCCAGGCACAAGAATACTCCTAAAATGTAGCAATACTCTTCAGGCACTGCTTCTGGACCTCAATACAGCAAATTCTGTGCATCAGGTTAATTATATTTTCAACCTCCACTTCCGTTTGCTGAAGCAGTATTAGCTAAAGGGGAGGTGGACCTGCTGTAATGCTGAAGGATACTGCAGAGAAAGCAAGGGTCAATTTTCTTTTAGAGGGTGGAAGATGATAGTTTTTGACAGGTACCGTCCATTTCAGCTTTTTGCAATAAAATGGGAAGTGTGTGCAGCATTTTACATCTCCTAAACAGATTACCCAACACATCCACACACACACACTCGTCAAAGCTAATGGCATTCTTTCTGCTGAACCTGACAAATTCCAGTCCTAAATCTAAACAAGAATAAATCTTAGCCAAATGTTGACATTTTACCCTCCTTCTGGGGCTCGTCTCCAGGGAGCAGAGAAATTTCTCTTCTCCATCATCCTCAGCTGTAACAAGTAGTGCTATCAACCCTGCAGAAAGCTATCAACCTAATTGTACAACAAGGTGGAATACTCAGCCAGAAAAACACTGGTAAAGTAAAAATTCTCCAAAAATTCAATTTTTATTTTGCCATCATTGTGTAAAAGCTCTATAAGCATTGCTAATTACAGATGTGCCTGTAGGGATATTTGCCCTCATTTGTCATTGCCCTAAAATACAAGGATATTACAGTGTATTATAATAATACAATGATCGATGGCTCTGTAGTATATTCAGTGGTGTGTCTTACCTACTTAGCCAAAATGTCCTGGGAAAAAACTTCTTATGTGAACCCTTCAGCATCATATCCAGCTATTGGACCAAGCGTTTTACTGCTGATGACAAAGGAAAAATCATTTCTCCTGCAATCAAGACCTTCTCATACCATTTCCTGGCTTCTGGGAAAAATTGGGAGTGGGTGTATGAACATTTGCCTGTCCTGGCTGTCCTTTTAAGGGTCTCCTGCAGTTTGATGCTTTTCTGCAGGCTTTAGACTTCTAGTATCCTTGGATTAAATAAAACTCCGAGCTTTTAATGAACTGTGTCTGTGGTTGTGGAAAAAAAACCCTTAAAAATGCAAAACCTTTAAATGCCATAAACCAACAGTGAAATAATGAAGAACAGTTGTCTGCAGGGAAGGAAAGATAGGGAACATTACATTGGTTTAATTTTATGGGGATTTTAATACGATTTCTTTCATAGAAGAGACTTTTATTCTATCTAACATTCCCGAAGAAATGATGACACGGCTGACCCAGATCCTTTATAGTGAGAAAAGGTCTCTGATACCTCTCATTTTTGGTGTAGTTCATGGTGCTGCAAAGTTGAAAATAAAGGTTCAGTACAAAATGTTCCTCCACAGAAGTTATTTTGGTTTATTATTGCAATTTCATGAGAAACACAGGTGAGGGAGGGAATATGACGGTTCTTAATATTTCACGTGTCCACTGAGGAATTTTCTCAGAGCAAAAGAAAGATCATTTTCTATCTTTGTGTCTCCCACAAAATAAAAGAAAAAAAAAGGCTGTTAATAGCTGGAGGCAACAGAGCTTTACAGACAAAAAAAGCTTTATTTTGACAATTGATTTTTCTCACTCCTTTTCCTGTTTTCTCCCCTGTCCTGCTGGCGGGGAGGGAGGGAGCCACCAGCTGTGTGAGTGCTCACTTGGTAGCAAGGGCCAGTGCATCACAACCTCAGATCCAGTTAGGGATGTGAGACAATTATAAATATAGCTCCTCAGATAGAATTGGCTGCCTGTGTTTGGTGGGCCTAGAAATACATAAGTATCGAATTAAAATCCTAATGGAGGACTTGGGAAGTGTTGAGATTTGGTGGTGTTTGCATGTTTCAGGAGACTGAATACATTGGCATTCTGACATTTCAGCATCTATTTAACATCTACAACACTAAATAAAACAGGGCTGGAGGCTGATCCTTTTTCCTAAATACAGCTGGTACAGACTCACATATGTACTGCCCAAGACTAGCCTCTGCTGGGCTAGAAGAAGCTAAGTGGCAGGGTTGATCCTAGTGGAGGCAATATGCATGTCCTTACTAAACTCCAAGTGTCCTGAGAGCCCTAGGTGGTACTGCCATGACCACCTCAAAACTTGATTATTATTTTGGGGGTATTTCAGCTCAGTGCATCTGAAACAATATGAGGGATGGGTTTGCAGCCTGTGACGTGTTCAGTAGCATGAAACTGAAGGGCTGATGAACAATACACTGGAATATCACACTGAGGCTGTGGGATGGGTTTGAGATGCAGAGATTGCTGGCATAGTGATGAAGAGATGTTTAGGGTGGACAAAGCAAATCTGGTACACTTGTTAATCCTGACTTTCTGGGGGTCATGTCTGGCATGAGCCATCCTTAGAGCCAGACCTGGATGTTGTCCTGGACAGAGTTATTTTAGATTGTCCACAGCAGAGCTATGAAATAAATGAGCATGGAAGCAATAAAAGTGATCAAGCTTCCAGTGCTCCGGTTCATTTCACATCCCTCTTTTTTGAACAATGTAGATGTAAATATTTAGATTCTACAGTTACTGTTTTCAGCCAAAATTTTCTAAATTTCAACAGGGAAACAACACTAGATCTGAATATTACTTAACATAGTAGGATTGAAGATACATCAGCAGTGGCCACATTAATTACAATCAATTTTTGTAATTAAATATGGGTTATTAAGACATCCATCTGCATGGATAAGAACACTCCAGATGTCAAAGCTGGATTTTTACCAGATAGGGTGTCTGTAGACACAGCTGTTATTCCACAAATCTTTGCAATCCTCAGACATGACTTCGCTATAATTTCTGTGCTACTTCTAGTGCTTCTTTGTCTCCTGTATTGACCCTGCAGCTTTATGGAAGGGAGTAAGCTTGATGCTTGCTTTCATTTACCTCATACATTAAAATATATATATATATTTTTTTTTTTTGTGAAGAGAAGTGACGCAAGGGGCTATGCACCAGTTCATCCCTTTACAACACACTGCCCCTGCACTCCAGAGTCTCTGCAGAATGATTTGTGTACAAATGAAGATTATCTCTGCAGCAGAGCATGTTAGGAGGGACAGTGGGAGGGACAGACCATTGGTGCTGCTGTCTTGGGGCAGCCCTAGGAGATGTGTCCCTGTGGACATGGAAGCCCTGGGACGTGAGCTGCTGGTGACAGGGTCCCAAAGAGCATTACAACCACCAGGCAGCCTATAGCTTTCCATGTGGCATTTTACTTTGCTCCTTCTCCTGCATGTGTGGAGAGTGCTGTAAGACATAGATGGTCTGGGCAGTCAGGAAACCTGGCCAGCAGTGTGTTTTTAGTGTAGCTTGATCAGCTGAAGACAAAGAGTGACAAGATCTGCATGTGTGGAGCTGGATTTCCCTAGCTCTGCTGCATTAACCTGGAGTAGCATTACTAGTTCTTTTTCACTGGGGTTAGAAGTTGCCAAACATCTTTTTGGTACTGATACTAAGAAGGTTGCTGGTTATCCCCATCCCTGCAGATCGCATAGATGCACTACCAC
The DNA here is from genome assembly GCA_013399225.1 of Rhipidura dahli. Lineage (NCBI taxonomy): Eukaryota > Metazoa > Chordata > Aves > Passeriformes > Rhipiduridae > Rhipidura > Rhipidura dahli. The sequence continues at coordinate 1,117,778 of VXAC01003560.1, read as the reverse complement.
TGGTTAGATGTGATCACTCAAGGGATCTCCATTTTCAGTAAGTGGATCATGTATTTGTTCTCTATTCAGGTAGAATTAGGAAAGTCAAAGTAAAGAACTTTTCTGATTGAGCAGAATTTAAAGGCCAGATATGGAATTTTTCAGGACCATTGCCTTAAGATTTATCTGAACGTTAGTTTTTAGTTTCACTTCCATCTTTCTTGGTAGAGTCATGCAAAATAGAAACCAGTAAACCCCTTGTGAGAGACTGGGCTATGACTCAAAACAATTGCCCATTTGCAGGGGCACCAGTGGGCTTTGCTGAGACCAGGTTTGCAGCCCCTGAGAAAGAGATGAGTTTTTGGGTGTGTAAGGGCAAATTTCTGGTCTGCATAAGACAGAGGGGGTGAACTTATAACTGCTAGAGTCTACAAGCTGGGCTTTGAGGCCAATAAGAGGCAAACCTTGTAGAGACAGGATGGTGCTTTTTACCATGCCAAATTGCCCTCTCTGACACACACAGCCCGGATGATGGATCAAGACTTTAAATCACCACTTCAACCAACAGCAACACTCAAGTCTCATAGTAAATCCAGGAGTGGTAGCATCTTCCTACTCTTACCCTTTCTTTCTCTTTCTTCCTTTCTTTTCCCTTGACATTTTAAGTGATATCTTTATGCTTTCATATTCCCATATGTCATGGTTTAGCATAGGTTGGTTTTTAGTTAAGGAGATATATGCTATACTATTCCTGTAGATAGTAATAACCAAAATGGCTATATATCTGTTTTCCATTGCAAACCGGTTGTTTTAAAATAATATATATATATATATGGAAACACTGATCATTCAGTATTGTTTCACTCTAATCTGCCCCAAGTGATCTATTAACAAGAACCTGGGTTACCCTCACCTTCAGGGGTGGGTCATAACACCCCCAAGAGTTATTCCCTCTGTCCTAGGTAAGTGTGAAGTGCTGGGTTAAAAAAATCAGAAATATATCAGAAATATATCAGAAATATATGTCAGAAATGTATCAGAAAAATCTCAGACTTCCCCATGCTTCTGCACAAACAGTTGTCATCTGGTTTATTAGTACAGATGAGCTTTGCTGTCACCCTGTAACTCCTGTCTGCCTAGGTGCTGTGATTGAGGTGATCAAACTTGAGCTTCATTTGGAGGATGCCTCAGAAACCAGTGCTGAAACCATGCCTGCCAGTCCAAAGTTCAGTAAGGGGTGGAGCTTACCAGGAATTGAAACTGATCTTTGGAGCTCCAAAGTTTTGATTCTTTCCCTAGCTGTAGCAGCAATACGGGTTTCTGTCAAGGCAAGGTACTTGCAAAACCATGTCTGGGGCTGGAGGATGGAGGGAAGGCAGCAGGTACAGGACAGCTACTGCCTCCAGCACTCCCTTTTCCTCTCAAGGTAACCCCTGGCATGGCAACAATGAAACAGAGAAGGGTGGAAACACCCAGGAGCTGACTACAGCTGAAGAGATACAAAGAGGTCAATTATCAGCCCACCAACAGCAACGAGAGCAGCGGTGAGTAACAAGGAGCCTGTCTAGGACCATTTACCTGTGCTGGGTGCCCGTTCTCTAGCTGACTCGAGGTGCACACCTTTAAAGGTGCCCATACTTTATAGAGAGCCTGTGGATATGGCTGAGCCCACAAGCAACATGTCATCATCTTCTTGAAGCTTCCTACGTGGGACCCGAGTTGTTCTGGCAGGCTTCTTGAAAGTGTGGCTCACACCCTGTGCCATAGCAGCGGCCAGTTCTGTACCTTGGATACTGGCATATGTGGTGTCTTTTTCTTGGCATCTTTTCATAAAGTGAAATTTCAAATCTGATTCTAGCTCCCTGTTTTGTGTGTCTCCTAATATTTCATCCTGGAAGTCTAAAAATACTTACTTTGGCTTAAGAGATGATATAGGCTGCATTCCAGCACTGCTCTGAATGCAGTCAAGGACACAGAACAGCTTCCAGGAACTTCATGCTGACAAAACTAAAACCAAAGCTTCAGCTCTCAATTTCATTTTGTGCTTTATTGGAATCTATGCTTAGTCCACCTCTGGCTTTCCAGTGACAGTCCAGAGATAGCTAGCATAAGCTGTATCTTGCAGATATAATACAGAATAGGAACTGAAAGCTCTGTGTGTGTGTGTATTTTATGCACGTGTTTAATATAAATATGCTTAGATGACCGTAGCTAATTGTTTAGCCTTTTCCCCAAAATGTACTTTTTTTGAATTCTTAGTAACAGTACATGTAATGCTAAGATTGTTATTACTGTTAGGTGCTGATTTTGCTTAGCTTGCTTCTTTTTCTTCTGGCTTTCAAAGGGCAGCTGGCAAAACCACAAACTGTTTCAGTTTATTTTCCCTTCTTTCTGGATGAAGGAGGTGGAGCCATGTGTGGAGGAGGTGGCAGGCAGCTGGTGGCGAGCAGAGATCAGCAGCTTTCCACTGAAACCCGTGAATGCTTGCCTATTAGGCAGCAATGATACAGGGTCTGTTAAGAGCTGAGTCCCTTTAAAATCCATCAGCGTTTTCATGACTGACTTTCAGGAGAGCAAACAACAATTCCTCAGTTACAGTCTGTTTATTTTCTGCCACTTCCAAATATGAAAAATTCTCTGTCTTGCCTGCTCTCAGAGTGCCATACATCCACAGTAGGGTGAGGACAGCCCCAGTGTGTTTACACAGCTGTGTGGATATGGTTGCTGTTTGGGTTTCTTTTGGGGGGGAGGAGGCAGCAGCAGGGATAGTGGGAGTTTCCCATTGGCATAACTGTCTTTGCCCAGTTTTTGACTGGCATACAAACCCCCTGGTACAGGTTAGGTGAAAAATTAATTAATTGGTTTGCCAGAGCTCCCTGCAGAATTTAAGGCCAGGGCATGTATAATCACACAAATCCCTGTTCCCTCTTTCATCTGACATGACTCTTGCAGACATAAAGCTGTTGTGCATTCACTGCAAACACTGGGTAGTATTTTTTGCTATGTGAAAAGATTCTCTCTGTGTCTTCATGAAGTTCTAACAAAGAATTAGTTCCTAAATCTTGGATGTACAAATTAAAGTCTGTATAAGTATGCAGTTAATGAGAAGCAGGGATGAGGCAAAGGCAGGCTGAAACAGAAACCATGTAATGTAAGTGGGAAACAAATTCTCAAAAAATGGAGTGGACAAGACTGGTGTTTTCATCCTTCCCTTGAGAAGGGGGATGCTACCTGGCAGTTTGAATGGGATGAAGCCACTTAAACAGCAATGTCCTTAACTAACTCAGATTGATTGGAAGATAATATCTGAAATACTGAAACAGAACAGTGGAGAACTTTACTCTTAAAAAAAAAAATTGTTTCATTCATTATTACTTTGTTCTGTTTTCTCAAGTTAATTTCAAGAAAGATTTCAGTGTAAAATATCATTTTATCAGTGATAAAGCTGACTCAGCTTTTTAGCCACCAACCTATTTTAATATGATCTTTAAAACTAAAATACTGGGACACCCTCAGAACGGTCCAGGTTTTCAGGCTCTGGAATAACCAGAGCAGTTGGAGAGCTGAAGTCATGGGGTGACAGAAGAAGACAAAAAGCACAGACTAGCATCACTAAAGGCTTTCTGAAATATGCACAGCAGAGGGAATAAGAGGGGTCCAAGTAGGATACCTCTTTGCCAAGTAGTGTCTCTATTCCATATTCTGCTTGCTATTTTTTGGAAACAGACAGGGATATGATTTTGCTGCCAGCAAAGCAGGAGTTGGAGTCTCTTTTGAAGGCTCTGTGTGAATTGTTTCCATGCAAACTCTCCGTCTCAGGCTGTGAGAGAAATTGGGAGTGGGAAAACATCTCAGGAGCATCGTAGGGTAGGATCAGGAGACCTTTTGTTTAGATTGGACACATGAAATATGTGTGGGATGTAGCATGTTGCAGTCTCATTCAGTACTCGATATTCAAACTGGACTATTAAAAAGTACAAGGCAGGTGATGTTAGAGGAGAGTTTTGCTTTGGAAAAGCCCTTATATGATATGTCAAGGGTGAGAAGTGACAATAAAGTGGTCCTGATTAGGAAGAATACTTGTTCAAATGCAAAATTGAAGTCTCACTTTGCACATCCCCATCCATTTATACATAGAATGTGGTCTCAGGCCATGGAGAAAAAAGACACCAGGATGACAAGAGCTTGAAACTGCTTATAATAATAAGCTTGTATTCAAGTGGCTTCACTTTGTCTGCTAAGTGCCATGAAATTAACTTGTAGAAAACGAATTCCCAAATTGCCCCCGTTCATACCTATTCAGAAACAAAAGTCTGTACAGAAGAAAAGGTGGAGGAAAGTGAGGAAATTAGAGGGTGAACTAAAGCTGGTGCCTGAAAAAGAAACTGCTGCCCCCATTCAGCAGTCTGTTGTAAGCGCCTTTAAAGCTGCCAAGAATAATATTGGTTCTGGTAAAATCCATTAAAAAATGAAATTCAAAATAATAAAACCTGAAGATGTATTGCTGCACAGCTGGTAACAGTCCCTCATCATTTTGTGTGAAAGGAGAGCAAAAGTTGCTAGAATGCTTGACTCGAGAAATTGGATTCTTTGACTGCTGGAGCCAAATCCATCAGAGCTTTCTTTCCTTCCTTTTCTAATCTTAATCCTGAACTAAAAAAAAAAAAAAAAA
>VXAC01003560.1:1062951-1113099 GCA_013399225.1 Rhipidura dahli | reverse complement strand
AAAAAAAAAGTGTTATGAGACACCCAATCCTTTTGCTAATAGACTATACTTAGCAGTTCTGATTTTTTTTCATGAGCTGAAGTTTTTTTTTTTTTAAAAAAAAGGTAGTCTACAAAACTGTAGGTAGCTTTTTAGCCAAATGCTTGTTTTGCCCACTGCCCAGCCACTTGTGGGAGTGCTAGAAAGGTAATTTGAGTTATGGACAGTCTGTTCAGAGTTTAGCTCTCCACTTACTGCACAGTCTCCCAACTCGCTGTCTTTCAGGCTGATGCACCAATATTTACAGCCCAGTGGAATGATTCAGAGATGCCCAGCTTCACTGTGGTCAGCAGCCAGCCTTTTCTCCAGCCCCCTGATGGGTGGCAGGGTCTATGTAAGACAATACCTGTTCTGTTAGTCTGGTCTGGGGAGGTTGCTGTTCCATATAAAGCATGGGGGAGGGGAGGAAGTCCTTCCAAATTCTGTATTAGAAGGCTTTCTTGGAAGAGCTCATTTTGCACAAGCCCTGACATGTTCCCTTGATGCTTAGCTTGCTGAGGAGCTGTGGTGAGGTGATGAATAGGGAATGTATGGGAGGATGCTGTGTTTGGGCAGGGGCAATGAAAGGACAAATTCTCTGAATTTGCAGGCACAGCAGAGGAGGAAATACACTGTTGAAAAGAAAAGAAGAGGGGAAGCAGAGATGAACATGCCACTAGCTTTAATCTCAATGTTCATGTGATACAGCATCTGACCCGCTGAGCTCTCCAGGCATGCTGGCAAGCCTGACACGCAGCCCATGCATGCCTCTGCAGGGCACAGCTCAGCTCAGCTCTCGCTGCTGCCAAGCCCAGCGCCTGGCCAGCCCACGGATGGATGCTCCATGCTCCTCACAGCTAGTGATTACCAGCTGGCTCTGGCATGCTCCCTACATCCCTGGCACTGTGTTGCATGGGGGCAACTGAGCAGTTCCAGGACGTGGGGACAGCATAGGCTGGGTCTGATGCTGATCCACACTGCCCCAGTGAACTCTGCCCCTGTGGTGTAGTAGTCTGACCACAAGTGCAGGCTGACTAATGGAATGTTAGTGTTTTCAGAAGAGAGAGAAAGCTGTGCTGTGAGCCAAGTTTGGGCTGTGAGCTACACCTTGGCTCCCTGATTTGATCCTTCAGTGTGGCAATTTCCTTGGAGTTTCAGAAGTTGAATGAGATTGTCCAAAACAGAGTACTGGCTGAAGCACCTGACCTTCTTTCTGATGTGCTAAGACTACAACAAGCTGCTCAGTCTGAGCCTCATCTAAACTGCTGGAAATTCAGTTCCAAGTTTCAGTTTTAGTCTTTGGAACAAATTTTAACTTCAGGTATTTCTCTACAAGCATGTGGGTAACAGCAGAACCTCAGGTCTGTTTCTTTCCTGCAGATTTCTGACTCTTACTTTCTCCTGGGCTGCTCTCTGCTGCTTTCTCACTTCTCATTCTTCCCTCTTGCAAGTGTACTTCTTCAGGATTTAACTCTTTGTTTTAACTCAAAGCATCACAATGGCAAAAATGTTGTCTGTTCCTAATGAAAGCTTTAGTTAACCAAAGGGACCAGATACAAAAATGAGTTCCCCTGGTGTAATAATCTTCCAGACATCGTGGTAATTGAGTGCATTCCTGGCCTGTGGCAAATGCAGAACAAAATCCATGCAGGTAGATTTTTGGTGATAAACATTTCCTGCTAATGTAGTTCATTTTCTGCCTCTTGTGTTAAGAGCACACATGCAGTGAGGATGAATCAGACCGTGTGTAATGCTAAGCCTCAGTAAATCACTTTTGTCTCTGAGCTGCAAACGGAGATGATGAGATGATGCCGCTGATAAAGATGGAAAGCCAGAGCCCCAAGCCTGCATGCAAGATTTGTACACCCTCCTAGAGCTCTGCTTATGGCACTGCTGGGACACAGAGCATATTGCTCAGCTGAGGTCTAGAACTGTGGCTGTCAAATATCATTAGCATCTGGCTGTGTGTGCATTGCAAAATAGGGATACCTACAGGACAGTAGTCTGCTTGCTGGGATTTGGCATCTTGTAGCCCTTTAATTTGGCAGCTTCTGCACTGCTCAGCAGCATATGGCTGCTCCATCAGGCATGGGAGCTTTGGTGAAAACAATACTTTGTGGTGGTGTGGACTTGACAGCTCTTAAAACAATTCCTGATAAATGAATGCAAAGTTCAGCTCAGTGTATCTTTGAAGGAAATTCAAGAGTTGACTTTGGCAGTTTGGTCTCTGTTCTCTTTTAAATTCAGTCTTAACATACTATCTAATGCAGTACCTCACCCATATCTTTCCCCAGGTCCCTCCTCAGACTGAATCTGCCCTGGTCTTCTTCCCAAGCTTTAGTCATTTGTGTTGCTCTCCAACTGTGTTCTCCTTAATTTCTGTCTGTTGTGCAGAGCACTTTGCCCAGCAGAGCAAGCCATTTGGCTTTCAGCTCCGTGACATTCAGGTACCAACGCACCCAATGGCATAAAACACTGTGGGACTGGAAATAGTTTATAACAGCCATTTCTTTTGTAACTCTTTAAACTATTTCACACTTCATTTGAAAATCTCTCCTGTGGCAGATGGCTGGAGTGGACTTGAGGAAAAACTGAAGAGCAAAGCTCTGCAAAAGTATTACCAGTGAACAGCGGTCCTCATGTATTTTTTCAATTTTAGAAATAAACTGTTTTATATGAACCTGAAAGAAAGTAGAACAAAAGTTGCTATGGTCAATGCTTTGAAAGCACTGAAAAGGTGTCCTTGAGCTAGGTAGATGAGCAGACACATATGGTTCAGCATTTAAGTTTTCAGATGTGGTGTTCCTTATGTAACTGATCACTCAAAGGGTAAACTATAATTGCAGATTATCTATGACTGGATTGTATGTTTCTCCTGACTGAAATGTTTTATATCTCTCTCTGTATGTGCCGGTTTTGGCTGGATAGAACTTATTTTCTTCATAGTAGCTGCTGTGGGGCTACAGTTTGGATTTGTAAGCAAAGTGTGTTGATAACACAGAAGATGTGTTTGTTACAGCTGGGCAGTGCTGACACCGAGTCAGAGCCTTTTCTACCACCCACCCCACCAGAGAGAGGGCTGGGGGTGCACAGGAAGCTGTGAGAGGGCACAGAGGGGACAGCTGACCCCAGGTGACCAAAGGCATATCCTAGACCATATGGCATCATGCTCAGCTTATCTAGCTGGGGAAGGAGAGAGGGAGGGACATTTGGACTGATGGTGTTTGTCTTCCCAAGTCACCATTACGTGTGATAGAGCCCTGCTTTCCTGGGGTGGCTGAACACCTGCCTGCCCATGGGGAGTGGTGAATGCATTCCATGGCCTGCTTTGCTTGTGTGTGCAGCTTTTACTTTACCTGTTAAACTGCCTTTACCTCAACCCATGAGTTTTCTCACTTCAAACTTTCTAATTCTCCCTCCCACCCCATGAGGGGCAGAGTGAGCGGGCAGCCATGTGGTTCCTAGTTACTGGCTGGGGTTAAACCACAATGATATATTGGTATATAGGTATTTACAATCCCATGACTGCAGTATATTATGTGTATCTGCTTGAAAAATCATAGGAGGTTCCTTTTTTTTAATTTTAATATAGATACATTCTCTTATTGAGTTATAACTTTCCTACTCTCATTAATATCTGTTCAGTCTGTGTAATGAGTCAATACATTCCCATTTTCTGCAGAGAAAATAAAACAAAAAAATACTCATCAAGATTAATATGATTCATAAAGGCAGAAGATGATTTTGCTTTTTGAAGAGCTGTAACTGGGGTAAGATATTCTTTCTCCCCTTTCCAGTGACTTCTGTATTTATATTTATAAAACAGCCTTACCTCAAAGATAGGTTTAAGTCGTATAACAATTAGAATCATTATTCGGGAAACTGTAAATTTAAATTCTTTATAATCTTTTCTGTCTGTGGATTTTGAAGCACTTCATATATTGATATAAAGCACAAAATTCTGCGTACCACTGATAGCTTCAAATCTTCACTTTTCCTTAATTGCTCCCCAGGTAAGTAGGATAATTTGCTCCAGACTTACGGCTACTGTGGCAACCCAGAATCTGACTGGAATACTAAATTGACAGGCTGTAGCAGGTTTATAGGCTTAACTGGATCAGAGGTTTTGCCTGAACAAAGAAACGGCATGCAATATTCTGCAAGCTGGATAAAAACACAAGGTTAAATCTGGTGGTGGGTTTTGCATTAACTTTATTTCCTTAAAAAAATAGTCTCAAGAAAATGACGGGTGTTAGGTGCAGATTTTAGAACTGGTAGGGCAGGTGGAGTTTCTCAGGGAACAGCTCATCTGGCTTCTCTCCTGTAGGGTTAAAAGGCAAGGAACCAGTTTGTACCCTGAATTTCATCCCCCACACAAGAAGATTACCATGTACTTACTCTTCCTTCCCCCTGATCAGAGAATCATAGAATGGTTCTTTAAAAGACTTTAAACATCATCTAGTTCAACACCCCTGCCATGGGCAGGAATCCTTCCACTAGACCCAATTCAGAGCCCCATCCAACCTGGTCTTAAACACCTCCGGGGATGGGGAATCCACAACATCTGTGGGCAGCTTGTGCCAGTATCTCACCACCCTCACAGCAAAGAATTTCTTCCTAGTGTCTAACTCAAACCTGCCCTCCTTCAGCTTAAGGCCATTTCTGATCCCACCACCCAAATCTACACTCTGACATACCTTTCCAGAGACCAAGGTGATAAAAGTTAGATAAACTCAATAAACTCAACCCCCAGCCTTTTTTTTTTTCTTTTAATTTCTAATGCTAATTAAATCAAAGCATTAGATAAAAGACAAATAAAAGTTGGTGTCCCGTTCTCCCATTCTCTCCTGCACTGGAGACTTGATGTCCTCATTTTCTTTGCCTTTATTTCAATAAAATGGAAACCAATTTGGCTTTTAAATAAGCACTGTTTTAAACACAATGACTCTTAATCTGCTCTTTGGAAAACAGATGGTAAATGTACCGTCACCTCTACCTCTTTCATAAACTGAGTGATCCTTGCTATGTTTTATGTACAGTCCTTCTGTGTTTCTGAAGATGAGGCCACGGTCAGGTATCAGAAGAGTGGGCCCCACCTGGCCTCCTGGGGTCTGAGCCTTCCAGCCAAAAAGCAGAAGCAGATAAAGGAAATGATTAGTGGCAAAAGGGATGGATTTGATACTGTGATTTCTCATACATGTTCAGATAAGCAGAAGTCCCTTCTTTTTTTTAAAAAAAAAATTGATTATAGCTTAAAAGAAATCAACCAGACAAACGCTGTTTGAAGTCATCAAAGTACATGGTATAAAAGCTCTTCTGCCCTCTAGTGCTGTGAAGCAGCACGATCGCTTAGATGCACTGATTGATTTCTGGGAGGGGAAGATAATCTGGCATTGCAACTCTCAATTTCAGCCACTTTTATAGCTGCCAAAGGGAAGGGAGGGGAGTTTAAAAGGAACTTAATAATTTTTATTATGAACTTGAGAGAAATATGATCTTAATATCTGAAACAACAACAAAAGCTATTAAAAAAAATCTTGAAACAGATAAATTGTGCAGCAGCTTGTTAAAGGCACTTTGGGATAAATTGGAAATGCTACCACTCAATCAAATAGAGAAGAATTTGAAATAACATCACTGATGGGGAATGTTATGATGTGTAGTCAAAGTTTCTTTTAAGTAATGTTTGCAGTTGTGTGGTGAATGCCAGTGTGGTGGTGCTGCTCTCTTCCCTCCTGCCTTTAAGGGTCTGGGATTCAGTGGAGACGTGCAGAAGAGTCTCACTGTCTCAGGGGCACCAGAGTATGCTGGCAGAAAGGGAAAGGATCGTATTAAATGGCACCATTAAAGCTCATGGCTCTATCTTTACTAGTTTAATCTCATAAATTAATCCACATCCTCCTAGAATAAGTCTTCAAAGAGAAAGAGGTAATTGGATATAAATACTCTCTTACCAAACCCTGAATTACAGTGATACGGCAGCAGGCAGCTTTGGGCACTTTGATCTCTTTGCATGATTTTCATTCCCCTTTTAAGCCTAAGTCTTGGGCCTCATTGTTTCATTACTTTTCCTCTGCCAACTGCTCTCTCTGCTCACTAGGTTGTCCCCTAGCCACTCCATGTGACCTGTTCTTAAGAGGCTCTGCCTTCACCCCTAATTATTCTTTGCTGGCTGTTCTTTTCCTTGTGTTTTCCCTGCAATGAAGCCAGATGAAATATTTGTGCCCACGTGTGCATATAGAGCCCTGCCAAGACTCTGATGTGTGGGGCCAACTCCTCCTTAGAGCATTTCTGGTAAACCTACACTGCCATGGCACAGCCGCTGCTGAGCGGGAGCCGTGTAAACTCCTACCCACACAGTACACCATGGAGATAAAACCCTTTGTCTTCTCCAAGTGGAACTGACATGTTTTCATCACTCTTTTGATCACCTCAAGTCTCTTAATACACTCTGAACCCAGTCTTGCCTCTTTGCTGTCACATTAGATTGATAGCTCCTTGAGACAGCAACTGCATTTTGAATTAAGTCTGGCAAAATAGGGCCCTTGTCCTGATTCAGTGAGTTGCACCTTCGGCATGACAGCAAGATGAATATGCCCAAGGAGTTCCTGGTGCCTGAAAATGAAAAGCTGACAAGGAAACTGAGGCTCAGGCTGAGAATAAGTCACCTGAATCCCTCACAAACAGTGGGACTTTGCATACTCCTTGGACAACTATTGAGCTGACTGCTTAAGTCCACAAGGTGCTTGGTGCCTACAAGGTAAGGGGTGGGACTGCCTGGCACCGGTGCTCTTCCCAGTACACAGTGGTCTTCCACACGGAGCACTTTGATTCAAGGAAGTGATTTGATTTGAAATGCATGAGATTTGAGGTCAGGAGTCTAGAGTGAGGCTTGAATAAGAACAGCAAAGGCTATGCTAAAAGTTTCTGAAAATATTATCCTTGCTACCTGCTGCCAATTCCAAATATAACAAGTATTTCTTAGAGTACTTACCAACAACTCCTGAGGAGCTGAATCAGAATAAATACTAGTTTGCTTACGAAGCTGTTTGCTACAACAGCAGAAAGCTGACTTTTCTGATGAAGGAGCTCATTGTAATCCTGACTTTGTGTAAACAGGAAAAATAAGAGTTCATTCTTTCATTTTAGTGTTGGCCCATATGTCTTGGTAACTCCAAATGAAACCAGAAGAAAACAGTTGCAGCAAAGTAAGTTGAGTTTTCTAATATCATAATATATTATTTCTATTTGAATAACTTTAGGGTTTTGTGCACTTTATTGCTCTTGCAACTTTTATCCTCATTTTTACAATGTTTTTTATGTACATCTATGACAGTAAAGCCAGTGCTATGAGCATTCTCCATCATCATGTAGCTTTTCTGAAGATTGACTCATCATCTGACTTCACTTCATGCAGAATAAATCTTGTTCAGAAGGGTTTTGGTAATTTCAGTGCTGGAGCTGTTCAAGATTCTATAAGAATCTACAAGACTATGCTGGAATTAGCTCTATGCAACTTTTACAGGATTGAATTCATATCAGAGAACTTCGAACAGTTTGAACAGTCTGGGTTGGAAGGAGGAAGAATACAATATATAAATTAAAAATATTATTGAAAATACTTCCATGTGGAAATAAAAGCAACTGCAGCCGCTGTGGGTTCTTGAACATGCATTAAAGGTTTGTAGGTGGGTCTTTTCTGAAGCCGGTAAAAGTCATTTTAGATGAAAAGTATTCACTTTTGCTTGGCTTTGAGTCTTGCTGGTGAAAATAGCTAAGCAGGAACACCCTGAAACTCTACCAGAAAGATCAGGCATATGTTGAAATATTTTATTGGCAAAGTTACAGCAAGAGTTGGCTGTGAAATAAATTCTGTATACAGAGGTGACTGAGCACAGCAGTCCTACACTCCTGGGCATTGATTTATGTGAGATATGAAAGCTGAAGGAGTATGAGTCAGCATTCCTCATGTGTTGAGTCCTCAAGGAAACAGTGCAATTAAATCCTTTCTTCTCAAATGTTGCGAGTTTGGCTGAAATGCTTCACCAGGAGGCTGGTAGGGGTTGGGTTTCCCTTGGCTGCAAGAAAAAGAATGGAATCATGAACCAAACTATAATCTTCTGGAAGGATGAATAGCAGCAGATCATCTTAGACTTGACTGTGATGTTAACAGCAAAGATGCTGCTGCTCTAATAAGGATCTGTTTTCACTTTGTGGTGCCAGTGTGAAAGGTCTGAAGAATGTCAAGTGTTTCTGTCTTGGATGCTGGAAGAAAGAGGACCTCACTGAATGCAGTCTCTACTTAATGCTTGGTTTAATAATGAAATAAAAAGCTGGTGTGTCTTTTGGGTTTCTTTAGAAGCTTACCCAAATACTGGCTTTATCCTGTTAGAGGAGGGCTGGTGTTAGCCTCTGATAGCCATACCCACCATTAGGAAATAAGGTTAGTAAGAGTGCAGTGAGCTCCCAGAGCAAGTGAAGTGCTAGTGTAAAACACAGCTCCTCTTTCCTCTTTCTTTGCTATTGAAAGGAATTGTTGTGTTCTTTCCTCTGTCAGTCAATAAAGAGAGAAGTTAAGTCCTAGAGCATATGGCTGCACCCTGGCCACATGGACTTCCACTGACTGCACTGGGAGCTTGCTGCCCATCTCACATGTGGGTGCCAATGCTGAAGTGTCTTAATTTGAAGCTGATGCATGCATTCCTCCTGTTTTTATTTAAGGAGCATGTGGCTGGGAGGGAAAATTACTTTTCATTTCCCTGCTGGGGAGCATTACACCACAAGGATTTCCCTCTATGCAGCAATAACATCTTAATCATAACTTCTGTTTTACCTGCAGGAGTAAATACTGTGGCACTTACCTACAGGTTGCCAGGGATCAAAAAGCAGTCTATTAGCAGTCTCTTAGCTGGTTTTGGCTTTACTTTTGGGGTTGAGTCCTAGGGTTGCTCACCTTTACAGTCTCAAGTTAGGAAAAATGTTTGCCTTGTTAACTGATCATTGCAGCGACTGAGTAACCTCTTGCAGGGGTGTCTGCATCCCTTGAAAACAAGTTTGTTCTGGATGGTCTTCAGGATTACATACAATTAGCAATAATGGCTGCTTTTTAGTATGCCCTCTAACTTCCATATATTTATTTCTTTTTATACCTGCTCAGTTGCTAAGAAAGAGCTTGATGACCTGGAGCGATGGAAGAAAGAACACAGGCCAGGGCTAATTACTTTGGTGCCACAGAGACTGGGTGAGACACGTAAATCAGCAATTGTGAAGTGCAAAATTTCATTTTCCAGGACATGAGATATTTTTTGCTTTTTTTCGCATGCTGCTTATTAAAGAGACTCAGTGTCAATAAGGGCTGACACGAGCCTATTGTATGTGCTCTGTGCTTCTTGATGATCATGGCAAGGAAGATGTTTCTGAAACAAAACAGCACAGATTTCACTCAAGAAATCTATCAAGATCAGAGTAGAAAATCTGTACTAACATTTGGGGAAAATAGGTGGATTAACCCTCCTGCTGTTTACACTACCTGTGGTTGATGTCTCCGAGGGAGCACACACTTGTTATTAGCATACAGATGGACAGCATGTTGGAGACCCTCCAGTTACCCACAAGAAAACTCCTCTGTCTTACTATGTGTGCTTTCCTGGCTGGCTAAAGTCATCCCTGCAGCTTCAGCATTGCAGGCAAAATGTGTGTGAAGCTCTGTATTACCAATATTATAAAGATAAAAACAGACAAGTAAATGAAAAACAGGGTAAAAAACTGCAAGAACTTAAGACACCCTGAACATATCTGATGTCTTCTGGATGGGTGAGAGAAAGTGTAGGAGATATGTTGAATTGCAACCACTATAAAGTATTGAATTTAGCGACATTTCAGAACTAGTTTTAAAATGTTTTAGAAAAGAAGAGCTGCCCTTCCTTACCTTGGCTGTCATGGGAGAATTTGCAGTGCACAGTGCAGGATGTTTTCCTCTTTGAGTTGCAAATTAAGTTTTTTCTCTGTCAGGCTACTCAAGATAAGTTTGCAGTGGTGTACAGTGTATAAAAATAGACAGCAGGTGGGAGACAGGAATTCGAACAAACTCCAACCCAGAGCTGGTTTTTAGCTCAAGATGATCCTGGTCCCACATGTTCTGCCCTGCAGCTGAGTCACAGCTGTTTGCAGTGGTAGCAATGCCCTGTGTTCCCACGATCATGTGCAGTCATGTGGCCAGACAGTCCTTGTGAGTTCATGTCTAACATCTGCTTCTTGCTTGTGAGTTGTCCCTAGAAGACAACATACTTCAGTCACAAGAAGACCATAGAGCTTTTTGCTGAAGAAAGTGAAATCTGGAAACAGATAATTGGTGTGTGGTGTCTGTGCAGCATGTGTGCAGGATGGCTGCCTGACTGAGGCTGTGCTGTCAAAGCTGCAGTGACTGAGTGTCAGGAATCTTAGCTTCTTCTGGCCCCACTGCATTTAAAAACTTTATTGGGAAAGAAGCAACTTAAGAGGGGGAAAAAAAGAAAGTAAGAACATATCATTTCCACAGGAACAAATTTGGAACTGAAGTGGCATCTCTAATGTCACCACTATAGGCACTCATTAGGGGAAAAAAGTATCATGTGTAAAGTATCATGTGTAAAGTATCATGTGTAAAAGTATCATCCTCAGAGTGATTTTAAGGGACTACACATGTAGTCCAAATCACTAAATAAAATCACTAAATAAAATCACTTAATAAAGTTGAAGTTTCTTCAAGTTGAAGTTTTTTTAACACTTGTGTTTTCCATAGGGAAATAAGTATTCTGGTTTTCAACTCTATAATATTTGTCTGGCAGACTTTCAGGCATCACGGAGAGATGAGAGCAATGAAGGATGCAAATTCCAGTCTCCTCCATAAGCAATGAGTGGAGCAACAAATCATGCCTGATAAATGCAATGGTCTCTTTTCTGGTATTATTATATATGATCACAACACACTCTGACTTCAGTGAAGCATCTGACATGTTCAGCCAAGACAGCCTGAATGAATTAAACCTGGCTGAAAGGCTATAGGCAATTCCTAATAATGATCAGAAAAATATTTGTTCTGAGACGATGTCCATCAGTACATGCAAAACAACTACAGTGCACACAAGATGTTTTGCCAGTAAAAGGCCAAAAAAAAGGAGAAAGATTAGGCATCCAAGAGGTTTCAAAATTTTTTAGCAGAAGTTTTATTTTCTATTTTCTCTTTCTAGGAAAGAGACACTCTACAATGCCAGCTGTATGTTTATTGCTACTCTAAGCTTAGTGCTTGTATACTGTATGGCCAGTCTCTCTTGAGAATTTATCTTAAGGGTTCATTTGTGTCCTTAGAAATGTTACCACACTTAAGGAACTGATCTCCCATTCACTGAATGTCACAAAAGCACCTCAAGATTAGTTATCTGCCATTAGTAAATGGAGAAAGCTACCTTTAGACAAGAGTGATCCCTCCTGAAAGGTCTAGTACAGTTGTCTTACATATCTTAGAACTATTTGGGTCTGAAGGAAACTTGAATATTATTTAGTTTTAACTGCCCTGCCATGGGCAGGGATACCTTCCACTAGACCAGGTTACTCAAAGCCACATCCAGCCTGGCCCATGAGCACTTCCCCACTGGGATGGGGCATCAGCAGCTTCTCTGGGCAATTTTTGCCAGTGCCTCGGCACCTTACAGTGAAAAATTTATTATATTCAATCTAAGTCTCTCCTCTTTCAGTTTAAAGCCATTCCTCCTTGTCCTATCACTATATGCCCTTGCAAAAATTCTCTCTCCAGCTCTTTTGTAGTCCCTTTTAGGTGCTGAAAGGCTGCTAGCAGGCCTCCCTGGAGCCTTCTCCTCTCCAGGATGAACAACCCAGCACTCTCAGCCTGTCTTCACAGGAGAGGTGTTCCAGCCCTCTGATCATCTTTGAGGCCCTCATATGGACTCAATCCAGCAGGTCCATGTCCTTCTTATACTGGGGGCCCCAGAGCTGGATGCAGCACTCCAGGCTGGCCTCACCAGGGCCAGAATAGAGGGGCAGAATCCCCTCCCCTGCCCACGCTGCTTTTGATATAGCCTAGGATATCAGGCACCTGAGGTAGCACAGAATGGTTTAGCTGCTTCTATAGAATTAGGAGTCACACAGAGGGCAACTTCTCATGAAAACAATAAATTGGCAAAATACAGCCCCCATCCTCAGAATGGAGTGAGGGCTGCTGTTATTTTTTGCAACAACTGAGGGAATAAATTATTTCCTTTCCTAAAGCAAGAAAATACTTTGGAAAATAGAGCAGAGTAATAGAGTCAAAGTCACTCCCTCCATCCCCTAAGACCTAGTATCACTTTCTTTGCGTGGTTGGTTTATTTTTTTGTGGGGGTTTTGTTTCTTTTTATTGAAGGCTGAACATTATGGCCGCCAGAGCTTTAGATGTTCATAAAAGCAAGTCCATGCCTTTGGAAAAGGACACCTTCTACTACCTGGATATGAATGTGAGGTCTGTGGGAAAAGGCTTTTAGTTCCATTTCAGAAAGGGGATTCTTCCTTAAACCTCAAGACATTAATTAGAAAATATTAAAATGATAGCATCCCATTAGTGCTGGCAGACTCCAAGATCCTAAGTTTGATAAAAGAGAAACTTTTTAGCAATAGAATTTCTGACTGTATGCGTGTGACAAACTGAGCAAAGGTGGGGGTAGGTGGATCAGAAAATGAAACCTCACCTGCAAAGCATGACTGATTTTCTGAAAATGGAATAGTTCCTCAATAAACTGATCATATATTGTAGGGACATATTTGTTGGTAGAGTGGATGATACAGTGGGTGCTCTGCAAATAATAGGCAAGTGCTTTTGATGGATGAATAAAATGATCGAAAAGGTCTCCTATCTATTCTCTTTAATGTCAGACAGCTACTGTAATTATGAAAAATTTCCTGTATATGCATACATCCAAGCTGTTATACTGTTGTATTCTGAAATGACTGGCATTTGCAGTTAAAATGCTTATACAAAATGCCATTTATATTTTTGGGTTTTTTTAAGGTGGAAACAAATCAGAAACTCAAGTAAGACAAAACCAGCAAATGATTCTTATGCAATCTAAATACCAGAAAAAGGTCAGTAAGAAAAAATTGTTTCTTTCTAGATCTCAAAAGAAAGCTTTTCATAATGTGTTTCATATGACTATAAAATGAACTCACAGCTGCTTGACAGGAGAAAGTCATGAAACCCAAAGGAAGCAGCAGAAAATCAGAAACTAATGTTCTGCACCAAAGAATATGAGAAATCTGTCCATAAATATGTAGCAATCTGTATCACAGATGATATCTCAAATAACAACCAGTACAGTTGTAAAACCACTTAAAAGCCATGCTGTCTCTTCCAACATGCTGCTTATGCTTGGACTAATTGATCAATGTACCCCCCTATCCCGTGCTTATGTGGAAATGTTGTGCCTGTTGCAAGAGGTATAAATGCTTGTAAGTTATCAATCAGCTGTGTGAGTCCTCACATGGATGCCCATTTATCAGTCCTAGATTTTCCAGCCTTCCTAAAGCCAATATTGGAGTAGATGTTGCAGAGCCTGCATTATTCAGTGTCTCATTTTAAGGGAAAAAATTCCAGAAAGTTTCCCCAAACACACTTTTAGATTTAAAAGATGTGCACTATAGGAATCAAATTACCTTAAGTATTCCTTGTATACATAAATATGTAAAATAACTTCCTATGTTTATGTCACACAGCACAAGAGAGAAGAATATGTAAAAGCAAAAAAGGCAGTTGAAGAAGCTGAAATCCTGAAAAAGAAAGCAATTCAGAGAGAAAAGGTAAATCTGGTTACTGCAGACTTGAAGACATATAACAGTTCATGTCTTGATGCTTGATTTTGTTGAACTACATGGAGCTGGCTAATTAAATTAAGTGGTAACCCTGCAGGTTTCCAATTAATTTAATCGAGGAATTAGGAAATGCAATCCTCCTCCTTTGTAGATGACTGAAGGATGCCTGACCTGGTGTTTTTGGAGGCTTGTGTATTCCTTTGGCTCACCAGAAACTCCAGCTTTCCAGTTGCATCAGCCTGGAAGAGTTAGCAGAAGGGGAGAACACAAAGGTCAGGAGTAACGTTGTGTGTGCAGGTTATATGGTTCACTTTGGCATGAACTCCCTCTGTAAGATTGGATTGTAGCAGTTGGCACAAAGACCTTATAGAAATCCATAATTGCCTGTGTTCATGGGAAGAATACTAGAAAATCCAGCATTTCAAGATGGAAAAGATACCCAAATCATGAAAAGGTCAGTGTAGTCTACCTGCGTTTTGCTGAGAGCACCCTGAAATTCAACTGTCCCTCCAGCCCTTCTGCAGCTTGCCCACACAAGTATCCTGCTAATAGATCAGATCACTCTTCCTTCTAACATTCTTCACATATTGACACCAGTGATAGCTCACTTTCAAATTTTCTTTCATTATTTTGAATTTGTTTGCTTTCTCTAATTATTCTCACAAAGCACCTTCTCATCCTTTGTGCAGCACAGCCCTTTGTAAAAGTTCATTTCTGTCTCCTTGGTGGCAACCAAGTAGTACTTGCTTGAGAATGCAGTGTGGAATTTAAATTAAAAAAGAAGGGAGAGGGAGCATTATACTGATGTGTGCATTAACAAGGAGAGAAAGGGAGATTTCAGGTTTCCAAGTTTTGTCTCCACAACAGTAAAAATGATTTTTTGTGCAGAAACTGATTGTTGAGAGTTAATTAAAAAGTCATCGATACTGGCTGGCATACAAGGGCATGCATAAACAAAAATAACTGTAATTGCCTCTAGGTGAGGATTAGTCTGTTTCCAGTCTTTCAGTGGTTAGCATTATACTTTGGGCATAAGCCCACACATTACAGCTCACAGGAACAATAAATACTATCACCTGAAAACGTTGTTAGCTGTTACCATCTCATATATAGCTCCACAAGCAGTGATGATAGCAGTGAAAGAGAGTGGATTAATTTTTTAATATGTGTTGTTTGCCCATGGGCATTGGACAAGAAAAATGTTGCAACACTGCTGTAATTTCTAGTTACACCTGGAAAATAAATTGATGTATCAGGTTTGTTTTCATGCTCTTTAATTTCCTTACCTTCACTCCCACAGATTATAAAATCTTTATAGATGTTGTAGATAGTAAAACTGTAAGTAACTATTTTTTCTGAAGGAGTATGCAACATTGCAGCAAACATCTTTGCCAAGCAGACTGTCTAATTTGACTAAATAAACAAGTACCCACAGAGCAATCAAACAAAACAGAGGTGCTTGAAAGGGAACTCCTAATTTGAATTTGTTTATTTGGATTGTCTTCCACAATAGTGATTGAGCTGATGAAGATTTTTTTCTTGGATGATGATTAGGTATTAAAAATTCAACCCTGTTTTTAAGAAGAGCACACTGGAAAGCAACTAGAAAGTGTCAATTTGGCTGTCTCACCCTGCCTAAAGATGAAAGGCTCCCAAGACCTGAGAATGACAGGAATCCTACTGGTGCTGTACAACCAGTGTTGGGCTCTGTTTACCAAAGGAAAGGAGGTTTTTATTTGAAGTGATAGATTTGTATTCAACTGCATCTGTAGGGCACTGGCTGGGAGCGTGTCTTTCTGCAAGTTCACAGGCTGTCTTTGCTTGCTGGCCAGCCCTTCTTTTGCTCAATGTTGTTATTCATTCTATAAAAACCAAATTGTGTGGCAGTCTGAGAGGAGATAATAGCTAGCCAGCTATACCAGCAGGAGCCCTGGAACTTTCACAGCTGGAAAGCTTCTTTGCCAGCAAACATGAATCGTGAAGCCCTGCAGACTAATGTGCGATGACTAGAACGGGTGCTGGTACTCAGCTCGGTCCTTCCTTGGTTGTAAGGATGACGTACTGTGAGCCAGTGCTGCTTGTGAACTTGGGATCTGTTTGTGTTACTCTTTTAATGCTGCTTTTGCAGAGAAAAGCAGCAGCCACTTGCCCATTATCTTTGTGAACAAGAGAAAACTGCGTGTCTGCCAAAGCAGCACCCAAATATGGAAGGTCTGCCTTACCATCTGTACAAGTCCACCTGCCTGTCTCTGTCCTTTAATTAACCATGGGGTTATTAGGTGCTGGAATAACAATGCTCTTGGTGTCTACCTTGCCTCTCTCCAGCTCCCAAAGAAAGGAAAGATTCTTCATTCTGTGCCCCAGAGACCCACTTTGTCTGAACAAATACTCAAGTCTCCCATGCACTTCATGACAGGCAGCTTGTCCTGAGACTGTTGTGATTTGTTCATGGCATAACTCCATGAGTTTGGGTATTTGAAGTTAATGATCTCTGAGTGCCCACTGAAATAATTTGGAAAAGACTTTGGAGCACGAGCAGGCAATTGCCTGTTTCTGTATTTTCCCCTGATGCTGAGATGTGTGTCTAATATGCAGAAAGTGTGGAAGTACATGGGAAGTAGGTTTTTTTATTATTTGCTCATTAGTAGTAGATGTCTTCAGTTGGTATCTTTTGTGCAGCCCTTCACATCGCAGTGTTGGATTATACAGACTGGAACATAATTTCCTTTGTGTCTATTGGGTGTAAGGACTGTCAAAATTCCCAGAAAAATAAGCAAGCAGATGATACTTGGCTTCTTGTTTTTTAAACTTTTCTCATTTGTGCTGTACGTGAAATTAGATTACTTCACTGCAGTGGATATTTCTGTTTCAAGTCACTGAATTTCTATTGCTGTTACCCTGCCTTTAGCCTTGCCTTGTATAGTTTAGGTCTTGACTGAATATGAAAAGATTCAAACAAATTGAAGTGAAAAGGCTCAGAGTAACTCTCCTGCATGCAACCTTTTTTTCTCTTACATTATTTAGTAAACAGTCCTGCCATCTTCTGAAACTGTCTTATTTAGGATAAGCTGTAATTTCATTTTATTCTTTATCAAATCATGTGCTCTTTAATTTGACTGTGTTAATCAGCATGGATGGCCTTTTTTTCAGGAATTTGTTAAAACTGGGCACTTTGCAGACCTTCAGCTAACATTTTTCAATGTGTTTACCTTCAATATCACAGCTGTTCCACTCCTGGCTTTTTGAACATGGTGCCAAATGTAGAGTGCTTCGCAATGTCTACTGAATGTCCCTGTCCTGTCACCTGTCACTTGCTTGCATCCTAGGGGAAACTTCAGAGTAAAAATTAGTCACATCAGCCACAAACAAGTAATTTCAAGATGCTGGAGTTTTCTTCAGGTACCATTGTGGTGGCAGAATAGCTGTAGGATATTCCCTTATTTTTTCAGCTAGTGGGTGACAGGGTTGCTACTGAGGATTTGTATTTGTCTAAGTTAATATCCCTGTTCTCTAGTTAGGAGCTAGACAATAAGTCCTGTGAGATTTGGATTTTTTTGGAACTTTTTGGATTTTTTTTTTTGAACTTTCAGGAGCCTTACAATGTGATGGTGGATCCCACATCCAGTGCTTTTTCAGAGGAGAAGGCATCAGCCTTCAGTACTGGGCAGTGTTGGGGAAAAGCCTGGGAGCTATGACTAGTGTCTTGAGGATACCAGCATCACCTCTGACAATAGCAGAAGCCATGAGATTTCTTTTCCACCTCTTTCCTTTCTTTCCCTGAAAATTGTGAAGCTGCACAAATGAGTGGGAGTTCTTTTAGCCTAAAACATCATCTGTGTCTAGGTTTGGAGCAAACAATATATCTGCTGAACACTCTAAATTCACTCATACTGTGTAGGGATGCCCCTCACTACAGTTTGGTTAAATTTTTGAATTGCATCGGTGTCATATGTTCTGTCACTGTCTCTGCATGTCAAATGACTGAACAACAGGACATCTTATTCAGAGACTTGCCTCCCTCCTTTTGTTTATTTCCCACTGCCTTTTTTCCAAATAAGACTAATCTTTTTCTAAGTCTATTGCCTTCCAGCAGTTTATATCATCACACAACATAGTGACTCTTTTCCTATCTGCAGACATCTGAAAGGACTTTTTTTCTTAATCCAATGCATGCAAAGGAGGAATTTGCACTTGTTTTGCAAATCTCATTCAGACAGTCATTCTTTATCCAATTAAAAAATACGCATCCTGAAATAGCTACAGGCGAAGTAATTGAGTAACTGCCAGTAAAATTGTAATTTTTCTGTAATGTTTTTGACAGCAGGACAGGAAGGAGATTATGAAGCTGGGGGTTCATTCCTCTTGTTGACACCCCTCACCCCCTTACACATTTCCCCCTCCTCGTTCTCCCTGTCCTTGCACAGAACCTCTGATCAGACACAGTGGTGTCTCCCTGATTTGGGGCTCTGGCCAAAGAGGCCATTTTCACCTACACTTCCCTTCTCATCTCTGCAAGGTATTGTCTGAAATTTCCAGGGCACTTCGTTCGGAGCAATGTCTGGTTGCTGGGTTACCGAGCAATTACCTTTTTTCATTTTGAGGGTGGGCAATGAGCAGAGTGACAGTCTGAGGCTGTATTTTGCTCCGCATGCGAGTTGTTGTGATCACTGCCTGGGAGCTCTTACTGGAGCATCCCTCCACCAACTGCAGTGTGGGAGCTCAAAATATAGTGGGCTGAAATCTCAGGTTGGCACTTCTAATTTGTGCTTTTCATACACTGAACTGCCTTTTAACCACTCTTCCCACTGGACCTAACTGCAACCTGTGAGCCAAAACAAAAATTTGGCTGGGCTCCTTTTCACTGGAATTTAGCTTGAACTGCATATTGCTGTTGCAGCAAATTGTCTGGTTTTTGCTTTATTTCAATGTTTTATGCTATTTGAATTTGAGATTTGGGCAGGTTAGATGATACTTCCATTGGAAATTATGTGTAATTTTATATTAAAGGACTCCATAATTTGTGGGGTGTCCAGATTTACAGAGGAGTTTTATGTATCAAGGATTTGGTTGACTCTTGCACCAGATATGGTATCTGAGGCAGAAAAATGCTGGTTAAGTACAAATCAAATGCTTCCCTCTTTTCATCTGCCTTAGAATGTATTCAACTGGCCAGTACCTAATGCTCCTGCAGCTCAGGTCTTTGAGCTACATGTAGTCACCTCACTGCACTGTCAGTGCCACAGGAATGTAATCTGCTTTGGTGCAGTGGTTTGGGTCTTCTGCCTTCTTGCAAGGACCAAGGTTGTATCAGTTTCACCCCAAGATGTCCCACAGCAGGGCTGTGACATGACAGCTGTGAAGTCTCACAAGGCCTTTTGGGTAGATGGGTACTGGGAACACCATGCCATTTTCTATTTTAAACAGGTCTCTTGACTAGGACATGTTTGTTCATGAGTGAATACCTTCAAAATTGAGATTAAGTCATTTCTGTACCTAACTGCTTTAGATCTTTTGAAAACCAAAATATCAAAATATTAGAATTGAAATAATTTATGCTTGTTTCTGGTTTATTGGAAACCTCATGTATGTTGTCCTGTTTTTAATGCTGTAGGCAGAGAGACTTGAAGTTAAAAAAAGACAAGAAGAAATGCAAAGAAGAGAAATGTTTCTTGAAGATCAAAAGCAGTAAGTAAAATTTGAAACTTACTACCTAAAATTGCATATCTACTTGTCCTTCTGTTTTGTTTGTTTAGGTTTTTAATTGTTATTTAATATTAACTTTTTTTTTTACATTTTTTCCCTGGTTTGGGGCTCAGGAAGGATTTGGCTTCTGTTGCTATTTTTTTCAATTTTTGACTTGAAACTTTTGACTTCAGGACAATGGGCACAAACTGAACCACAGGAGATTTCTACTGAACATCCAGAAATACTTTTTTACTCTGAGAGTGGCTGAACATGAGTACAGGTTACCCAGGCAGGTTGTGGATTCTCCATCCTTGGAGATAGTCAGTCTGGGCAGCTGTCTCAAGGTCACCCTCCTTGAGCAGAGGGTAAGACAAGATGACATCCAGATTTCATGGATAATTTTATGATTCTGTGAAATAGTCAAGCCTCCTCCACCTCATTCTGTGAGAAATTTTGTTCTGTTGACCTCTTTTAGCTTCCTAAAACATACACTTTGAAATTTAAGTTGTGAATTATAAAATGACTTTGTGCTTTCATTCTCTAACTGAATCAATATGTAATCATTCAATCCAAGACTAATTATCAAAACAGAATCTAAATTACACTTCCACACATTTATTTTGTTGATTAGTAAAGAAGTCTAACCCACATGTAAATAATAAGGACTTCCTCTATTTAGCATAGTCCTACTTAAAAGTGTTGTAAAGACCTATTTCCCAAGAGCACCTCCTTAGTATCAGATTTAGATATGGCCTAAGTCCTGATATAATTAATTCATTTGGCAGTGAAGTTTCTGCCTTGCCCACTCACTTTACCCTATTTATTTTTTTTAACTGATCCAAACTGATTCTATCACATAATTAGCACAAAATGCTGTTTAGTCACCTTTACCTTTGTTATCTTTGGCTTCTGAAATTATTCACCTGTATTCTTAGCCTGATTGATTGCTTTTTCATCCTCTATGGCCTTTAAAGGAGTCACTTTTGTCTCATGCTAGTGGCTCCAGTTCCTTCATCATGTGCCCAGACTCTGTTCTCTAAAGTACAGACATTTTAGTGCTTTCTCACTGGTTTCAGCTTTTCTTGTATTTTTCCTTTTGTTTCTTCCCATTTGGCTTTAGGCACAGCTCTGTCCCTTAATATGTTGCCAGTATTTGTCTCTCGATATTGGTGTTTGGCTTGCTGTTTATCCTGGTGTGGATGTCTACACACACACACACATCTTGATTCCTCAGGAATTCTGAAGACTGCACAACTTTAGATCTCTGCTTGTTTCTGACAGACAAGACACCTTGATTCTCTTTGAGTTCAAATCAACAAGATCTTTGCAGTGCAAGGTCCTTAGTTATGGGCCTTGCTTTTCCTCAGGGGATTGTCACGGTTCTTGTCTTCCCATTTAACCTGATTTTTTTATCTTAAGGCATATTCAGTTATGAACAGACACATATCTCTTCCTTTCTTTCACCTTCCCTGGCCGTAACCTTTTTTTGCTTAGGGTGAAAGGAATTCTGCTGTCAATAGTCTTTTCCATTAAAAGTAAGTTTGGTTTTGTAAAAAGCAGCTCCAAACCCTCTGAAACATAGGAAAAGAGGAAATGGCCCCAAGTGAAAAATTTCTTCTCCAAAAAAGGTGTCCAAGTATTGGAAGAGGCAGCCCAGGGAAGTAAGTGGTTGAGTCACCATCCCTGGTGGTATTTAAAAACGTGTAGATGTGATGCTTAAGGAAATGGTTTAGTGCTGAACCTGGCAGTGCTGGGTTAATGGTTGTACTTGATGATCATAGAGGTCTTTTCCAAGACAACTGATTCTGTGGGCATCCAGGTGGTCCCCAGGTGGTGCAGAGGCTCTGGCTGCCTGGGCACTGACATGGCTGTCAGCCATTCTGCCCAGGGTTAAGAAAAGCCTTGTGAGAATTCAGCTGGTGTCATCTCTGATGCAACTGAAAGTGAAGAAGAGGTGATCACTGGAGTGGCTGAAGCGCCATTGCTTGAGTTATGTTTAACTACCAGAACATTATTTGTATGTACTATGTATTGAACATACACCAGGAGGGCCCTGTGGATGCTACACTTGGAAGAAGTGAGCTGGAAACCTACCTCCTGTGAATGCAATTTTGGTTAAGCAAAGCCCTTGCATGCTGCACTGTTAAGGAAACTTGCCTGTTCAGCCATCCAGGAGCACTCTGTCAGTCACTCCCACACCACCTGAGCTGGGACTGAGGCCCCTTCACACTCACACCCACCACGCTCACACAGTCACACCAGGTTTAACCCCAGGTTTCCCACTGAAGAGTCTCAGACGTCCAGACACTTCATTTAATTATGGTGCAATAATTAAATAACAAAATAGCGGCTTGAGCTGGTGCTTCCGAGGAGGGACCCTGAGCAAAGGAACCCCTGGGCTTTTATCCCCTCACAGTCTAAGCAGAGGGAGGTCTGGGGGTCATTGGCGCCTGCCGTGTCTCCCAGTGTCCATTCCCCCGGCCAGGTCACAGATCCCCAGGCCCTTTGTTATGCAAAAGGTCCACAGTTCATAGTCCTTTGCCTGGGGCTTGAGCTGCAGCCCCCCAGAGCTCAGCCTGCAGCTGGACACTGAGCTGCCTGTGCAGAATGTATTCCTCAACAGACACAGTGATGCTAGTGCCTTCCCTGCTCTGATGGAATTCTCTGGTGGGCACAGGAAAAGGAGGGCGTACCACTGGATGTTGTTGAGGATGCATTGCTAAAACACGTTGGCATTAAGGAGCACAGCATCCAAGAATAACAAAAAGCTTCTGAGTGACATTTTAGATTCTGTGAAGTAACTTCTCCAAAGTACTGCTGGTTATTAGGCGCAGGTTCGCATAGAAGTGCTTGGTGTTCAAAGATGTGCTTTTGCCTACCATGCAAAAATGAGTGACTCATTACTTCTCTAAGACTCTTCGTCTAGAGGCAAAGAGAACAAATATGAGGTTGTGCCCCTTTCCTCACTCTCTCTGCTGGAGTATTTTGATCTCCTCTGCTTGCTGGAAATGGGGGGAAGGAAGGTCATGAGCTGCATATAAAGCAGTGACCTCTGCAAAGTCATGGCCTATAGAGCCATTTCAAAAGATAAGCTCCCTTGTTAGTCTGTCCTCTGTAAGATCTGTAGCTGCAACATCACAATTTTCCTGAGGAGATCAATGCCTACCAGCAGTCTCATTAACTGGGAAACCTTTTAAAATTGATCACCACCTCTAGCTGTATCAGCCTCCAAGGGGTACAGCCCAATCAGTATTTCTCCTTCATGAAGTGCCGCTTCTATTTGATAAGGAAAAGCACTTAAGATTCTCATGTCATTAACATGCTCTGACAATAAAGTATGATGCTGCCCCGAATTTGGTTTTTCTGATTAAATTCCTGTCACTATTAAAAACAAGCACTTCTCACTCAAATCCCTTGTCAAAGGGTCTAACATGAAGTGAGTGCTAAAAAGAAAGATTGTCTGTAACCTTTTGTACTGTCTACAGAATATAGTTATTTCCTATCTCCTGAAAGCCTTGTTAGCTTCTTTGTGTGCAACAGGTCCTTGAAAGTCAGCTATATCTGTTACCACAGTTGCTTGAATATGTGTTTGTATCTTGTGAGAATGTAGTCTAGACAGGCACGCAGAGTGCAATGAAAAAGTCTGCAAACCTCACAATTTTGGGATCAGCCCCCTCCTCTGACCCCAGTGGATTCAGACTTTTTTCAGTGACTGAACCAGAAAAAACTCACAAGGTGTCTCCTGAAGTAGCTGTGTATTAAAAGCCTTAAGAGCACACAGGAGCAGACTTAGGGGTGGAGATGTTGCTGCTTAGCAGGAATTGCTATAGTTTGGTGTAGCAGAGGAGAAACACATGGGGGATTTGTTGGTGTCAGAGTTGCTGTGGTTCTGTCCCTGCAGATGCCATATTTAGAAAATGGGGAGTATGTGTTGACTTTTTACCAGAAACTACTTGCACATGACATGGGGTCCTTCCTTCTGAGTCATGGTATCCTGGATGCATTTTGGATAATTGACCTGGTTGTGTTTCTGTCAGAGAGCATTAAAAGGTACTGGAGGCTTGTGTAGTCCGTACTTTGCAATTGCTAATCTATATGAGGGAAGAACTGAGTGCCCATCTTTCCAAAAGGAAACAAAGAACAGGACTTTTCAGGACATCCCTCTTTATTCAGTACACCACAGTTGTCATTTAAACAGTAATGAGGATGGATATTCATGACTGGCTGTTTTCAGTGGCTTGCTGTGCAGGCTGTGTGAATCTGTGTCTGAACTGTAGGGTGTCTTACCGTATGATTTTAGCCCAGATCTCTAGTTAGATGCTTTTACTAAATTTGAATTTGACTTTCCAGTAATTGTAGTGTTGGATGTGGTCCATTGTTTTTCTAATAGCCATCTACCTATTTATGTTATGGAAAAAGCAGACTGAAAAACAGGCTTACTTTCTAATAGTACATGATGACTGTTGTGTCACTGCATCCTTCCCTTTGCTACATATTCATGCCTCTGTTTTTGTGAAGGTTGTATTCCTGTAAAAATTCCTGGCACTGCTGCAGTCGGGTACATGTGTGCACTCAATATATTCTGCTCAGAATTTCGAGCTGGAAACAGAATTTGCCAGAGTGTCTCTGAGTGCATATTCCAAACACAGTGCAGGAGGTTCACCAAACCAAGCTGATATACACTTGCCTGCCAAGGCAGTTTTCTCAAAAGTCATAAAATGCAGGAGAATAAAACCTGAATCAAAACAGAATTTTTATTTATTTATCAATTTTTACAGGATAAATGCTAGTGTCCTTGCCAGTTTTCAGTCCCCTATGATGTGTGGTTCAAACAGCAGGCTGGCAACAAATTTTCCCCACACAAGTGCAAATGTAAACCTGACCAGACTCTTAATACAGGTTGCTGAAGAGAATGAAAGACGGCTCGCACAAAAAGCATTTGCAGCCTTGAGAATCCTTTGTTTGCTTCTTTTCACCACAATTGTCTTCGTTTTGTTCATTTGCTCCTGATTATTTTAAGCGTTGTCAATTATTTAGCTAACAGGCAGAAAACTAGGCTTTTATAGACATCCAAAGGGACTCTCTTGAGTGTAATAATGAAGGCATTTTATTGAACGCCTGTGAGGTTGCTTTCTAATTGTGCGCATTAATCTGCCCATGCAAGCTGGCTGAAAATATAGAAGCAGATTGCACATGCAGATGGAGCACACGGAATGGAATGCAAGAGACTTATACAAAACTGCATTTTCCTTAAAACTGGATTTATGCTTATTACTTCTGGCAATAAATGAAACTTACATCTAAAACAACATCCAGGAATACTGGATGACTTGGTGGGAGGAACGAATAGCCTAGCTGTGTTATTTCATCCAGTCAGGGAAACAAAAAAAGCAGGTGGGTTGACAGGATGGATTAGTTTTGGGTGTGGGTAGGAAATGATGAAAATAATTCTCCTGAGAATGTTGCCTTTTTTTTTTTTAAGCAACCTATTTTTATAATTTCTTGAAACTTTACACCTAAGATGAACTAGTGCCTCATTTTTTGTTCTTATCCTCAAATTCAGGAACAGATGCTCAAGAAATTGCAGACAAGAAATCCTACTAGCCAATGATAGCAGTGTTTGATAACTATCATTAGGTTTGTCCAAGTCATCTGTACCATGATCTTGCATTACTGCCAGTGAAGTCTGTGAATACTGTATTACACTTGGTATGTGGCTACTGGGAGGATTTCTGCTGCAAAGTAGGTGGACTAAATATCCAGAGGATGGCCTTTCTTCATAATAAAGTGCATTGCGGATGAGCCATCAGCATAATACATGAATTTGATGTGTTAAAAATTTCATGTAATTTTTTACCATACAGCTTGCAATAAAAGATGACTTGCCCATCTACACACATTTCAGCAATGAAAATTAATTCATGCTGGCAATTTTGCACATGGCTGATGCTTATTATTTATTCTCCCCCAAAAAGTTGACTCTGTCCTTCAGCTCAGGGTAAGAATTGAGGTACAAGACAACCAGGATACATGTAGAGTTGAAAGCACATTTGTTGCTGACAGAGATTTTTTCACTACCTTGCTCCTTGTCATGGTCCAACTGTAGGAAACAGGGCAGTTGCTTGTAGTCTTCTGAACCTATTTATACCATGTAAACATCTCTGCAAAGAGGAAGGGATGTGAGAGGAAGCATGTATAACTGTGTACTAACAAAAGCTGTGGATCTTTGGTGGGATTATTTTCACAAATGGTGTCATCGGCCCCCCAGCTTCATTCTCACTTTAATAAATCATTCTCGATAATGAAGTCCCAACTACATCTCAATTTGGAGTGTCTTTTGCCGTCTTCCAACAAATAAAATGTTGGAAATCTTCTTCTGTTTTAACATTTGTCTTTGTTAGGCTGTATGTCAGAGGAGCAGCAGTGGCCCCAGCACCAGCCAGCCTGTCCCATGGGTCACAGCAAATGCCTGACCAAGATGCACACGGCAGTGCACAAGGCAGAGCCCTCACTGAGTAAGGAACAAGGCATCAGTGAGAACACACCCACCAGGGACCTTACTGAAATGAAGGGCAGCATTTCTTCTGGAGAGACTTTGCTAGTGTTAAGCAACTGATCTTCATTTCTGCAAAAGTTGAGGATGTTGTTATGCTTAGCCAGTTGAATATGTAGAAGTGGGAAGAAGTCGTAGATATGCTTTCTGGTGGTGCAAAAAAATGTCTTGAATGAAATTTGGGGTTGGGTTTTTTGTTGCTGGTATATTTTTCTTTTTTGAGAGGGTGAGTCCTGCTATTTTTAAAATGATCATGAATCTTCCGGGTAGATGTGTGAAAATAACATTAGATATGCATTATGCATGGTTCTTAGTTTTTCAGCTGAATTGGAAGAAAATGGTGAAATGTCACTTTAGCATTGCATACAGGCAATTAATTTGGAAACAAATGTCATTCAGCACTAAACGCGTCTTCTGTGGTCAACATGATTATTCAAGTTGTCTCCTCTTTGCAATGACTAGAATGATTTCTCTGCCTTCAAGTTCTTTATTTTGATTTTTTTATTCCTATTTTTGAATGACTCTTAGCATACTTGTGGATATTCATTAGAGCAGAATTGTAATGGTGGAGATCCTGCAGCTTGAGAAAACAAGAAGTTCAGGAGCTGTGTTGTTTTTAGTAGTAGCAAGAATTGGCTATTGTATTTTACAAATTGTCAAGAGAAATAAATAGATTTATGATATATGCAAAAGTATTGTACTGCTTTTTTTTTTTTTTTCCAAATGTACTGGCATAACAGCCAATATATTTTTCAGTGTACTGGCATTTCAATATCCATCAATTAAAGCAAAAGAATTAACTGCCACTGGTTCCATTGGGAAGAACCAATGAAGATTACAAGAAGCCCTTTTAATTAATGCATTTTTAATATTAAGTCTGTAAAACAGACTTAAAGCCAAGAACTTTATGTGTAGGCAGAAAAATTATTTTCTCTATGTCTGTATTCTGAAAGGAATACAGTCTCAAATGAAAAGCTTAGCAAGTGATGCTGTGCAGCTCCTGGATGGAGGAAGATGCTGGGTCCTGAGTCCATATCCTCCTTCATGTCCCTAAGGATGAATCCTTTTAAGGACTTTTGTCTTCCTTGTAGATGTGACAGATCTTAAAATCAAATGACACACAATACTGAAGACCTTACCCTGCAGAGGATTTTAGAGCTTGGATCTTGCAGTGAAATTGTTGTAGGTCTTCAGATCTTTAGCAGCTGAATTCTGGAGTCAACTGTGGAGCTTTGTGCTCCCAGCTGTCAGGGCTGGAGAGCCTGTTGGAGCATGTGAACTCCTACACAGGCCAGAGGAACCTAGGCTCACTCTGGCTTTTATAACCACCCCCTTGTCTCACCCCAGTGGGAATGTGGGCAGCACTTAGTCCCAAACAGTAAGAAATGCTTGTGGGTTTGCAAGTAGCTTGTGAGTGCAGGGTGCCCAAATTGCACCATTCTCAGTGGAACAACTAGCAAATTCATGGTCCTGCACTTTACATATACTTGTTGAGCTTCAAAAAATGGTTTTGCACAGCAGCTTTTAATAAAGTGCTCTGCCTAAAGAGTAATTGTGGAATGTAAAGCCATATATCCGAGGACCCACAGAAAGCATCTGTAGCATGGACTGATCTCTACTGCCATGCACCACCCCTGCTAGCACATTACTCAATGATCCTGGCAGAAGAGCTAGTACTTACTATGACAGCCCTTTTATTCAGACCCCAAATCCGGTACTGTGCTTCACTCCCCCACCTCTGCATCTGCACTGATAAATTAATCACTGTCAGTCACTGTCACTTCTGAGGCAAACAGGTCTAAGAGTGCCCGCTTCCATTGCTAGAAAACTTTTTTACCTCCCAAAATGGAGTGATAGCATCTAAAATGCCTGTTGGGAGTTGTGGCTGATATTCATGCCTGGACAGAAGCCAGGAGTTATTTGGAAAAGTGCTGATTGGGACAGGTCAAAACTATTCCAGGAATAGTTACGGCACTAGAGATGGGTGAGTTCCCATGCTAAGAGTAGTGCTTGGTGCTATTAAACATACCAGTATGGGAGAAGGCTGTTTTAGTTAGCAGAGCAAAAGGTTTTTCTCAATGGTGTAGTGGGAAACAGGGCTGCCAAGACAAAATACCCTCATGAGATCCCTCCACTTTAACCAGAGCATCAATGGCTCTCTTGTCTTCAGACTGATGCTTAGAGGTAGTCAGAACTCAGGTTAGCTGCCTGTTAGGAGGGTGCCTTCTTGGTTAGTGTAAATCTCTTATCTCCTTTGCCTAGCTATATTTGGAGCGTCTCAGAATTCTTCTGTATTCAAATAAATTTCTTCATCTCATGCTCTTCTTTCCTTAATGTTACTTAGTTTAGAGAAGCACATTTTATTAGCATTTTTTATTAGCCCTTGAAGTTTTAGGAAGTGAATGAGATGTTGTTCCAACTGTCTGACTGTGTATTGATATGCTGATTTCCTTCTGGAGATACTACTTTCCTTTCTAGAACATTAATTGAACTGTCATCTCCCTGAATTCTCCCTTTCCATGCAGCCTGCTTTAAGCTGTGCTCTGCATTGTTATGACTGCAGGTTTAGTAGTATGAAAAACACCATTCAGACATTGTCTGGCAACCCTAGGTGCACTGCTGGGTTACCATAGAGATGACATACAACAGATTAACATATATAAGATCTGACTTGACTTTCATCAGAAAACTCAAAAACCTGAGTCCCTTTCCTGTGATAGGAACACTTCATTAATGTATTGCTTAATTTTTCCCACCTTCTCCTCAATATACCACTCCTTGCTGACCAGCAGGACATTTTACCAATAAAGTATTTAGTCACAGTTTTAAATCATTGAGTGAAATATAAAAACACACTTGGTAGTCTGTTCAGCTATTAATCATAATCACTCTTCAGCAGCCAAGGCTTTTTCTCCAAGTTTAAGTCTTTGGTAGTTGCATCTTCTCCCACACAGAGCTAGTTGGTTACCCTGTTAGAGGAGTAAATCTTTGTGTTCAATATCACTTGAAGCACTCTTTCTGCTCTCACTTCAGTGCCTTCATGTTTTCTAAAGCTGTACACAGAAATAAAATTGCCTCTTTCCTCTAACACTCTTCCTTTGAGTGAGAAAAGACTTCAATATCTGTGTCTGGGACTGGAGGTTAAGAAACTGATTCCTCATCACAGCACACAAACTCCCATTCTCTGTTTTTGTTTGTGACCTAGTTTAATTGTACTTGGTTGAAACTGTAAGCAAAGTAATGCTACTTTGAAATTCTGGGTTTATTAGGGATGCAATTGGAAAAAGAAAGTTGCCCTTACCAGAATGAGAAATGAAAATGTTTTGCATTAACTAAAGACAAGCAATTTTTTCAATGCTACAAAATTCTTGAAAGCCTTTCTGCTTGATAAAGTAATTTATTGTAAGGCTGCATTGTATTAACTGTGAAGGAAAATTCCTGAAAATAATCTTTTAAAGTACTTAGCTGAGATTTATAGATCTCACAGAAGGATTTACAACTATTCAGTGAAGTAGTTGCATCCTCATGAAGTCCAGTGGTATGTGAGTCTGTATTATAGGAGCTTTACAACGAGGAAAGCATAGCCACTCTACACC
The DNA here is from genome assembly GCA_013399225.1 of Rhipidura dahli. Taxonomy (NCBI): domain Eukaryota; kingdom Metazoa; phylum Chordata; class Aves; order Passeriformes; family Rhipiduridae; genus Rhipidura; species Rhipidura dahli. Next base: position 1,083,411 of record VXAC01003560.1, on the reverse strand, counting down.
CCAAATATGCAAATGACCATAATTGTTTGCTTAAAAAAATCATCCCAGCAAATGTCTTATCTACAGTGTAAGGTCTGTATTCTCTGTCCCATTTGTCTGTCTCCATAACCTTTTTTTTTTTTCTACCTGTGATGTTTTTCAGCAGACGTGATAAAATGCCTAGGCTAGATTCCAAGGGTGGAATAAAAAGCTGTGTTCATTTTTACAGAAGCACTAACAATTCTATTTGGATTGAATTTCTTCATAGCAAGACCAATGAATTATTGAGCAGATTGGACATGGGTTTGCCAAGGAGTGATTCCTGTCAGATTGCTAGTCCTGGCCCAGAATCCACAGCATGGGTAAGCAAAGCCATGGCGTGTGCTGTATTCTCCATCAGCTTTCCAGGTGCTGTCAGTAGTGAAATGTCAGAGTATCCTAAATGAGCTTAATTGCCAAGGCATAACTGAGTGAGCACCAAGGAGCCTTCTGGGTGAACGAGACTGCCTGCATTGTCTCCTACACAGTGGCAGGGTGTTCTACATAGTAGAGGACTGCTCACAGGTCTCTTTCTGATAAATGAGAACCAGATTCATATTCTAAGGCCAGATGAGAATCCTAAGTATGCTCTGTACCCATCCGCTGGTGGTGAGCTTTTATGAAAGCTCAATTAGTTCATGTCAGCAGATGGTTTACTGCATTAAAAATCCAGTCAAAAGAGAAGCTTGTTTCTCACTGCATCCTAAATGTGATTCCATACACTGCTTGGGGTCTTTGTCCCAGTTAGAACAAGTCCAGTAAGTATCAGTGTAATTAGGAAATAGATAAAGTATTGCTTCAATTTCATTATTCTAATTGACTCTAAGAGGCTTTTTCACATACAATTAGTCTCTTCATGTCTAAACCAAGCTTTCCAACTAATGTAAAAACTTTCAGTGAGGAACATTAACCCTGAGAGAGAAGTATTTCTCCTGCAGGGAGGTTTGTAATTGGGGAAGGACAGAGAACAGGGAGCCAAGTGGACAAAAATTAACATTAGAAGCAACTAAGGAGAAATTTGCATTTACCTGATCTGGGCAGCCCTCTGTTGTATACAGCCTTGAGCATCAACTGCTGGGTAAAGGAAGGGAAGATTTGCCTCTGTATTTCCTCAGATGCCTTAGAAATGGGCAAAAATCCTCCCTTTATAGAAATTGCTGCCAACAGGATATATGACATGTCTGTCTTGCCTCTAGGATCTCTTCCTGGTTTTCACTGCATGAAAAAGGAAGGTGATATTGAAAATAGGTTCCATTCCCCTTTAATTCTTCAGGATATCTTGTGTCTCTGAAAATCCTAAAGACATTTTAGCAAATGTGGGCAGATATGAAGCCAGAAAGTGCCAATTTCTGCCCAGCATTGCTGGACAGAAGGTCAATTACAGGAGAGTGGCTGTCAGACTGTATTTTGTAGTTCTGTATGAACAGCCAAGCTGAAGGACGATGGAAAGGGAGAAAAGATGTCTTGAAACCACTTCTAGCTCCCTCTTGAAGCATCCAACACTCCAAACAGTAGGGTGAAGCCTTCACACAATGTGAGCATTGAACTGTGAAGGCAAGTGAGCTCATGTCCCCACAACTGACTTGGATTTCAGTGTTTTGGTGGGCTCTCCTCATATCCATACAGAAGTGGGTGGATGGCTGAAGGAGCACGGAACTGTTTCAGTTGTACAGGTCCTACTTTTAGCCTTGGCCTACTTCACCTGCCTATGTGTGGCTTTCTCATTCCATATTTTGACAGGTTTCTCAGTAAGTTATGCTGAATTGCATCCCATAGTTCATCTTTCGCTTTGCTAGTGTCCAAGTGAATAAAATACACCATTTATCTGTACTGTTCTTTAATACCAGCTGACTCTATACCTGTCTTTTGTGTGGCTGCATTTCTATGGCTTTGTGAATCAAATAATTACTTATTTATAATGCAGCAATGCAGCTAGCAAAGGTCCAGTCTATAGGCATGGGCACAGCCTGTCCTCTGTGCGAGGAATCTGAAGCACACAACCAGTGAGTTCTCACCTAAATAAACTTGGCATAGCACCAAAATGCTAAAGCAGTGGGGAAACTGTGACTCTAATTTGGATGTTGCCTTGAACGTGTCCTTTGTCTCGAGTGATTGAAAGATTCAGGAGCAATGTATTTGAAAAAATGAAGAGTGATAAGCTTAGGACATGCCTGACATGCAAGCTAAAAGGGGGAATATACATACATGTATGTGATTTTTTAAAAAATTTAAATTCTTGTTCTGAAGTTTGGGACAATGTGATACTGATCAAAGTTTTTTCCCTCACATCATTTCTTGGATAGTGATACTAATTTAGCACACCTAGCTCAACTATCCTTGCCAAATGTTACTTCATGTCAATGAACAAATTTGACTTCTTTTGAGTGACTCTGTCCTTGATGACTTTTTTGGCCTGCTTATATAATCAAGCTCATAATTAATTTTAATCCTGTCTTTCAAAGTGTGACCAATTCTGTGTAGATTTTTATTGTCTTCCAACTTGATTAACATACCCTCCACACAGTTCTCCAAGCCATTACAGAGAGTAATGAATAATATCGGACCCAGAATGAGTCTCCCTAGACACATGTAACAACTTCTCCTAGCTCAAAATTGAGCTATTAATAATTGCTTTCTCTATTCAGTCTTTTTTAGTAAATTATGTGCCTGTTGTTTTAATGGTGTAATTCTGCATGCATATATCAAGTTTTGGGAATATTCTGTAGACCTGTAACAAATTCCTCACTAAAGTCAAATCTGCACAATTCTTGTATTAAATTGCACTGGCTCATTTTCTAGTGCCAGTTCTACATTATACCCCTGCTCAAAGAATTTACAATAGAAGTTCCAGTGTATGATAGCCCAAGGATCCTCAAAGACCCTAATTGTAGGTTGGCTTTTTACAAACAATTACAACTTGTGAAAGACCAGGGCTAGTTATAGTAATGAAAACCTATTGCACAGTTATTACATTATTCATGACATGCTGCTCAGATTTTCAGTTGTCTCGATGCCTCACAAGTAACAGCAGGTTTGATCTCTCGTCTTGCCCTACCTCCACAAATAATCCTGTGCTCCCCTCCATTACAAGGCCTCCATTCTGCTTTTTTATCTTGATAATATTTTCAGTACTTTTCTTTCCTCCCAGAATACCCCATCTCACTATCATATATCCCTGCTGCTCAGGACACTTTTACGGTTGTCATGGGGACACAGAATAGCACTTGCTGTGACTACCTGGGTGTGATGCATAGGTGGATGTTCAACCAAACCCAATGACTGAGAGGCTTTAGGCCTCTTCTTGTTTAAATTCTAGTCTTGAGGCTAATCTGTTTAATTCAGTAACTGGAATCATTTGACCATTTGTGTTTGTTAATTACCCATATAACTATTTTAAGATAAGGTTTGGGAGTTTGGCCCCCCCTCTCACCACACCAATATGTTTTTGTTTTATGTTGAACAATAGAAAAGAAGCCATGCTTATAAGCAAGCTCTTCGAGAGGATGAAAACAGAAGATTGGAGGAAATGAAACAAGAACAACAGAGGAAGGTAATTATACATTAACAGTTTGCATATTGTATCATTTTTGCATGCTGTGAAACCAATTAAATACATTGATTACTTGTAGCCTATGCACAGAGCTTCTTTTTAGCAAAAGTGGTTCAGTCACTGTTTTCAAATATTGTGAGAGAGATGAATCAAGCTGTAAAATTCGAACAGGGACAGGACAATTATCTTTGGAGTTCAAGGCTGCTTCCATCTGGACAATGAGCTCCTTTTCACTTCTCCATTTGAATAATTGTTTAGAGGGTTTCTTGACCATGGCAGCTGATTTCGTAGGCTAAGAAAACCAGTTTACTCTCTTGCAGGCAGAAGTTGTCTTACTGAGAAATTAAGGGTGATCTCTCTGAATTGTCTCTTTCTAGAGAATTGAGGGCCAGGGACTCTGCTTTTTCAAATGGGGATGTGGAAATGTTCACATTTGCTGTGAATTATAGTATACCTCTCTGTGCCCTTGCTGACTACCTAGCTAAAGAATTTGAATTGTCTAAAAAGCAGGCATGCCAGAATTGCCACTTTGAACTCCACATTCTGCATATGCATCTTGCATTGCCTGAAATGTGTAGTCCCTCTGGCATAGATTTGAGTACCATATCCACATAAAGTTCATCTACCAAAGGTGATGGCACTGTGTGAACTTACCTGTCTTGGCTCCAGATTTGACTGTGAAAGTACAGGGGGGCAGCACTTGAAAATCTAGCAAATCATTTGAAAACATGTGAGCAAGTGCTGAGCCACTTGCTGTGCCTCTACTGTTAGTAACACCCAAATTAATGTTAAGCTACTTCCCCAGTAGAGAATTCCATGCGCTAAGATTCTTCTAGCGCTGGAGAAGTAACTCGTCCCTTCTCATGGATATTTTTCTTTCAATGTTGGGGATGTGTCCTCATTTCATAATATTCTAACAACTGTGATACTGGGAAAAAAAAGGTGGGGCAAAAGAGAGGTCCTTAACTGCTATCCCATCAGTTACGCTTATTCCCAGAATCTATACAGGGGAAAAATTTTTGAAAGCCAATCTGGATGGGCATAAGGCTGGAGCCTGTTGCAGTCTGTACACTGATCCTTCCAAAGAGAAAATAACTACAGATGTAAATTAGCACACCCCTAGTTCATGGTTTGGTTTAAAGGACTTGTGTGGAGCTGTAGACTCTTTAGCAATTTCCATGGGTTGCTAAGGAGGTGTTGGCTGCTTCTAAGGCTGCTCTTGTTTGCTGTGTGGTTCCAAGGTCTCCTTGCCTTCATATTTGCTGCTACCTATTGTGCAGAGTAATGCACTACTCACAAACCTGCTGTAAATAATGTGTATTTTAAGGGCTCCAATAATTGTCCCTCAGATATATGTTGTCTCGTTTCTACTACAAACTAATATTTATTAAAGTAATTGTGAATTCTGACTTGTGTGTACCTCCTAGCACAGTGTAGCTATAAAATGTGTAGGTATTGTCAGTTCCCTTTTTTTCTTCAGAACAGGTTTTAGTATGTATTGCTTGATTTAGAAATTTTCAGTTCACTTTGAACACTGCCTCATATACACACAATATATTTCAGAACATTACTCCAAGAGAGGAGACGGCATATTGGAAAGTCAGATACCGAGTTTTAATTTTCAGGTTGAATAGTTATTTAAAATAGTGAAAATTGAGGTTGGCTTTTTTATTTCTTAATCCTGTTTCGTCTTTTAGGGCTAGACAAATATTGATACACAACACATTCTCAGTTATTGATTTTCTCCATACATTTATTGCATAGTTTTTACTTAATGTTCCACTTAAATTGATTTAAAAAAAAAAAAAAGTCTTGTGGTTCCATTCAGTTATTGAAGCTTTTATCTAACCACATCATTTTGTTTTAGTTTCTATTCCTAATGCTGTGCAGTTGCTATGGAAAATATGAAAGATGGGTCTGTTCCTATCCCTTTTTCCTTGCCCTACAAGCTGAATTTCCTTTGCAGAAAGATCTGCAACTTCAATTCTTGGGTGTGTTGCAGACAGCAAGAGCTAGACAAACAAGCACACATACAGACCAGAGTCACACAAACTGTGTTTCCTTCACAGTTCTGGCTAAAATTGCATGAACAAACTCTCCTCTGCCAAGAATTCCCTTTGGCACTGTTTATATACCTTAATACTGTGTAAGTGAGGTACTCTGCTGCAATGCTAGGATATGTAGGTGTATGTTTGCACCACACCAACAGGCACCAGTTGCCCTCCTCACCCTGATGGGAGCTCCAGGGAGCTAGAGATGACACACCACACCACATGTCCCAGATCTCATCTTCTCCTTGGACTCCATGGAGGCAGGAGGAGAAGGACCTGTGTCCTTCTTATCCTGTGGGCATGACAGCTGTGTCTGCTCCTGACTTTGGCTGTTATCCCCTTTGGACCCACCGGAAAATTCAAACCTGTGTGTTGGAACAAGGGGAAGCAGGATGGTGTCTGGCATTCCCCCTTAAATGTAGGATTGTAAGTGTCTGAATCCTGTAACTTCCCTCTTTTTAAGGCACAAAAATCATCCACACGCTGAACAGAAAAAAACAACTCAGTTTTTAACATAATGCTGTCACATAAATAAAATGCCGCTGAGAGAAGTTCTGGCTCTAACTGAGGCTAACATCATGTGGAATTAACAGGGTTGCAGCATAAGTATGTTAATTAAAATTAAGATAGTTTGTTTGTTTATTTGTTTGTTTTTCACTTCTATCATTTCCAGGCTGAATTAATGGAATTTAAACAAAAGCAGGAAGAGGAAACCAGAACAAGAGCACATCAAAAGGAACAGAGGAGGTATGATGCAAAAAATGCAGAATACCCTCAAATTGAATTCCCACATGGAAAGGAACTCAAAATTGCAGGCACTGATGCTTTAGAAGACTATTGCAGTGAGGATCCCTGACCTCATCTCTGGTTTAGCTTTGCTTTCAAATGAGCCACTAATATCCGTCATTACAGCTGCTCACTGTAATGCAGTACAACCCAGAGTGCTTTCCTCACTTTATTTATCCTATCAGCATAGGAGGCAGCATAGAGTAGAAGCTATTAATAGTTTCATGGATGACTACTAGTGCAGTAGCTTCAGCTGGGACACGGTTTATCTGTGTATCTATACATGAATCTACGTATCTATATATGTATGTGTGTGCCCATCTATGTATCTATTTAAGTTTTATTTATTTTAGAATGGTCTACTTTGTCCATGCCACATATTGTGGTTGACTGTGTCTGAGGTTAGCAGACAGAGCTAAACGTGGGATTTGGTATCGATTCAGATGGAACCTGCAGTGCAGCAAGGCCTTCTGCAGCTGCGTTTGTTCACACCCCAGGCTGTGCCCCACTGTTGCGACCTCTCTGTGCTCAATAGTTCTCATCTTCCACTTCTGTCACTTAACTGTCTTTTCATTATCCTGAAGCACAGCTTTATTCTCAGCTTTGTTTTCTGCTGGTAAAAAAAAAAAAAAAAATGCTCAGGCTCAAAAGTAAAACCACCATTTCTTTCTTTTTTTTTTTTTTTAATATCATTATGAAAATACAAAAAAATTACCTCTGTAGGCAACCACTCTTCAGACTGCTTTCATTTCTTTTTTTTCTCTAACAAGGCCATTGAAATAATTACCCACAGAAGTTAATGAAGGATTTTTCATTCAGTCTATCTCATATCCCTAGACAGAAATAACCCAGTATTTTGCTTTTTACCTCATTTTTTACCAACACCATTGTAAAACATTAAAACAACAGTCATGTCTAAGCATGTGCTAAGTTCTAAGCAGTAATTGAGAGGTAAAAGAAACAGTTTTCCAAAGAATCACAGAATCATAGAATTATTTGGCTTGGACAGGACCTTAACGATCATCCAGTTCCAGCCTCAGGGTTGGAACGACAGGGGCAGGGACACCTTCCACTAGACCAGGCTGCTCAAAGCCCCATCCATCCTGGCCTGGAACACTTCCAGGGAAGGGCCACCCACAACTTCTCTGGGTAACTTGTGCCAATGCTTCAGCACCCTCACAGTGAAGAATTTCTTACTAATAGCCAGTCTAAATCCACCCTCTTTCAGTCTAAAGCCATTCCCTCTTGCCCCTTGTCACTACATGCCCTTGTAAAAAGTCCCTCTCCATCTCTCTTTAGGTCCACTTTAGGTACTGAAAGGCTGCTGTCTCAGAGACTTCTCCATGCTGAACAATCCCAATTTGAAAGTATTTAAAACAGATTGAGGAAAAATGTGTCTGTATTGGTCCACACTTTCCAGACTGATAGAGCAGTGCAAGAAAATGACAGAATTTCAGAGCTGGATGGTAGAGAAAGTTGTCAGCTGCATAAATTGTCTCTATTAGTAACAAGCTTAAGTGGGTTTTTCCATTTTTATTAGGAAATCATTACTTCTAGAAACTTTGCTTGTGCACTGAAGGCTGAAAGATTACCTAAAGTGAATTGTCAAAATAGGTAACCTCCACAAAATGGTGGGTTGTGGGATACAGGTTATCTCTCCACGGAGGATTTTGGTGCATTATGCACAGTAGCCAAGGTGTACCGTTTAACCACAACAGGCTGTTCACAGGATAAGGATGCATCTGGTGAATTGAAAATTAAATCCACCTGATCTCATGCCTGTCCACGGCTATGCAGCACAGGCTTGAAAAATATAGGAAGATGGGCACTGAACAGATGGGAAGGAAAAGCCACTCACAGAATGTTAAATTTCAATAGTTTGTGAACTGCTCAGCTGCCTTCAGTCATTATTCATTTTTATTGTACTTTAAGGGTAAATAATGCTTTCCTGGACCGACTCCAGAACAAAACACAACCTAATAACATCTACCAACCTGGATATACTGGACTACCTCAATAATGGCACCTTGGTAAGTTTTTGGGTACAGAACGTAGAAGCAATGAGATTGTTTAAATGCTGAGTTTTTCTCCAGACACTGTTGTGTGGGTCTGTGTGTTTAGCCTGCCTGACAGAACTTACATCCCTGGCTTCCTGTCCTCAATACCTTTCAAAAAGAAGTCCTGTCTAAAATATTAGCTGTTCAAATGGGAGGAGGGTGGAACAGCTGCTCTTGCAGCAGAACTCAGTGGCCTTGCATGCAAGGTACTCACTGCAAGGAGCCACATCCAAGGTACTTCCTTAAGTTCAGAACAAGGATGGTGAAATCTTTAGGGATTTTTCAAAGTCTTTAAATGAAAGATGCTTGGACATGTTGTAAATATTTTAATATGATATTGAAGTTGGATGGAAAAAATCCCATGTCTATATCTATATCTGAATCTACCTATCTATATATGTTTCCATGTATAGCTGTTAATTTTTTACCTATAAAAAATTATGACAAAGAAGGCCCAACTGCATCTGATTTAAAATCAGTATTTTTAAGGATTCATTGAAGAAAAGATATCTTGATTGTAGTCTATTAAACATCCATTCATTTTTTCAACTGTCTTAATGAGACATTAATGTGACTGTTGTTTAGAATTGCACTCTTCAGTGTATGGAAAAATAAAATTATGTGTATTCCCCCATCATGGAGTTTTCCATTCAGTTGAAATTCTATTGATGAAAGGACCCTAGTACAGAAATGGAAGAGTTAGGAAGACTAAGAAGCAAAATGATGAGAGTCTAAGAGAATTTAGTGTGTGTGACAGTGTAGAGAAAGGTGTTTAGCTGATAAGCTGTAAAAGCTTGAATTGGATTAGTTGGTAAGGATGTGTAGATTGGCCAGTGAATACCAGGAAGAGTTCAGTTCAAGCATCTCCAAAGTCAAGGCATATTAAAAAGCAGATATTCTTGCTACTGGAATTTTCCATGTACTGGAAGTGGGAAAAGGGTGTCTTCATCACTACAAGCTTTGAGCAAGCCCTGGGCTCAGGAACCTTGTACTGGTTCTTGGTCTTGGTGAGAGGAGACAGGACATGCCAGCTCGACCTCCCATGAGGTCTGCGAGCAGACCTTAGCAGCTTTACTGGTCTGAAACATGTGTCAGGCAGTCCAGAAGCTGATGGAAGCCAAGGTACAGATGTCCAGGATGGTTAAGGAATGTAAGAAAGCACAGACCTGAGCCATCCCCTGAAGGATGATGAATAGATAGCAGAATTAGAGACTGTAGGCAGGACAGAGCCACCTGGTACCCAGTGAAAGCACAAAAGGTAAAGTCTGGTGGATGGTACCTGGTTAACAAAGGCAACAAGGACACTTGGTGTCTTTTATTCCCATTTGTGTACTGTTTCCTGACAAACTCCAAAGGAAATGTGTGACACAGCCAAAATCCCCAATATCTAACTTGAGTATCTCCATCAGAGCACCTGCCTTCACCGCTGGAAACCTTGCCTTTGTCTGCAGAGGTAGCCGGGGTTTGCCTTTTGCCAGATGCACGTGCCCTCTTTCACAGGGCACCAAATGAGTGTGCTCAGCCCAGGCACAGCATTAGCAACAGGTGTGATGTGTGCAGACAATCCATGTGAGGGGTTTTTTTAATATATATTCAGAGAATGCATCAATACAAATGCAATAAAACCCCATGCACAGAAGGGATAAATCGCCTACTCTGCTATTTACTTAATGACTCCCAAGGAGCCTGCCTTCTGTAGGGTAATGCTAGATCTACTTTGCCTTTATGTTATAACATGACATTTGAAGACTAAACAGAGCAGGAAAAGATTAAACTATGAAAGAATATGTCATAATGGATAGGAATTAAAAAATGAGTATTGGTAACATGTACAAGAAAGAAAAATAATCTCTCAAAAGATAGGCTGGAGGCAGCAATCTCAGTGTCTTTGATTATACCAAGATTCTTCTCCTTTCCCTTGGGATTTTAAACAAAAAGATCTGAACTCCAGGCAGGCTTACAAGTCATGTAGTCTGCAGCCTGGCATTTTACATTACAAGGGAGCTAACTGAAACAGGTCACACTATACTAAGATTAAAAGAAGTTTAAAAGGTTCCCAAAGTAAAGACCTGAAGATAATTTTTGAGCCTCTTCCATCTGTGCAGTGGCACCAAAGAGGAAATATTTGTTCTCTTTCCCTCTTGGTTTTTTTTTTCTGTTTGAACTCTTTACAGTCACAACAGCTTCACACTTAACACAAACTGAACCTTGTGCTCTGTTGTTGATGTACCTACTCTATTTTTCACTGTTAGTTCTATTAGCCTGGTTTCCTAAAGAAATGAAGTTTGTACGATCACACTGTCTGTCTGCATGTAATAAGGTTTTCCAGCTGCTGGCCAATCTTAGCTGAATTTGAAAGGGATTATAAGCCTCAGAGATAATTAAATTTCTGTGTGTTTTGTGAAAAGCAGTGACTAGCATAGGAGACAGCCTAAAACAGTGCTCACTCTGAGGGATGGTGCATTCTCTGTGTTGTTTGACTGCAGCCCTCTGGCAGATCAGCGTGGGCACAGCTCCAGAGCAGCTGCAGCTCTACCCTGATTTCCTGGGGGGCAAGGGGATTCAGACAGGGACATGGATATCACAGAAGACATGGAGAAAAGGGGAGGAGGCTGAATATATTGCGTGTGTCTGGGCAGAGGACAGGAGAGCTGTTACATTGTTCAATTGTCCCCTAAGCAATAGGAAATGAGTCTTCATTAATTCAAATGCCCTCCAGACATTTTGTGTTTTATTAGGAATATTTATAAGCTGTTATATCAAGAAGGATCTTCACAAATGTAATTTTTTTTGCCTTTTTGATTATAAATTCGAGGGCACTCTCTGGGTGGCTATGTAGTTTCCTTTTTTAATGGGAAAACAACATAATGAAGTTCCACTTCTATCTGTGAGCTACTGCACTCTTGAGAAAGCCCCGAGTCTTGCTCTATGCTATAAAGAAAGTTTTAATGCCCTTTGCACTGCCTTTGTCTCTGACATAAGGATAGACCTTTTAGGATAGGACGATAAGAAAATAACCATTGTCCTTTCAATATTGAAGTTTAATAAATAAGATCATATCATGGAATTGTAGAATTATTCAGGTTGGAAGGAAGCTTAAAGATCATTCAGTTCCAACCTCCCTGACAGGGGCAGGGACACCTTCCACTAGACCAGGCTTCTCAGCACCTCGACCAACCTGGCCTTGAACACTGCCAGGGATGGGGCACCCACAGCTTCTCTGGGCAACCTGTGCCAGTGCCTTGCCACTCTCACAGTAAAAAATTTCTTCCTAATTTAATCATTACTCAGCCAGGACCTAGAACTGAGACAGTACTTGTTCACTGTTATGGCATAAAGGATAAGTAAAACAATTCTGTTGTAACAAAAGAATAATTTTAAAACAGTTGCACATTTTTATATTTACTTCCTCATGAGATTTGCCCATATCCAAGTATGTAGGGATTTGCAGAGGCCAAAAGGTAAATACATGGCAAGCCTGTAACAGAGAGCTTGTTAATTTTTTGCATGAAAATGGAGCACAGTCAAGTACCCTTTTGTTTATTCTGTTAATGGGTAGAGGTCGCATCATGAACATATGAAATTTATGGCTCTGCTCTTCTTTAATGCAATACTGGTTGTCATGCTGAAGCTCTCAGAGCCATAACAAACCCAGAATCTGGAAGGCAAGGTGACATATTACATCTTCCTCTTTCACGTCTCCATTACATCCAGGGTGATGCATAAGAATGAGAAGTGCTCCCTCAGATGCTGACTCTGCTCTTTCAGTGAATACATAATTCTAGATATTTGCTGTAGAAAGCAGCTATGCCCTGAATACACAGGTGCAGTGGGACAGGAAACCCCATTCTCTTCCTTTCCCATGTGCAGAACATGAACTCAGTGAGATGCTGGATAAATTTGTTTTGCGGAAACATGATTTACGGACAAAACTATTTTAAATAAACATGGTTTGTGGGTTTGCAATTTGTTTAGTTCTTGCAGTATGACCCATGGGAAAGTTTCTCTGGAGTCTCAACCAGTACTTGATTTATGCTATTTGTGACCAGTTGAAGAGGGAACAAGTCATGAAGTTTACTGTTGCACAGCAAGAAGAGCCACAGCTCAAAGAGCCCTGAAGTCACAAAGCCAGCATGCATGCCACAGGTTTCTGTAAATAATCAGTCTTTAATAAACTTCCTGAAAGATCAAGTTGCATAAAAACACTGGTTTCACAGCACAAAGAAAAATCTTTAATTTAACATGGGAATATTGAGAAAAGAATATTTGTATAAGAAGATTCCAGAATGCAATCCACAATGGCTACATTTGTTTTAATGAATAATGTGATTTGCTAACTTAGCTTTAACTTGGTTAGTCTATGTACAACCTGAGTTGTAAAGATTATTAATTTGCTTCCTAAAACTGATTGTTTTCTTCTTTGTTGTTTTTTTTTTTCTTTTTATTGAGAGTAGCACGCTTGTCTTTCCTGACAGAAAATATAGAAACTACTTAGCAGAAGTATCAGCATCCATATAGGAATGTCAGATGAGTAGGTCCAGGCAGGCTATATCTCAGTTTAGTGATTTACCTCTGGCAAGTCTGTCAAACATCATATGCAGATGTGTTTCACCTGCCTTGATTTTGAGCTCAATCATTCTTTCCTTTGAGAATGTCATCCTAAAAGAGAGTAGTGGCAATCTGGGCAGGAACAGAAGAAACTTCTCACTCTTTCAAATTGTGTGATGTTAAAAAAGGATTGAAGTATCTGAAGATATTTGAAACACTTGCAGATTTATTTTTTTTTCCCAGCAAAGGCAAGATATATTTATCTCTTGAGCCAATATGCCCTGCTATTCATATTGAGCTCAAATCAAAGATGTTTCTTCCTAGAACTGGAATCTTGCAGAAGGGTTTGCTTGTTATTTTAAGTTGAATTTCAAAAGGGCTTCAAATAATCAAGAAAGCTTCACACAACTTGATAACCATAATTCCTTGAATAAATAGGTGATTGTGCTGCACATTGTACATTGTACTGTATTAATGCATCTTTTTTCTTTTATCCAGGAGTCAAAGTACTTGGAATGAAGGGGGAGAAAGGTAAGAATAATGAATTTTCTTGTTCCTTTTAGGGCCAAGGTCAGTATTAATTTAGCTTTGAATTTGGCATTTCATTATGACAACTTTTGTAGTTTAATTTTGAAACAATATGGGAAGGTATCTTAAAATGAATGCATTCCAACTCTGTGTTTGGGGCCACACAATGGCACATACCTAATCTGAAACATGTTTTTTGTAAAGAATCACAGAACATGTATTGCAGGTCAGAAGAATTGATGATGGCACTGAAGGCATCTTCTAGGAGTGCCTTGATATTTAGGGTAAAACTTCAATACAGCCACGTTCTCTGCATCACAGACTGTTCCTGGATAAACCTGAACAGCTGAGGAATGTGGCTGGAAGTGCAGGAGGTGACTCGATAAACTTTCTGTGGTCTTAAGTGAAGGAGGATACTGCAGGGGGCTGTGTTTTTCCAGTTATTTTTCATGAGCAAAAGGGGAGACTATTCATATCAGTGGAGGCTGTCAGTAAAACACTGCTGTTGAAACACAGAAATCAGACCCTCTGTTTTCAAATGTCCTTTCCATAAGGCTCACTGCACCTGTGTTCTTTTCTGAAAGGGGTTCCCTATTCTTAATTTTCGGTTCTGATATAAAGATTTCTGCAGAGCCTTTACTTCTAGGAGACTTTTGAAGCAAGTTCAAGTAGTGGCAAAGATTAATCATTCCTTAGGAGACTCTTTTTTTCTCTTTTTCTGAGAGTTGGCATTTTATAAAAAGGAATTTAAAGTAATCAGACATTCAAAATCCCCTTGCTTCCAACCCTTCTCCACAAATCTAGATTTTCTTATGAGATTTTCTTCATCATTTACTACTCCAACAATTATTTTAACATTTTAGTACAGGTCTTTATTCTGAAAACAGTATCTAAATAATATTTTTGGTTTCCCATGAGTTGTCTTCTCAGTTTTATGAAGAGAAAAATTGTTATTAAAAGTTTACTCAAATTCACTAAAGAAATGACAAGGAATAGATCAAGGCAATTCCCTGGAGGGGCAGAAATGGCTAGTTTTTGTATTCCACAGTCCTATTAGGTTTTATAACCTGTGAACAGCTGAAGGAATTCAAAGCATTTCATCCTTTGTTGTTTTTCACAATATCTACAATACCAATAATGTATTTGCCAATGAAATGTACAATAAATATGGATGGATGTACTTTTTAAGACTTGTTTGACTGTTGTTCTGAAAACACATTTCAGCCTGCTACATTAATATATTGTTCAAAGAGTTATTAATATGTCTGCAGATAATTAGGACATTTTGTGAACTAAATTTACAAAAAGATAGAAATCCCTTCGTGAAGGCTTTACATAATTAAAAGCTAAAACCTGTTGGAAGAAAAGGAAGACTTTATTTTCCAGTGGACTTAATCCCTGAGAAATTGACTTTGAATTTCTTTTTTGCTATAAAAGATAATTTTTATTTCTGTTTTCTCCCTCTTGTTACAGGGTACTACAGAAATATTCACTTTTATCTGGCCTAGGCAAAACGACCTCATAAAAGTTCCAAGAAACCGCTCCTTTATTGTGATTTTTTTCTTATCCTGACTTCAGCTTCAAGCCCACTTCATGAGCAATCTGCAGAGACTGGTTCCTAGTTGTCATTATTCTTGCATACATATTTGAAACAGATGATTATGGAAGTCGTATTTAATTTTTAATAAGAATTTGTGTCCTTTTTTTTTCATAAATTGTTTTGCCTCTTGGAGAATGTAATTATCCCAGTCCTCATGATCTCAGAAAAAGAAGCCATTAGTGACTGCAGAAACTGCAGTAATATCTGTGTTTACTTGCTGCTCTATACCCAGAAAAAAACAATTCAGAGACAATCTAAAGAAGCAGGTAGAGAGTTTTCTTTTGGGAAGGAAAGGAGAAATGTTGCTGGGATTTTCCTTGTTTGTTTTCTGTTTGTTTCGGTGGAAGTTTTGTGAAATTATTTTACTGTTGTACCCAGGGGCAGATGCTCAAGAAGAAAAATGTGCATTGTAGACAGTATCTTTTAAATAAATTCTTAGCAAAATACAACACATGAAAGAAATAAAGCTTGAAATAACACTGAAATGTATTTGAGCTCTCCAGATCTTTTGTGATAGGATGTACTGTCTTTTCTCTTTGCCTGTTTTACCATGGTAACCTCTGTTATGGGAGCGGGGAACACTACTCCAACATTGGCTTCTGTTTCCTGCTTTTCTTTGTCCCTCTAGTCCAGTGGAATTTCATTTGTGTCTCCCTGTCTCTGAAAGAGATGAAAACATTTAATGCTTTCTAAAAGTCAGACACATGATTAAGATGTTTCTAATGTGAAAGAAGAGTTCACGGTACATGTTACATAAACCACGCAGAGAAGAAAAACTATCTGTGGCATTTACAAGTGTGTCTTAGGCCGGGAAAAAGGTTTCCTGAGCAGTTTTGTTCAGCATGCAGGCATACCATGTTATTCTTCCATCACCCTCGCAATACGGAAACTTCATAATGAGTCACCTGAAGTTTGTTTTTGAACCATGGATGTTGCAATGTTTGCTTTCCCCTAGGGGACACTCTGTAGTTGTCCTTGGCTCAAAGAATTACTCAAGTCTCTCATACTACTAGCTAGCTGATGCTCATAGGAAATGCTGGGGATCTTGGCAGTATTTTCTGGTTCAGCCTTTTTTTAGGTTAAAAATTCCTGGGAAAATTCCTTCAGAAGACTTTTGCATACCTACAGAGTGGTACTTTATTGCAAGTGGTATTTGGCTGTGTCATTGGACTTTGGCTTTGGAAATTAAATTTACATCTCCCTCCAAGAAATCCCTCACCAATCCTCCTTTGATGGAGACTAGGGCTGGGGCTAAACATCTGAAGAGTGGGTGATATATGCATGCAGACACATATTTTTAATGGAAATGTCTTTACTGTAGTCAGACCCTGGTATTGTACTCTAATGGGACTAACACTTGCAGGTGGTCTTTTTGAAGCAGTGAACCCAAAGGCTGAGTGGGAGGGGAAGTCACCATTGTCATCAGCAAGCTGAAATTCAGTCCAACTGTGTTACTATCTTTCTGTATCCAAAGAAAAAGAACTTTTTATTAATCTGCTACTTTCCCACTCAGGAACAGTGATGGCAGATCACCTTGAGTAACCTCTTCCATTAAGCTCTTCTGCTTTCTTTTGGCTGTCTTCAAAGATGAAACTTGATCAGAGTCTTCAAAGTGTTTCCCCTTATCCAGCATTTCAATCTCTTATTTGAAATGCTGTCTAAAAACTATTTCAGACATTAACTATTCCAGTCTTTTTAATGGAGGAATATCTGAATTTTGCTCCCCTATCTTTCTGAACAGAACAAACAAATCTATATGAACAGTGGCCTAGGAAGTGTCTTTGACAGCCATGCCCTGCAATGGAGATGATAAGAAATTACATCCATCCACAAACTGATGTTAGCAGGATGTCTGGAAAAAGCAGTTCTTATCCTGTTGGAAAGCTTCCAGTATCTCAGAATTACCACTTCCATACACACATACCCCGCTCAAACTGTAAGTTTGAGAGCAAAGGGATCGTGATGAAATGAACTGGTGGTAGATTGGGAAAATGGCTCCAGGTTTGTCAAGAGTTAGGAACAGATAGTTGGGCATGTTTTCTATCTTCCTGTTAGAGTAAACCTTTGGTAAAGGTTTTCAAACTCAAATAGTTTCTCTAGTTACAACTTGCACCAACCAAACGAATTATGTTGTGGCATAAATTCAGATTTTATTACTGCATAACAGTAGAGGGTTTGGGGTTTTTCGTTCGTTTTGGTTTTAAATTATTGTCACATTATAATTTGCACTGATGATCTCCTTGTTACTTCAGAAAAAGCCTTCCAGAAGGGAGTTGTATAGGTCTGGAAACTGCAAGAGGAAACCCCCTTGCTTTTTCATTGCTGAGTCAAATTCATTTTAACAAACTGACTGAACCATTATGATCAGCTCTTCTGAATTCCAATATAAGTTGACAGCAAGAGTCCTATGTTTAGATTTTATGGTCTGCCTAAATCAGAACCTACCTTCCTATGAAGAAATGAAATATTTATTTAAAAACCTACAAGACTGATTCTCTGTTATGCACCCAAAACTTGTTCCAATGGAACAACTGTTACCTATCCCTGCTTTTAAAAATATCTTCCTGACTCCTAGTACAAGTTTTCCAAGTTTCATAAAACTGTTAATGAATTTTCTCAGGCATTTACTTGGTAAATTACAAAACTTTCTGCTCTCAAGCCTCTTCTTTTTCTTAATATGCATACTTGGACTGCTTCATTCAATTTACGTTTTGTTCAGCTTTTATTTTAAAAAAATCTCCCAGATTTACAGAAAGCCTTTGATGCAATAGGATTTGGTGTAACTGTATCTTCTTTTTGGTATGTGCCCCACCACTCAGACACTAAGGCAGAATATTATTAGCTACTAGAAAGGCAGTTAATCCATAGATTACATTTTATGGTACTCATCCATGTTCAGTTCACGCCTCTGCTTCAAGAAATCCAAATCCCTGTCTCCTGTCTTGGAGAACATTTTAAGCACTGGGTTCTTCAGAGTAGTTCTCAGCACCCAGGCCATGTTGGCTCTTCTGCTTTATGCAGGAGAATAGAAATTCATGTGAAATCAGAAGGCAGCATGGCTTTGTCTGTTCCATGAGCTGGATGTTACTGCGGGGGCCCATGCCATGGCTCTGCTTGCCATCACAGTCCTTGGAGCTCTGAGCAACCTGGTCTAATGGACAGTGTCCCTGCCCATGGCAGGTGTTTGGAACTGATGATCTCTAGGGTCCCTTCCAACCCAAACCAATCTATGATTCTATGATTCTAATGGCTCCCTCACACTGACTCCTTCACACTTCCAGACATTTGTTTTCTCTACTTTTGCTCCTGGAGTACAAACTGTCTGGCAGAAACTCCTTCCACTCCCTCTTTTAGTATTCCTCCTCATTGTCTTCAGTCATTCCCCTTTTCTTGTAATCCATGTGTTCTTCCTTAGTACTCTGGACTGCTTGAAAGACACTTTTTCTGCTTCATCCTCTGGAATTAAAAATGGAAACAATACTATTGCTATTTGCTGCCTCAATGTAACATTTATTCATTTGAAATCATTTCTCTTTCCTTTCGAAGAGACCAATATGTTTTCCTGACTCCTCTCTATGTCCCCTACTTATCCCATCCTGTTCCATCTTGGCATGGGGTTGGATTAGGAGCAGCACTGCCAGTGGGTCTGGGGATGTGATGCTTCCCTTCTAGTGAGCACAGTGAGACTCAGCAGGAGTGCTGTGCCCAGTGCTGGGGTCCCCCGTATGAGAAAGACATGGACACCCTGGAGTGAGCCCAGCAAAGGGCTGTGAAGCTGGTGAAGGGACTGGAGCATCTTTGATATGAGAAAAGAATGAGAGAGCTGGGACTGCTTGGCCTGCAGAATGTAAGGCACAGAGGGATCTTGTGTGCGTGAGTAAATACTGGAAAGCAGGGGAGTAAAGGACCCGAATTCAGGTGCAAAACAGCAGGACAATGGGCACAAGTTAAAATACAGAAAATTCTGTTTAAACACACAAGCCTCTTAGTAGAGGTGGGAGCTTTCACTGTGACTGTCACTGGGTAGAAATTCAAGCTTGAAATGAGAAAATTCACCTGAGCTTCTTCAGTCTCTCATTAAAGACTTCCAAAATTTCAAACCATTCTAGGGATTTCATCTGAACTCTCTCTCATCTGCTCTCATTAAAAAGAGTGGGTTTATTTTTTGCCAACATTAATTCATTTTTTTTATTTCACTTTGAGCCCCCATTCCCTGTTCCTAGCTGTTAGATCTTTGCACTTAGCTCTTTAATTAAAAGAAGGCAAGCCAGCTTTTCCTGCTGCCTGGACCTCTCTCTAGGAGCTATCTTTAACTCTCATTTAGTTAGTGCCAACCACAGTCTTTATCACCAATTTCTCTTGCCTTCCCTCCCAATCCTTGAACTCCCTTGAACTACATTTGGGTAAGAAAATCCTAACAGAAATGTTATTTTTGAAAGATTATTCCCATTTAGTATTTTCTTTTAAAGTCTCTCTAGCAAATTCTCAATTTTCTTATCTAAACTTTGAAGTTTGAGTAGTTCTTTATTTTTAAGTGAGGAAGTCATATGTCCTTGTATAACTCTGTTCTTTTAACAAATGCACATTTTTTTCAGATTCGAAATCCCACCATAAATGCAACTTCTACATATTTAAAGTTTTATCTTTCATTAAACCATGTTGTCTGGTATTAATTATGCTGTTCACCCTTAATTCTTTATTAAGCATATCCTCTTTTGCCTTCTTAAGGTTTTGCCCTGGGTAAGCATTAAATTGACAGACCTATAGTTAGATTTCCAGCACATTATCCTTTGGAAACATTGAAAAATTTATTTCCTGTCTTCTCTGTTCAATCTTTTGGACAGTCGCCATATCTCAGAGGATTTGTCTAGTATCCTGCTTTGAAAACAGCATTTTTACAAGCTCATCAGTCGATACATTTACAGTCAGTGCTCCAACTTTTCTGCTGTGTTGATATTTAGTAACTCACTGCTTAACTGAAGGAAAAAAGTATATGTACTTCCCCAATCCCTTCTGAAATAGTCTGTCTGTTTCCCAGAAATAAATAAGTATGTATTTTACTTCCCTAAGTGAGGTTTTTGCATTTTTTTCTCCTCTGGCACAGTGTTGGTTATGGAGCTAATCTCTGGGGGTGGCAGAGTTTCTGTGCTGGTGTTCCTTTGCTCTCTGCCTGGAGTGGGTGGTTTCACAAGCCATGGTACCTGACTGGAGAGGTACATTATTGTAAAATTTCATCCTTACAGTAGACAAACTTTTAGTAGCCACCTTCTGCATTTATTCCCCCAAGAAAAAGGTTAAGTCTTAGATTACAGAGGCAAAAAA
>VXAC01003560.1:897330-1062914 GCA_013399225.1 Rhipidura dahli | reverse complement strand
AAAAAAAAAAAAGGCATGAAAAAAAGAAATTAATAAATGCAGTCTTGGCATAGCTCTGATACCAAGGGTCTCATCCAACTAACTTCAAAGGTGTGAGTAATACCACGGCTCAGCAGGCAAGAACAGCCAGGTCGAATCTTTACAACCAATTTCTTAGCTGGTTAGCTCAATTGAATATGATCAATAAAAACCTAGGGGAAAAAAAAAAAGCATTTCTCACCTTAAGAATCTACAATTTCCTCTGAAATGCAAACTATCCTATACTGTTTCAGTCTTGCTCTGCTTTTGTGGGGAGACTCCACTGCTATTGACACTCTCTCTCCCCTTTTCTTCATTCTTTTTTTTTTAAGGTGCAGAAAACTTGTTGGTATGCTTGATTTCTATTTGGTTTGTTGATCTGCATGACTGAAATGCTTCCTCCATCTTCATGGATAGCCTGGTAAACAGATGTTTACTGTTTTAGCACATTTGAAGGTCAGCAATTGCTAGCATGGCAGAGACTGGAGCCTTCAATCCCAAAAATTGCCCTGCTTGTCCTTATTCACATACCTGATCCAGCCACACTTAAATAAATCAAGGACACTTGTTACAATGAACTAATCTGGACCTTTTACTGGAGGTTAATGTAAGAGCAAACTTTGCAAAGGTAAAACCTGTAATTCACAAGGAAGTTTCTTAGGTAAATTTCATCCAGTGGGCCCAATTTCTTTTTAACCTGAATAAAATGGAAAAGGAATAAACAGAAAAAAAGCCATCAGAAAAAAAAGCCCAAAACCCCAGAATGCAAAACCAAATCAACAAAAAAACCCCAACCAATTTTTTTTTTTTTCATTTCTTCCAGGGACAAGAAATGGTTTAGTTTGACAGGCTCACATTTTTTTGGATTAACCTTCATTTTACGTGGCTTTTCAGAAGTTCTGCTGTACCTTGTCACTCTGGATCAATTCTGATGAATCTTCTGTTCTCTTGGAATTTTTTTTTTCCTATATGTGAGATCAAAACTAGAAGTGCCAATTACTTAACTCTTTAAATCAATGTCTCTCTTGGCTTTCCTTCAAAAAAAAAAAAGGCTCTTTGAAGGAGTGATTTGTTCTGCTTTCTCTGTTTAATCAGGGAAAATGTATTGCTTGCTCTTTGCACAATGATAATTGTCTCCAGCAGAAGGCAATAGAAAATATTTTAACTGAAATAGGTTAAACCAATAAGAAAGAAACACAGTTATAAAGATAAAATAATTTAATATACCGATTCAATGTGATTACTGTCTTACAAGTTTCAGCTCCTTTTGACTTCAAGTAGGATGGCCAGCACTTGGGTCTCCTGCAGGTTATAATAAAATGGACCTGCAAAAAGGACAACTTTTAAGACCTAAAAATGGGTCTGTGAGCTCAAGAACAAGTACTGAAAACAAATGCTACTGTGTTAACATTTTGTAAAATCTATGATTCATACAGGATATCTCTCTTACTGGTTCTATTTTAATTCTAACACACGTAGCAGTGATCTTTACAGAAGCACACTTCTAATGGTGTGAGACAGAATAAAGTGCAGGGGAATGTGGAATACAGATACAGAGGTGACACAAGTAGACCACTTACATGTTTGTACTTCGCATATGGAGAGGAGAAGTGAACACGAATTATTCCTGAAAGAGAAGATTATTTTCTGTTCCAAGGAGTGTTTTCACTCAGGAAAATATTCAGTTTTCTGAACTGTCTGGAGAGCAGATCTGTGGAGCCATCTGTTAGGGGATCTTTGACACCTAAGATGGATCAGCCTCTGAGAATGTCTGTCTGTCTTTGCTTTCTATGGAGAGAATACAAATGAACACCACAGACTATGTTCCTAATTTTTTTGATTATATGAATCCCAACTAGAAGAGCTAAGAAACACTACTTACTTGCAGTGTATTGCCATAGCTGCACCTGTATGTGTAGTCCTGGAGCCTTTCTAAAAAAATTGCTTTCACCAATAAACACAAGGGTTTTCCAGGAGGTTACAGCACTCCACACTTCATTCAATCTGTCTGTTATCACAAATTGGTCTTTCAGGCAAATAGAGGGATCAGAGTTAAAAATGGAGGCCTTGGCACTAATTGATACTTTTTAGCTGAAATCATATGTCGATACTTGTGGGAGTTTAAGCTTAAGAGCCATCTGAGATTAGAAACCTGTTGTGTGAGCACATCTGTGCATGGCTGTTTGCTGAGAGCCCTGGACCCAACCAGGCTGTCTTTAAACAGGCAAGGCTGAGGCTAGGGGAATGGAAAACAGAATACAGTATATGGACAGTGACACTTGCTCATATATATATATATGCATTAAATGAAATCTGTGATCCCACATGTGCAGTGGAGCTGGCTCCACTCCATGGCCCTGGAGTGGGATTGTGAGGAGGAAGTTCTGACTATGGCTAGCTGGCATCTTTCTGTTTCTTCCCTTTATACACCCTGCAGAGGCACCTCTGCTTTTGATGGGCTTTCATTCACATCCCAACTAGAACACACCTAGGCAGAGTCAGACCTTCAGAAGATGATGCATTATGATTTTGTGGTTGCTAAAAAATCTTTTCATCCCTGAGCCACCTTGCTTCACTCAGCTGCTGTTTGCCAGGCATCCCTTTGAAGGGGACAACACCTCCCATAAATACTTAGTACCAGTACTGAGGTTTGTGTCACTTGATACACTATTTCATCCTAAAGGCAATATAGGCCACACAGGCATATAAAACACCTTGAATCTGACAGTATTTTAAATAAATACATATGGTCAGATCATAAAGAAGGATATAACCTTGCTGAAATTGGGTCCCTTAAGCTGCACCAGTTATTTATCACAGTGCAAGTAACTCTGAGCAGCTGAGTCTCATGCATGTAAGGAGCCACACAGCTGCCTCCAGGCTCATTGTGGGTATTAGCAGACACCCCCTATGCCAGACTGGGCTGGCAACAGACTTAATCCTGAGAATCCTTTCAGCAAGTTACAGCCTATTTCTATCACACCTGCCCACCCCTCCTAAACACATTAACTGTATACACACTGTGGGTGCCAAAGCAGTGGGGTCATGCGAAACAGTAAAGGAGATACAGGTGATGCCCCTGAGGGTCAGTGATATGCCAAGCCATGGCCTGATCTCAGTTACAGCTAAAGCCCACAGATGATGGCAGAACCAGCCCATGTGTTTAATTGCAAAAAGACATCAACGGCAGAGCTGTGAGGCCAAGGATTTGGCTATTATGTTCAACCCTTCCACATGTCAGAGGAAAAGGCCAGTAGTATTATGTGCTAATAGCTCCCAGTAGTGAGGAGTTAGTCTTTCCTGTGAGCACTTCCTTGCTAATGGATCTATGAAGTGTTTTCCTACTATAATAGGGTACAGCTACCCTGTCAGAGGCGGTTCTCTGTGCCAAAGCCTACTCATGTAGGTTCTACAAATGATTTGTTCCATTTGCCCGAGCTCCCAGCAAACAGTTTATCATTCATTCAACAAAGGCTGCATTTCTCAAGCGTTAAGGGGCCAGTAAAAGTCGACCATAAACTTCTGCACTGTTTGCACTGAGCATCCAGAAGTGCCACTTCCCCCATTATCTGGCCTTGTGTATGTATCGATCGGATACAGCTGGTTCTGGAGTGACCATGTCTGTTGCTAGGAATAGATCATGCTGGAATTTATTAACCCACTTTGCTGTGCTCTGCCACCCCAGTCAGCACTGCAGCATAAGTTGTGTTCACTCAGGACTTCTACTTCGTATTGAATGAGGATAACATCTGAGCAGCAGGGACTCGTAAGTCATCAAAGGGTATAAATTCCAGGCTCTATTTAAATGTTAACAAGGTGGTAAATGCATGATATATGAACAGTTATAGTCTTCCACAGTTGGGAGAGCAGTGTGCTATAAACACAATTTATTTTCAATATATTAAAATTTTCTTGAGAATTCTGCTGATAAATATCACAAAGGGCTTCATTCTTATTGTGCTGTAATTAAAATGAATGTTTCAAAAATGCCTGTCCCAAGGCTGACAGTAATTACAGTGGAAACAGGTGAAGAAAATAAAAGTTAATGAAACTGTACCAGAATTAAGAGATGTCACAAAACTGACTTTGTTCCATATGTTCAAGTTCCATTTAGAAATGTTTAATAGTAAGCACATAACTATAGTTACACTTATAAATTAGCCTTTGCTGACAGCAAATAGTTCATTATTGGTTACTCAGAGTCAGAGTTTAACACTGAGTACGCAGCTTGCCAAAACCTTTCAGCTTAGGGATGACAATCTACAAAAGATGGCAGTGACAAATAGACCACACATTTAATCTTTTGGACCCTGCTCTGCGATCTTCTGAGGGGCACCACAAGTCAGCTTTTTGTTGGAAGTGCTGACCTGTGTGCCCCACAGGGCTCCCCCCATAGAAGAGGGGAGTCTGTGCATTCAAGTGTGCCTATGGCATTGGCACTAAATCTGTTCCCAGCCCACTCTGCCATCAGGGTGGCTGGAAGGCATCCATATGTCTGGGAACTGAGCAAGTCAGGGAGCACCATATGTTCCTCCCTGCACTTTTAAAAAAAAACAACCAAAATCATCACCACCACCACCAACAAAAACGTGTTGACTCACTCTTTGGGCCTGGATTAGCCTTTAGTATTAATTCCTAGTTTGATCATCAACACAAGAAAAGGGACGAGATGTCTTTGTTGTAGAGCTCTGCAAAAATGCAGGAATACAGCAGAATGCAAAATACAGAATACTTCACCTAAGCTGGCACAAGGAGCAATTCTGTCTTAAAACTGTGAAGGGGAATCACTGGATGCATGGCCAAGGAAACCTGTCACAAAACCATAGTTTTCTTGGAATAAAATGCCAGCTTGGAACAATACCAGAAGAGATAGGAAAAATAATTTTTAAAAACTCATTTGCTTAATTACAGTAAATAGGAATGTAAAAGCACCTGAAATATGTTCTATGGTCTAAATAAAATGCTTGTAAGAAAGAAATGCACTTCTAACCTTATAATATCATGAGAAGTAGATCAGGAAGAAATATATTGAATTTAGGAAGTCCTGAAAGGACTGAAAGTCATAAGAAATAAAGGAAAGAGAAAGGAGCCAAGGGGAACAGCTAGATGGAGATGGAAATTAAGTGCCAGTCAAGCCTTTAAAAGCAAGATGTATGAGCAGGATTTAGATGTGATGCACAGCTCAAAGCTATTACAAGTCTTTCTTCCACATGCCCAGGAGATAAAACTTCATTCTGAGGCCCATCTTTGGAAGAAGTCTTGTAAAAACAATTGCATTAAAAAGAGGTTGGTCAAAAAGCCTATATACTTTTTTTCACAAGGCTTTTATCCATCTTCTTTTAGTGATCCATAGCGCCAACTAGCAAAAGTGCAGTCATTTGCTAAGTGCAATGATACAGTTTTAAAATGCTATAGGCAGCTTTACAAAATCTAATAATTTCTATATGACTTACAGGAGGACAAAAGTCATAGAACCAAGGAAGAAGGATATTTGTGGAAGAGAGAGACCTAGAATTTATACTAGTTGCAAAGGACTGATACCTAAGTACAGTGTGGAAAGCTTATCACTAAGCTGGGGCAGTAAAGCAGAGGGAGGTTTCCCTATGGAGAAGACTTTAAGTGTTCTCATCTAGTTTTGGTAGTGTGTCAATTCATACACCAACTGTATTGCAGAATAACGGGGAGCAAGTGACAGGACTTAGCAATTTTAATGAATTGTGATAACATCCACAAATCCCAGTCTGCAGACATGAAATATCCTCATTTCCTTACTCCACAACAAAAATAAATGAATAAAAGGAAGGGGATGGAGGTACTTTCCTATTGCCAGGTAAAGCAGCAGTGCAGGCAAAAGTTAAGAACTATAAGGTGTGAAACAGATGATATACCACCATGAAAACAAATGACACATGCCTTATCCTCACAATGAAAGGGAAAAATGTAAAAGAACTCACTGATACGACATGACCCCAGGAAGGTGAAACTTAAGACAATGACGCTAAGCAGCAGACCTGGATACATATTTTTTACAAAAAGTCTGGAGAGTGGAGCTCTTAAATGACAATTGCTTACTGTGTGCATTTTATTCTTACTGTGGACAATACTTTTATCTCAGTTAATTTTTTCCATGTAACAGCAAACTCTGTCCTGTCCTCTCACTGGAGGAAATTTTCATAACTGTGAGCATTTTTATTTTGTTATGCTGAGATTTATAATAGCTTCACTAGAAAATGTAAATTTCATTTTTCTACTTCTTCAAAACCTTTATTTTCCATCTCTTTCTAAGCAGTTCACAGAGAGGATTCGTCTGTATCTAAAACCAAAGTACAGAGATCCAACGTGGTTACCTTTGCCTCCTTTTAGAGTAGTAAAAAAAGTATCTCTCTTGGGGGACAAATCCTATCCTAAGATTAGAGTTTCTAATGTATGTCATTTAAAATGCATTTTGGAGGCCCATCTCTCTTCATTGGCTACAGAAGGAGCCTCCTGGGAATAGCTCAGCTTTAGATGTCCACTACTAGATAATGAAAGCAGGCTGATTTGGATCCCTTGGAAATAATGAGACCTTCATATTCCTCTGTGGCTTGTGTGTTAATGGAGCATGATGAAACTGCTTCAGAAATCACTGAGCAACATCTAGGAGTCCAGATTCTCCAAGTTCTATCAGGCCCTCTGCTTTGTTCTTCAAGAGCCCAAGATGATGACTTTGACATCTATGTAAAGGCCAGATCAGACAGCAGGGAACCTGCCTTTGTGAAAACTAAGAATCCTGCCTGGGCTGGCAACAGAATTGATGGGGAAAAAGTACTAAGCAATTGCAAAACTTTATATAGTAAGCAACAGCAATGAAAGCTAGTGAGCATGTTGCTTGAGAAATTGTGTGCATTCAAAACGTGCTTTTGTTAGGTTGGCTGGAGTACACCAGCTATGTCATACTGTAAAGGGGTTGGTCAATAGGATCAGATTTTTAGAGCAAAACTGTTGTTGTTGATGAACCCAGCCCCGCACTCTCCTTATTTTCTATGGTTTGACTATGGACTTACTGTAGATTTAAGGATCATTAGTGACTGGAGCATGTTGGAAGCACCACAGGAGTCCTTCCTATAATTTAGCTTTGTCAGTGAAGAACGTGATCCAAGACTATTCTGTAATAAGAGTCCAGGGGTGACTGACACATCAAAGACATTTGCTTCAGATGTATGCTGTTGATCTGAATTGAAATACTGATGTAGACACAAAAAAAAAATCTCAGTTCCATTGAAAATCTCAAGACTTCGAAGAAAAGGTTCATGCAGAGTCCCAATGATTCAAATGAGGCAAAGCATTTCCTTCCTTTTCCCCTGTCTAATTTATTTTATTTCAGAAACAGTAGGAACAATTTTTTTCTTCTCATAATGATGTATGAGCTCCCTGTATCCATGGAAGTATAAATGCAAGGCTTGTCTACCTACAATGCACAGAGGACTCCTTGGTATGAGAACTCTTAAGGCAGCTTGCCTGGGAATATAGTCAAGATGTCAGACAAGTCTCAGGTGTAAGTTTCATCATGTGCAGTGTATGTGTCCCCATCATGTGCCTCTGAGTTTAGTGAATCAGCACTTTTTGTGTGTGTGCTGAAAGTTCTCAAATTGTTTATTTAATGAGGTCAAATATAAAATCATCCCTCTAGAAATAAAGAGCATGGCCAAAAGGGACCCGATGATCGTGCTACAGAGCAATGACTTTGAGAAGACCTTGAATATCTTACGAAATAAGCAAGAAATCTTTATCTCTTAGCAGTTACTCCCAACTCCTGTGGGGCCGTCTGCTTGTGGGGACACTGACACATTTCTTACGTATAGGTGTAGGAAGCCTCCCCTTTCTCTAGCACTGGGAAAAATGTCATGTCCATCTGGTCTAATCTTGTTGTCACTGTTTTTGAAAAAAAATACATAGAAAAAGTCAGAGTTCAGAGAAAAACACAATAGATATGAAGCCTGGAAAATGCATTTCAGCATGACAGGCTGAAGGTGTGCCATCTTTGGGGTTTGTTGAAAAGCTTGTAGACTTACTCAAATTCAATGAGCTGTATTGCAGTGTGGAAGTATAGAAGAGCCAACTAGCTAAGTGTAGAAAGGAACCAAGGACTGAATGTTAAGTATGTGGGATACAAGCACATTGGAAGCTAACTGTCAGGGCCAAGAAAGGGATATCCATCTGGAAAAATGAGAAAGAGACACCGATTTTAAGAAGTTTTACCCTGTTTCCAAGATAAGAACTCAAAGGGGACACGTGTTCTCAGGGAAGTGGTTTCTCTGTGTACTCTTCCTCCAAGGTTTTAGGCATTGTGCCCCTGAATCTCTGTCTCAGAGTGATGCCTGTTGGAATAACGCTGAAGAAGCAAACCACACAAATCAGTTACTTCTCCATCTTCCAAATCATTAAGCAAATCTAGATGACTTTCTACGAATATACATTTCTGTTCCCACGAGGAAGGCAAGCTTGACTTAATAGTTAAAAAAAAAAGGATTACAGGACTAATATTAACAATTTCCTGTTCTCATTGTGAGCTCCTTGAAATTATGACACCATAGGTTAAAAAATGTAGCCCCGGTTCAAACACAAATGTGCAATGCTGATGTGAGAGCATGTTATTCAATGTAATTCTATGGTCTTTTTTGGTGTATAGGAACTCACATAATCTGTCCTGGGTCCCTTAAAATTAGCAATTATTCCATACAGTAAACTGTATGGAGAACAGAGCCATGTTTGCCATGTTTCCATATGAGTGCTGATGTGGACACCATGCTCATATGAATTGGAAAAGAGGTGAACTAAACCATAGCTACTGTTGGATCTATGATTCTCATCTTCCAAATCTCTGCCTTCCTCTCACACAGCCACGGAATGGAAATGCTGAGGTGACCCCAAATTCAGGTTATTCTAATGTGTTCCTGAATATTGGCTTAAGGACTGGGGATACCTCCCCTTTTCTGCTGAAGGGGCATATGCACCATGAACAGTGATACAGAAATATTAAACAACATTATTAAGGTCTGAAGACAGTCAGATATTCTACTGTTTTCGGTCTTGTTAAAATATATGGCATTCCAGCACTGGTACTGTGCAACTAAGAAACATTAATGTGTGTAATCTGTATCTAAAAATTAATTAGATTCGGGTTTGAACTCCCACATTTTCACATCCCAATACAAGACTGAAAGACTTGGCAATGTAATTTTCCTTCTAAGCTTTTTTCTTTTAAACGGAATGTATTTCTCTTCATTGCTTTGTGTGCGCACAGATCAATCCCACCTGCTCTCCTCATGTCAGTAAATTTATTGACACAATGAGACCACTTTTGAGAGAGAGCATTGCCTGCCCTGGGAGTCCTGGTGCACAGCAAAGCAAATTTGACATAATTTCTAGAATTTTATGGCATTACAGCTGCTTTCCTCCATGCTGCTTTTGTGTCCCCACAAGCTCATGTCTCCTTTTCTCAATTATCCTTGCTGGAGAGCTGACTGCCATCTAGTGATCCCTGAACCTCCTTGTTCCCTATTGCCACTTTACAATTTGCTTGTCTTACAGCTCCAATCTCTTAGTTTATAGCCTGCCCTCTTTCTCTTTTCCCTAGTGTTATGAGCAATATCAATTATAAAGCTTTGAAACACAGCCTACCAATCCGAGCAAAGGACAGACTAAATGTGATATGAAGTCATAATTTTAGTCCACGTAATTTTTTTCTCCATCTGTATTTTATAGGAAGGGTATTGGATTTCCGTGTTTCACTATAACCTTGCTGTCAAATAAAATCCTTCAGCAAGGAGGTGGGTTGTTTAACCCACCAGCAGTGAAGCATTGATTATGGCTGAATGTATTTACCACATTAATATGCCCATCTACCCCGGTACCTGCTGTCTGTGCTTTTTCGCTGCTCCTCTAAGGGACTTGGTGCAGCTGCCTGTGTGTTGAGGGAGAGACAGAGTTCAACTGTTTCCAGCACCATGGCAAGAAAACCCTAATGACTCCATGCTGCAAAAGCGAGTATCCTGACTGCACAAGTCCTTAAACCTCAGCCATTCCCCAGCAGGTACTTCTCCCAGCGGAGACAAAGTGAGACACTGCATATAGAAACACAGTCCTATTCTTGCCTTGTTAGTCACCTAATCCAAATAAGATACAAACTGTCCTTCTTTCATTAACATCTGAGCAAGGCTCAGAGGAGGTAAAGCTGTCTCTAACTGATGATAATTAATTTCCAAATCTAATCCAATTAAAATGAACTTCAAAGGGAATTTAAGCAGGAAATACAAAATGAAAGGTATTCGAAATATGAAATAGCACACTCTTTTGCCATATAGTCCTATGTATTTCCACTTCAGCAAGAGAAGGTCTTCCTGCCTATTTGTCTGTGTGTCCATTTGGAAATGGATGAAGGAGAAGAAGCAGGATAACAAATTAAATATATCACACTGGCAGGCAAACAGCATGCTCTCCAGATTGACATGTAGCCAGTCTGATTTAAAAGAAAAAAACCAACCAACAACTGTGAGACTAATGTTGAGCTGGCAGATTTTTCCATGCTTTAGAATAGCAATCATATTAAAAAGACAGGTGCACAAAAACACTAGAGAAATCAGTGTGATTTATTCAGTGAGTTCAGGGAATCCCAGACACATGTTGATCCTGGGAGAGGAACTAAAAGCTTCATTTTTCAGCAAGCAGAGAAGGAAAGGGCAATTTGTCTGCAGACCACGAGGACCCTAGAAAATTCAATATATCAAAGCATTATGAATGCAGCTGCTACAGGCAGGACCACCACTTACGTTCTAGGACAAACCGGTCAAAAGATGAAGTGTAATATACCTGGGGTAGCCACACTGATCACTGAGCTTCTGAGGTCTGGAGATGATGTAAGCAACATAATTAGCTTTGAAAATTATTCAGGTGAGATCTGTCTTTTCTCTTAGATCAAATTACTTTCCAGAAGAATTGAAGAAGAAAGCATGCACAGATACTAGGGAAAAGTACACGGAGGAGGGATTTTGAAAACCACCTGGGTCTTTTTTTCAGCCTCTACCACTGCTTTCCTGATGAAAAAAAGTAGTTGCTAATGTGTCCCTGCTTCAGTCTTCCCATCTGGAAAAGGTGGTGATTGTGGCAGGCTTTGTCAAGCATCTCACAACCTATAGAGGTAAAACACTCTTCAAAAATAGCTTCCTGCAACAGAGCATACAGCAGTATGTCTATATAACAAGGTCAGTGCTGGCACTGCCGGTCGTGGTCATGTCTCCAGCTTCAGTTTCAAAACTCCTTCCTAAAAGCCTGGCAAATGGTGTGAGCTGTATACCTCCTGCTAGAAGCACCTGGGCTGATAGTTTGAGGCCAGTTTATCTACAAAAGCTCAAGTCATGGGATATGCTATTGGAGAAGGCACCCTTTTGTGCCAGGGATTTGCACTGCTGGCAGAAAGCCTTCACACCTAGCAATCAGCTGCTAAACTTAGCAGCAAACAGTGGGGATGGTCCAATCCGGCTGTGATGGCAGGTGGCTTAGCAATAATTAGTCACATTCTTCTCTCCTCACAGGCATCAATTCATTTCCACATTATGTCTTTCTGTCTGTCTTATTGATTAGCGCAACCCAGGGAAGCCATTCCTGGTCAAAAAACCTCTCGACTAACATGCTGGAAAATATGCCATGAAAATTGACTACTCAAGCAAACAACTCAATAAAAACAGAAAACAAAGTCCCCAGGAGACATCCTGTCTTGTCTGTGACCCTGTCCACTCAAAACAGGCTATAGCCAAACTGCAAACCTATGTGCTGCAGGCATCTTCCCAAGGAAAGCATTCATGGGGAAGTACAAGATCCAGAAACCCAAAGGGTTATGTTCCCATGAGCTGGGATGTCTGGCTTGTGAGGCTCAGGGCTCACTGAAGTGAGATCTTGTTCCAAGGAAGCCTAAGAGGTTGGTGTGTCTTTGCAAAAAAAGCAGCAGTCCTTGAGAGATGAAACCTGGCTCAGCAGATGTCATTAGCAGCATTGACTTCAGCAGGAGCAGAGCTTCCCCCAGCAGCAAACGGTGTCACAGACAACCCTCCACCTTGCGGGCTGGACTAATTAAAGGGCAGCTACTCCACCAGCTGGACAATCAATGCCTTTTGTACTGTGATTACGGAGAGTAATCATTTGCTGGATACCTCTGTGAAGCAAAACAGCTCTCAAGGCCCTTTGATTAAAAAGAAGATAAACACCACCACCACCTTTGATGGGTGCAGAGAATATTTTCAGTTTTCCTGGGTTAGTACAGCATCACAGTTTGAGAAGTCTTGAAAATGCTGGTTTCCACACTCTCAAACAAAGGAATGCCTTCCTTCAAAACAATATCAAATATTCCACTGGACTGCTGGGAAAGTACCAGGAATTGAATTGTAACATTGGTTGTTTCATGTTGCTTCCAGTGATAATGAAGCCCTTTTTCCTATTATAAAAGAACGTTTTGTAACCCACTTCTGTTATTTGGTCTGCTTTGAGATGTTTATTATTTACTCAATACTTAATTGCCACGCTAGGATGCATTCACAGAACAGCACATACTGATTTTTATTATCAATTGGGTGGTTCTGTTTTTCCTTAAGAAGCAAACAAACAAAATATTTCCTGTTGTGTTTCAGTTATCCATCGATCCTTAGGCAAAACCAGTAAAAATCCAGAATAATATGGCTGTGATATAATACACATACAGTTTTATTGTAGAATTGGTTTTGTCCATTTATGTTTCTTATTGGCTGCTTGGGCACACGGAGATTAAGCCATAAAGAATAAGTTGCTGTATATAATATTTCAATTTCGGAGGAATGGTAACAGAAATGAGAATGCTGGGGGCCCACATACATTGATCTCTCTTGATAACCAGAAGTAAAATGAGATGTCACATAGAGATGCCCTGGCTCTTAACAGCTTTTTTCACTTTAGCATTCCAGTAAAAAATGGCATTAAAAGGAAGACCAAACCCTCAGCCAGTGTTGCTGTAAACAGCTTGAATGTGACTCTGTTTTTACTACACAGATGACAGCTCCCTACTTTATCTCTCCAGCCATTCCTTTTAAGTCCGTCTGACTATCATAACATTTCACCCAGCACCAAATAAGCAGCAGTGTGGATGTACTTGTATTGCTTATACACAGGTCTGAAAGGTCCCCCTCAGCCAGGGTGCATTTGAACAGTCTTTGCATGCCTTTGAGCAGGTGGATAACTAACCACAGCATGACTCTGCTTTGGGAAATCAAATCTATTCTCTGACCAGCATTTCTGCTTTCTTTTACTTAATTTTCCTTTTCTTCATTTTGGTACCTGAACAACCAGTTAGCAAGAGAAAGTGAAAGGAGAATAAGTGATTTTAAATACCCCATCACATTAAGAGTACAGATTTAAAATGCAGTTTGATAAGTAGATCATTTATTCTTTTGCAGACACCTTTGCTTTTTTTTCTGCAGTGAAAGAGAACATTTTCTTTTCACGGCCCCTGGGATGCCAGCAGGGGGTTGACTTCAATGAAAGGTACACTTAGCCATAAATTTAGATACGGTGTCAAGCTGTCATGATTAAGGAATTACATTACATTAGGTCGTGAAAGGTGGACAGAAATATTATAAAGAAAAAATGGCATCGCACTACATATCAAGGCAAAATGTCCTCATATGTATTGTTAGCAGACACTTCAATCATTTTGTCTTAAGTATAAATGGTTCTCATGCAATGGGCTTGCTGTACTGCTGGCCCATTGCTGGTCTCCTGCATGGGGCCAGCCCAGAGGCTCCTCTAGTCCCCAGGACTCCACTGCTTCTCATCAATGTGTTCTGTATGAGACTGGCCATGAGCTCTTCCTTGCTTCCCAAGCCAAGGAATCAGCAGAAATGGTGACCACTGAAGAGCAAAACCTCCTAGAGCTCTTAGAAATAGATAAAGACTTTTTTCCTCCTGATGTTCATAAAAACAATTTTAAAGAATTTTTTTTATTTATTTTTAGAACACACATGTATAGAAAAACACATTTAATAAAAAAAAATTTTTAAAAAAGAAACAAATAATAATCCCCTGTCAAATTTCTCAAGTTTTTTTAAATATAGACTTAAACTGAATTTTAATGTAGAAAGCTATTGTCTGTCAGAGATACAGACAGGATGGCTGAGCAGCAGTATGTTAACCTATAAAGTATATGGCTTAATCTTTTGATTGTTTATGGTATGTTATATTGTATCTACTATATGGGTTAGATTATTTTTATGTACACTATTTCAAGTTGTATATAAAATTTATGCATAAAAATGCTAATATATTATAACCTATGCTAATGTATAGTAGAAATTAATATATGTATATAAAATATTTTCAAATACACCCATGTGTTTGAATATATGTACATAAATGCAGCTATCTCTCTCTCTCTCTAGATATATAGATAATGTTTATTGAAATGTAAAGAACTGGACAGTGTTTGTCCTGCCATGTGTCCTTCACTCTATCTTGATTATTCTGAATCCAGAATCTATTTCTCATTATCCTTACCACTATCATCTCCGTTTTACTTTGGATACCACTGGCAACCCTAGAGTGAGATGCAGTAGGGTATTTACTGTGGGCAGAA
This sequence comes from Rhipidura dahli, assembly GCA_013399225.1. Lineage (NCBI taxonomy): Eukaryota > Metazoa > Chordata > Aves > Passeriformes > Rhipiduridae > Rhipidura > Rhipidura dahli. The sequence continues at coordinate 1,048,264 of VXAC01003560.1, read as the reverse complement.
AAGCCTTAGGTTGGGGCATCTTATTTTAGGTGATTTCTTGCCAGTCAACACAAACATCCACTAACTTCTCTGGGTATTAATGAAAAGAAGAGAAATACTAGATTTTTAAACTGTACAGAAACATCTCTCTCCCCTCTTCCCCGCCACATTGTCACCTACAGCCACCGTCCCTCTGGATGTTCTTGTCCCGGCATGGGTTGCTCATGGCTGCAATCCCTCAGGGGTGCCCCTGCCTCAACAGTGATCACCCACAGCCACATTCCTCATGGATGTCACTACCCTTTTTGGCATCAATTGTCTTCCCACGGAATCGTTAAGGTTGGCTATGTCCATGTAGAATAAATGTAGGAAACGTTGTCCCTGGGTCATGGCATACGACTAGCTGTGAAGACTTAGGACAGAAGACAAGGCCTATTGCAAGCCAGGGCAGCTCCTGACCTAACCACAAAACTGAAGGAAATCTGACAGCAGAGCACTGGGGACAGGATGGAGACAACCTTTTCATCCACACTGCACACCATGTGGAGGTATCTTGAGTGAAAGATGACTCAGTGCTTTGAATAGTATCCACTGTGCTCCAGCAGATTTTTGTTACCATGGGCACTAACCCAGAAATTCATGTAGGCTAAGCTCCTGTATTGTTTACCTTGCCACAGACTCTTATTAGAGGTTCCAGTGACTTTGCTCTTTGCTCTAATAACACCCTGCTTGTGAAACGAATTTTCTTTCCTGCAAATGTCAGACTCCTGAACTACTTGTTCAGGGTGAAACAGGTATCATAGAATGGTTAAGGTTAAGGGGCCTTAAAGGTCATCTAGATCCAAACCCCTGCCATGTACAGGGACATCTTTCAATAGACCAGGCTGCTCAAAACCCAATCCAGCCTGGCCTTTAACACCTAGAGTGTTGGGGCATCCACAACTAGGGATAGGAAATTCACACCTATGCACAGGTCCTTAAGAAAGGAAAACAGAGAAGTAATGTGCTGGGCTGATATCTTCTGAGGTTTCTAGGTTTTCTGATAACACAGGGTAGGAACCTACACTGTGTTCAAACCAGGGTTTCCCTGCAGTTGCCTGCCAGAGCAGAAGGCAATGAACTGGACTCTTCAGGGCTTTAGCCATCAGGTTGTTTTTGAAGTTTTCCAAATGAAATTACTCCTTTCTTATCATAGGTCCTATCTAAATATGCTCCCAATAGTCTGTACAAGTAAACAAGGCTTTCTCATTTGGGGTGTGAGCGAACATAATATGTTGAGACTGCACAGTGCTTCCAACATTCCTTTCTCTTTTCTGTATACCCCTTTCACTGTTTCCTGTCCACTCACAACCAGTAATTCATGCTGTACATTTCTACCTTGTTTCAGCACCAGTCTATCTCATGGCAGCAGGAATAACTGCACTAAACAATATCCTTTCTTGCATTTACCCAGCCTATCCTTTACATGGAAATATAGTCTCCCGTCACTACACCTTTGAAAACTGGCCAGTTCTGAACAAGAATGGTTTCTCTGCCTTCATGCTGCTTCATGCTTCACTTGACTGAGTGGGTTCTGCCCTTGGGAGCCATTTGCAAGCAATATACACTTTGAGGAACTTTTTCCCATTTACAGCAAAAGTCCTGGGAAGCCTTCAGCCTGTGGTACACTCATGACACAGCTCTTCGAAGCAATTGGCAATGGCTTCTTCATCATCTTTTCTGGTGGCTGGTGATCAGACTGTGCATCCATCTCATGCCTGGAGCTGTCATACTGGCATCACTCTTTTCCAAGGAGCAAAGCCATCAATCTATTTTTTATTGTTTTTCCTGAGGAAATAATTTGCATGTGCCTCCTGGGTGTCTTTTGGCAAATGTGCTGATCAGTGGTTTTGCATCACTGATGTTTTGCAGTGGAGTTCCAGACTTCAGCTGTAGCTGTTCCACAGAACTGTAACACTGCAGAAATGGTGTTGACTTGGAACTGCCTTTAATCTTACACAAGCTGCTCCTTTGGTCTTCCCCACTCATTATGTGGTGACTGTATTAATAGCTCTTGGCCTTCTGACACAATGTGCTCATCCATGGATGGCAAATCTTTTAGATATTGGCAGCAAATTTAGCTTAAAAAGCACCCCAACTCTCTCATTACTGGTGGTGCCAAGACTAATCTCTGTCAATGTCAAATCTGGTAACAGGGCCAAGGACTTAGCATTGCTTCCCTAATTTGAATTTCAGATCTATTCTCTTCCTTTCAATCCAATCTTGTCTATTTAGTCTTTTTCCCTTGGTGCTTAACCATATGCTGAGGAATCCAATTCTTTTTATGGCCCTGAATCAAGATGGGGAGACCTATTGTCTCTCTAAATCCTGATGCTAGGTTGGTAAAATTTCTTCTTTTCAAGCTGAACCAGATGACGTGAACTTCTCTGCTCTCTATTCCCTGCTGAGAGAAAACAGTGTGCATTAGCTTGTGTGGTTTCTGCTGCTGTACAGTGGGTCCACATGAATGTGCAGGGAATTATACAGATTTCCAGGAAAGTGAGTCTATGGGTAGCACACACTCATGAACTCCTCTTATTGTAGACAAGTGATTTTCTTCTTTTTATTCTGTGCTACAGATTTTTTACTGTTATTTCCTGCCTATCTTGCAATAATTATGTGAAAATGAATCAGTAAATGTTTACAAAATACTCCAGACATAAAACTGCTAGATAAGTACTAAGTATTATTTTAATTAGAATTAATAGCAATAATAGAACTAGATTAAGAGCCTTTCCATGACTGTAATACTCGTTTTCAGAGAGAGACCTTAAACTGACCTGATTATTTAGCAAGTTACAGCTACATAGTGTAGATAATTAAAAATAAATTACTATCAGGGTTCTAAAAGTAATTGAAAATCATGTTAATAAATTTAGATGGGAGAGAAAAAAGAGCCCAATGCAAAAAACAAACCATCTCATCTAGCCATCCCAGGGGTTTCTGAACAAGTGCAAAGGCTTGAAGCCTACAGGATATAGAACAAACCTATAAATCTCTGGACACCACTGGCAATTATTACTGCTTGCCTAAAGACCTGACCTCTTAAGAAGTAGAACAGAATCAATGTGGCCAAGTGTGTCTAGCAGGGAGCTAGATGTAACCATCCCTTGAGGCAAAACAGAGAGCAGAATATGATGACAACAGTGTGCAGGTAGATCAGGTCATGCTCTGCTTGGATCAAGCACTGTTGGAAGCTGAAAAGGGCCTTTGCTGTCTTATTTAGCACAGAATCAAAAGCACTCCGGTGGTTGATTGCATCAACTTCCCCATGTGATATGCACTGCCAGTGGATATCTAGCTCCAGATAGGACCTTCCATCTGGAAACTGCAGTATTTATCACCTGGGCTTAAAATAGACATAGCTGACAAAATCCCACTGAGTGGGGGGAGTAAAGAAGAAGGAGCCAGGCTTTTTTTTTTGGAGCAATGGTACAGAGGCTGTGGCAGTGCAATACCTTTACCAAGGCCTGCTCTACACTCACTGTCAGGTAGAGGAGCAGAGCAGAAGTGCTGTCTCTGAAGAGCTCAGATTCAGTCCACAATTTGCAAGTAAGGGGACAGCAAACTTTCAGGATGAGCATGACATAGAATTTTGCAATTCAAAAGCCTACTGGTGCTACTGACTGCCCGTAGGGAAATCACTCAAAGTCAGCAGGAACCTTATCATACAGGAAGAAGGAGCACAGAACAATAAGAATTCAATCCTGTGCACCATCTTTGGATATTCAGTGCCTTTGTTGAGTGAAATTTCCCTGTTCACATAGTAGAATAGGAAGTAGGAAAGACTGAGCAATAACTCTATTAAGAGCTTAAGAATCTTTGACTTATAGAACCAAGCAGTCATTACACTTGGGTTAAGATTCCAAGAAAAGTGTGCAGATTTTGTTAAAAGAGAAGCTGGAAGAAACAAAGAACCCTGTAATGAAAAAATTAAGAGCCCCCCATAAAATCAACTGTGTCAAAAAAAAAAAAATAGAAGCCAAACATGATAGGAAAGAAAGGCTGTTACTTTGGACTAAGGTCTGAGGGAGAAAAACAAAATCAAACATCACTTTCTGATGAGGCAGAGCTGCCTGTACCTCTGTAGATGTTCCTCAGCCACTACAGGGATGAGAAAGCAAGAGTTGCAGTAGGAAGGAGTGAAAGGAGATGTTGCAGACAGTGGTGCTCAAGTGATCAGTTACTCACTTACAAGGAATTTGTGACACTTGTGTACATGTGCTGGCACCAACACTGCCACAGATTTTTTTTCTTCTCTAGTTTTAGTATCTGTGCAAATGGCCTCAGCAGTGCAGGAGTTAGTATTAACAACAATGGTATGGCTGCACCTTATCTGCATATACTTTGCTATCCAGTTCTTTTCTAATTCCTGCTAGGCTGCTCACTCCCTAAGCTTGGCAGCCAAGAGCTGCTGCACTAAATGTGAGTGAAATGAGAGTCTTGACTGTTCATGGTTTAATCAATAACAGATTTAGGAGATGAAGTTGCCCGTGCTCTTCATTTTTGAATCTCAAGCCCCATCTGCTGCTCGCTCACTGATTTGGTCTCATCCTGTGAATGCCTCTCTGATGATCTTGTTTACTACAAGTAAAATACTTGCCACTCAAGAGTTCAGTCAAGTACGTACTTTTGCGGTCTTACCAATTATAGAAAATATTGGTATTGTCAAAATACAGTCTCTTTTGCATCATAAATGCTACCTGATACCACATGAATGTTTATTTTTGAGCATTTTTTCACCTGAAAAATCTCTAGAAAGACTGCAAATTCAGACGAAGGAGATCTTGGCAAAGAGATCCTTCCTCCATCTTGTGTTCAACTTTCTCCTGATGAATAAGATATAAGCAAATCTGCACTTCTAGAAAGCACATTTGCATAACAGGGTTGCAGGCCCACATACATTTTGTTCCCTCTCTTTTGCTCCTTCAGTGCCACAGCTGCACATACAGAGCAGGTGTGAATATGTAAGGCAGCTCTCGAGGATTTTCTTAGGAACATTTGGCAGCAGACCATTAATATGGATGCTCCAGTGCTGACAATTAGGAATAGGGAAGGACACACACTGGTTGCACTAAGCACCCCATCAGCTGAACATCTTCCTTCTGCCTCTCTCCAAAGCTGGCTATAACTGGCCCAGCTGCACCAGCTGCTCTCTGCTGACTGCTCCTCGTGTAAACAAGCCTCAAACCTTCCTAACGCAGAGCATTTCCACATGCACAGCAATAGTGTAGGGACCATGCAAGTAAAAGTATGAACACTCTGTTCCTAGGTACTGCTTCCTGTGCCCACTGACCTGTGGTTTCTGTTCAAGCCATGCATCCCAGCAGATCCAAACAGCAGCATAAACTTCTAGGGGCAAGGCAGGAAGATTTGAGGGGTTTGGTCCCAGGAGTTTTACCACAACCTTCCAGAAATGTTTTGGAGTGTTATTATCTCCAGGACACAGCAGACAGAATCTGCAAAATCTGTTGTGTTGCTGAATCAATAAACTGTCTCTCCCCCAAAACCAGACCAGCAAACAAAGAAAATATCCTACCAGACCTGAATTTAGAAAATAACTTCAGTCCAGCTATAATGTAATTGAGTGCAAATCCCTCAAAGTGTGTGAAATTTAACCCTTTTACACCAAGATTAAATGCTCCTTAAAACAACCAACTCTCTTCTACAAGGCCACTCACACTGAAATAATGAAAGTCTCCATGGGAAGTAAGGGTGGGTCACCTGTACTCTATGTCTCTTTTATGTCATGCCAGCTGTGGGTGCATCATTGGATTTCTAATGGCATTCAGGTGAGATAACAGACTCCTAACAGGTCTCACCAATATCCATAGAAAAGCAAAGTATGTCAATCATCAGAGAAAGACACAAACACATTTCCAAGTGCAGCTATAGAGAATGTAGGTAATAGAGTAACTACAGAGTGATATTTTAAAAGCAATTACACTGATTCACCTTCTAATACATAGGACAATCTATTACCTCAAAAGCTCATTTCAGCCATGTTCATCCTGGAGAGGGTTTGTTTTGCTTTAACAATATCAGCCCTGTCAAAAGAAAACAACATCTGCCTGTGTACTTGAAAATTTAACTTTGTATCCTAATTGAAATTGATGCACTCATGAGAAGACCTTCTTGTTGCACTTGTGAAGAGAAGTTTTCTGCAGAAGTGTCTGCAATTTTCCTCCCTCAATACTGCCTGTGTATTTCTACTTAGTCATGTCTCTAATTGCAGCATATTGGCATGAATATTGGATGATGATTTGGAGATGCTTAGTACCTCAGGAAAAATAATTGCAGCATGACCCCAGGTTTAACCCATCACCTTATTCTTATGCACGGCAGCTACTTTACTCTGTATTTTTAATAGGGATAACTCCTAATTTCCTGCATTTTATGTATTGGTGACTGCCTTAATAATGAGATTTGGGCATTTTTTTCCCCGAAGCTGAGGAGATTTCTGGTCCACCTCTTTAAAAACTCACGTCCTCCTTTTAAAGCATTTTCAATTCTACCAAACTTGGTTATCTGGGGAAAGTTTTAAGGAACCCGTTAACAGGTTTGTGTTGCCCGTGACAAGACAGACAATGACTTGACATTCCATTCTACTGCATCTGAATTTTATGGTGCCTGCTGGTGCGAGAGAAGAGTTGGAGTCAGGCCCTTAGCTTTGCATTGCCCAGTCACCTCTTTCCCTCTTGTGGAATCATAGACACGGCAGCTGCTGGGTGTGAGCAGAATTACACACTGTCCCTTTTCTTTTGGTTTAACTGTCTTGTCATACTGTCAGACACTCAACACAAGATGGGTTTTCAAAAAGCCAACAGAAGTGCAAAACAGCACAGTGGGATAACGGCACAAGAACAGGTGAGCACAGAGCATGAAAAACATAAGCAGCAATTTGCCATTTGCTGGTACGTGCCCCCACCACACAAAAGATGAAGTAGAAGCATTTGAACCAAATCTGAGTGTAATATAAACTTCTAGTATAATTTTCCATGAGAGTTCTGCCCTTATTTCCTTAATGTTTTCTTTTATGTATTAGTCCATTATTAATTGAAAGCAAACACAATTTTATTTATAATGCATACCTGAAATAGAAAATGTGATTAGAATGAGATGTATTTTGTCATTTGCATCGTTTATTCACTAAGGAAAAACATGATTTGCACTGACAATATTTGAATTTTTGACAAAATGCACAAATATTTACAGATGAAAACAAATAGATTTTATGTGTGTGCCTGTGTAAGAAAATTCTAATATATTCTTTTTTAATACTGGAACAATCAAAATATTTCAAAATTTGGAAGTATGTAGTATGCTATATATAATATAGGTAGTATTCTTCTAACGGTATTTCAAGACTAACTTTAGCTACATTTTATTTTTTTAAAGCATGAGAGAAATATACAAAACTAAACAAAAATATCTCATTTGGGATTGAACTAAAAAGAATGTCTGTCAGTTGAAATGCATTTTCTTCATTATGTTTTTGTTTTAGTTGTAGATTAAATCATACTCAATCCACAGCATTATTGGAATAGGCTAGAATAGACACAGGATGCTTTACAAAACCTATTGTCAAAGACAAGTGAAATACTGGAGAGAGGAAAGCTGCCTTAGCACAGATATGCCACTGGGAACAAGGGCTTTTGTCGCTCTTGAAAGCACCTCTTACCTACTAGAAAGTAATGCATACACACTGAGTAACTCACCCTTCTGGAGAAAACTATCTGCCACTGCAATCAGCCAAGCTGGAGAGAAGAAAAGGAGGCAGACAGAGGAGTCTAATAACAACCCCTGTGTTGGCACAGAGGAGAGAGTCAGATTAAATATGTGACGAGTCTCAGGACCACCAAGATACCTGTCAGTAATTTCACACAAAATGAGAAGGGTCCCCACACCCCTGAATTCTGTGTCTGGCTCCTAGGAGATAAGGTGGAGGCTGAAGAAGGTGGTAGCAGTGACAAAAAGGGAGAAACCTTGAAGATGCTATGGTAATTTTAGCTTGACATCTCCTTGGTGGGTATTAGACATGACAGTAGCAGATGCCTGTAGCAGAATATGACCTCCTTCAGACTGCAAGTCCTTATTACAGCATTTCCTGGAAAATACTAGGATACCCTAATGGCTGTTCTGCACATGGATGTCATTTTTTGACACACAACAACAATGCCCACTGTTGCTGTCATGGTACAGGGAGAAGAAAGGAAGGAAATTATTTAAGACCTCATTGTCAGATTTGGCTTGGGTACCAGAATCCAAAAGATTTACTCTGCTGAAAGGTGCCGAGACTGGGGGTTTCGGGTTTTTTCATGATCCTTCCACTTTATTTGCACAATAACCTTTTAGTGTTTTCAAGGAAATAGTTAACCTACAGAGATTTCCTAAAGGATGTACAGCAGAGCAGGAGGGTACCACTGGGTGGATATGTGATTTCCAGATTAATTTGTTCACCTTTCTGTATGGTTATCTTCCTTCTTATTTGTTGATGCTTTGGCCAGTGCAGGTAATACATAGCCTTTACAGTTCACTGAAGATGAGTGATATATCATTTAAAGTATTCCTTTGCTAGACAAGAACTACATACAGATTCTGTGCTGTCAGCCCTTAAATCTCCAAGCCCATGGCAACGATCCCCTTGGATCTAGATGATGGCATACATATTTGTCTGAATGTTCTTCTCTAAATCGTGAAGATCATGCACTGTAGATTTGCAGTCCCTGGAGAATTTAGTGCTGCTTCTCTAACATTACAGCAGGCAAGGCCCAGCACTGTGAGTTTACACCCACACTCCAGTTCTATATAACCATGTGTGCTTTTTTTCTCTTTTTCATTTTTTGCTTGCCTTATTTTTCCCCTTTTTTTTTTTTTATCAGTTGTAGACTTCACTGACCTTAAAAGCCTTTTCAAATAAATTGGGAAATAAAGACCTACATTTCCTAAAGAAAAAGCAGACAGCCATTTCTGAGTACTGCTTCCAATTATCTTCTCCATTTGCTACTGATCATTTCTCGGAGAGCCAATTCTGGCCGGGGTCTGAATGTCACCTGCTATTTCTCTCTCTTTCTTTCAACTTCATGCCTGACCTAACATGACATCCTTTTGTCCAAAAGGTGGCACTGCATCTTTGAGCATTTTGTGGACTGAAATTGCTCTGGTGCAGAAGAGGTCTTCCATATAAATAAGTACAGCTGCCTTGCAGATGTGCTAAATATTTTCCCCTAGCTTTCCAACCATGGATCTCTCTTAAAGTGTGTCCTTAAACTTTTTAATAATTTAAAGCTTTGATGAAAACAAAAGCTTGACCTTGAGTTTTCTGACATCTAATTTTAATGCTGTGGCTAAAAGCAAGGTCTCCAGCCAAGCACATCAGGGTAAGAGATAGCTCCTCTTAGTGAAGCTCTTTCGGGAAAGTCAAGATTCTGAGCTTCCTGAAAAGCCCAACATCTTCCACCAGTACAGGGAAATTGTTGCACTTTTTGATCACTTGCTCTCTCCCTCCAAAATTTTGTGTCATGCACAAAATATAGTTTTAATATAAATGGTAAAAGCTCTTAATTAAGACACCTCTTTCTCCTCCAGTCAGCAGGCACAAGTCACAGTCATAGTTTTTCAGAACCTTGATGGTCTTCGGAGCATACAGTTTGGTGAAAGAAATACAACACTGTTCTTTCCAAAACACTCCCCACAAAGCAACTGGACTCACATCATGATGGTATGTCCCAAATTAGCTCCTCTGCTGGGCTGCAGTCTCTTTCTCACAGCTGTCTGGTGCCACACTGATGTTAGGGTCACTCTAACCCATCTCCCAGTTTTTTGTCAGCCTTCCTGCAAAGGCATTTTTGATCCCTCTTTCCTTGCTTGTTTTTTGTGTTTCTGGGTCTTGCTGAGCCCCAGCTCAAGGCACCTGTTTTCTGATTCCCAAAGCTGCTGCAGAGATGCCAGACTCCCACTTACTGCCTTCTCCTGTCAAATCCATTTCTATTCCCTTTTTATCTTCCTTGTCTTTGGAAATCCAATTGCTTGTGCCTTTTCTGTCTTCTGGTGAGTTCAACTTCCTTTCTCCAGAATTCCCATCCCCGTCCTCCATTTCCCTTCTCTGGGAGACCAGACTTCAGTCTTCATATGGACTGTCAGCCTGGCTCTGGTCTTTCACTCCTTGAATTAATATTCCTGGATAGCTGGCAGCTTTCAGCTTCCCTGTTGGTTGCTAGAGTTGCTCACTACAGTTTCCACTCAGCCTTTTCACACCCTTCAGTCACTTCCTGCTTTTCTTCCCTATAATCTGGTCTTTATGGTGTTTTACAAGCCCTCTGATGAATTTCAGTCTCCTAGCACACCTTTAACCTGTCTTTTCCTCTCCCAGACAGCATTCCACCCTGATTCCCCTGATTCCTTTCATGCCATGTTTCTCATTGATTTACATCTGACTGTAATCAGTGGGCATCCTTCAAATTTTTTACTTATCTTTTCCACTCTTGTCGCTGTAGTTGTGTTGCCCTGATTTATACTTAGAGCCCAGCAGAGCAAGAAATGCCATGCAGGGCCAGTTCAATTGCAGGAAGTTGTGCTCTGCAATTGGGAAGGAAAATAAACTCCTGAAAAGCCTGAAGAAGCCCTGTTTTGGTATCTGAGGTTGATCAATGCCACAAAGCCTTAATGAGAATTTGCTGTCAAACTCTTACCTAACTTTTAAAAATTACACACCATTATATACTTCTGGTGTGTAAGATGTGCTTCAGTAGCACTTAGAAGCTATAGGACAGATGTTGTAGCTATTTGCTTTGTGAATGTATTGTAGGCTTTGTGAATGTTTTATAATGATCTCATGCTCCTCTCAGAGTGGCCAAATGAATAATGTAAAGTGCCATGATGATGAGAACTGCCTAACTTCTTATACAGATGCGGGAGCTATGCATGGGGTAGTTAGGCACTACCAATAGGTAGCAGGCACTACCAATAAAGATTAATTCTTAATTATCTACTGTAGCCAGGAAGTCTTTTTTCTAAATTTTTTTTTCCTTATTAATCCAATCTTCTGCATGTTTCATTCACTTGTTCTCCTGTGAGAGCTAACTGCATAAAAATATATTTTGCAGTCAAATGCATCTTTAACAGTTTGGACAGGGTACAAAAACAGATTCCCACCAGAAAAGATTTTTATCTCCAAGCATATTGCAACCAGTTTCCTTCCTAATTAATACCATATCCACCCCCAAATTCCATTTCAGTTCCCCAATGAAAACTGATGAGTCGGTGAACCGCGAATAACCACAATATCCCACCGATAGTTCAATCAGCGCTGTTTCCAGCACAGTGTTCTGCTGAAGCACAATCAGATTTCATGGTATCATGTCCCTTGGACATTCCCCGTGTCTACCATGCTACTAGGATAGCCCCAAGTTATACTCACAGAGAGGTTTTTTTAACAAGAAGTTTGATCAAAGTGTCAGCTGTCTACATGTCAAAATGAAACAAGATGAGTAAAGCTCCTCTTTTCTGAGGACCAAAGGCAGGGCCTGAGTGGCAGCATGCTTGGATGGGAGACAACAGAGTTTGGAGCAAAGTAGGAGTACATGGACCACATAAGCACTTCCTTAATCCACTGAACAGCTTGTGGTACCATTCCCAGGGCATGTCATGCAACTGCAAGGCAACAAAGCTGCAAACAGCCCCACAAAAGAGGTCTTGAAATGGTTTTTCCTAAAGTGAATTGTGTCCCTGCTCTGCTGCGATCAGAATTTGTCTCACCCCAGTGCTACCAGTCAGTGCGTTCAATGCTGATGATGGTGCCACTATTTGTAACATCTTCAGCTTCCTTGAGAATGAAACTATGGCTGGTTCTTGTTGGCCTCCTTTTGGGACTCTTCTTGGGAATTGACATCAGGGAATGAGGTGAAAATTAATATGTTTAAATGTGATGGCTACCATCTTCCAAAGTATATACAAAGCTTACATGTCTCCAGTGCAATCATTTTCCTTCCTGAGGAAAGCCTATGTGAAATTCCATACTGCCTTCCAGGAAAGCAAATGTGTTTAGCAAAAGAACTCAGACTACCAAAATCTTTGACTTTCAAATAAGAGGATACTTCACATTCATACAAATGAGAAAGTTTCTGGTTTAGAGTAGCCCTGTGTTTGTTTACCTTGCCTCTGTACAGAAAATTATGGAGGAAATCCTGAAGAGTATATTTTGCAGTTCAGAGGATATTTAGAAAAGAATAACTTTATTTTGAAGTTCCAAAACACTGAGAAGAAAGTGGCAGGGCTAGGTATTGGCAACAGCCTTTTAAAGTAGCTGTAACAGCTATGGACATGTTTTCTTCTGCTGGGGCTTATCCGTGAAGCACAGCTGTTGGCTGTTAAAAAAAAAGAAAGGAATCTTTTCATGTAGATAAAAATGCTCTGGCTCTAATGTTTCTAAATCTATTTGGCTAGGTCTAGTAAAGTTTATTTTAAAGGGCAGCTTTTTCTTTAGGAATTTCTCTGTAAATAACGTATTATGCATATCTCAGTGGAGTTATTCTCAAAGCTGCTGCAAAAGCTGCTTTGAGGTAATGCTCCAGAAATTGGAGGAGTCCCAGCCGGGGAAGTACACAACAGAAAAACTGCCTTAAGCATTAATTCTACCTGTAGCCAAACAGATTAATGAAATAACTAAACTGATTAATAAGAACAGTAATTGGAGCAATTAGTGTGGTGGAGCTAGAAGACCTCATACTCCTCAGAGACCTCCTTTTTCTACCCCCAAATGATAACAACTCCTTTGAAAAAGGGCAGTTGGTTAATTTGCTACAATAATTTGTTTTTATAACTACTACAACAGCTATGCCTCCTTCTGTTGCAATTACTGCTGCTATTGGTGCTGCACCACAAATAAATGTGGTGCTTGTTTTGGACACAACCTAAAACTCTGGACTTACATTCGATGCACAGCACATGGCAGGTTTATCCTCCTCAGCAGCCTTAATCCTGACCCAGAGGAAAGAGAGTACCAGCATCTTGCAGCACCTCCCAGACTTTTGCACACCTTCAGGCTCTCCACAGAACAGGAAACTAATGCCAATAGTGATCTTTCTTTCTCATCATTAATATTGCTTATGCTGTCTATCAGAGGGCACTGCCCAGGGACACCAGCCAAGATAGGATTATAATGTGCTGAACAAGCATGTAGTACCAGATATATTATCACCCTGAAGGAAATAAAACTCCAGAAATATGAATTAACTGTCTTTTTTATAGGGCTGGGAAGTTAGACTGGATGCCTTGCTCTAAAGAAAGCCTTGAGCAACATTCTTCTCAGGTTCTTCCCTAAAATATAGCTGAAACTGAAATTCAGCTAACCATTTACAGCAGGTGGCCACTGTACATGGAAAAAAAGCATCATCATCTTCAGGAAGAGCAGGATTCAACCAGTGGACTGTGAGAGAGCAAGCTCATTTCATTACATTTTCTCTTTATTTTCATTCAAATGGAAAACAACTTTCATAAAGTTTGCAAGGCTGCTCAGGCCATCTGCCATTCATATAATGATATCTGGTCCTGTGGTGATTCTACTCATTTACTATTCATCTTTTAGTGATCAAGTTTCCAGCTAACAAGAATTTACCCTATGGACTGTTTACATGTGTTAAGCTCTAGTTTGAAAAAAAATAAAAGATCACTTTAGTAGGTATATCAACAACTATATAAAGATGTTCTACTTCTATGTGTCACCTTTCAGTCAATTATATTTGCAGTCCCCCAGTTTTCTAGAAATCAGTATTCATTCTTCTCCCTGCATTTCCATTTTTATTCATTCTGGTTTACAGAAGCAAAACTTTCCCTGATGGGAAACTGCTGTGCCTGTTTTCCATGTACTTAGGGGACATGCTCTATTTTCATGGAATGAAGGAATTTCCAGCCCCTCATACATTGTGAGCAGATGAGTCATGCCACAGCTACAGGTTCTCAGTGTATTTTCCCTGGGCAGCAAATAAACTATTCAGACCACTACAGTTTCTGGAGTTAACTTCCTCTGGGGACAAGTCAGATCTTGCCTTCAGCAAGAAGTTGATTTCAGCTGAATGTATGGACCACAGAGTTAAACTGCAGAGTCCTGAAGGCCAGGAGACACAGTTTCCCCACCTCCCCAGTTCATTGTATTCAGGCTCCACTAACACCTACACCTTTACGATTTATTTCACTGTGAATAAAAAATTAACAGCACTGACAAAATAAAACTTGGCTGTATGTTCTCCATGCCTATAGAGCTTTTTGGCTGCTAAAAAAAAATATAACTGTAGCTTGGGAAAGCTAAATCCTTCATGTTATTGCTGCCACACTGTCTAGACTGCCTAAAAAGAAATTGTTCTGGAATGGCCTCATATTCTTTTTTACACTGACTATTTGTTTCAGGGATTACTTCGTTGGTAGATTTTGCCAGTGTTGTACTTGTTTCAGATTTGGGGGCTTTCTTGAGGAGTGAAAAAGAGTGAGCATTTCCATTCTGGAAGAATTGCTTTATAAATATTAGTCTTCTCAGTTCAGTAAAACCCAGAGTCTGAAAAAGTTTTGAATGGTTTCTGCCTAAACAAAACAATGTGATGCCAGCTCTAAGCAGCAACATCAGGAATGACAAGTGATTATTTAATATTCAGGGCTTGACCTGGCTAGTCCTCCATATACACCAGTCGATGTGAATTCCATGCATGGAGGCTTTAAAGGATCAGGTTTGGAGTTTGCAGAGCACTAAAAAGCCGGTGCTCATTTTTTAAATGTCACTGCACATCCAGTCATCAACACAGTAATACTGCTTAGGCCATTGTGTTTTTCTAGACTCAGTGCTAAATGTCACATTTTTCCTGAAGAATGACTACCCTCTGATGTGTGAGAAGTCTGGCCTTCATCCTACAAGGAGAAAAGTGCTCTGAGCTTCTGAGCATCTGCTCAAGCTCGTGTCCTCCTGCAGCAGTCTTCAGAAAAGGCATCCTTTTATTGCCACTTGTACCACATTACAGAGGAAGGTGGAACCACTCAGGTCCACAGTGACCCGCATTTCCCCCTTGGAGTTTGCATATACTCTAGGTTTGTACATAAAGATTATGCATTTAACAGCTATTTAGTACTAGATGAATCCAGCCAGTGCCCTGTTCTACTTAAGGATTGCAGTCAGTGGTCAGGTGCTTGTTTTGTTTGCCCTGTGGATATGCTCCTGTAGCTGGTGATTAGAGTTACCTCCACTTTTTTTACTATGCTGTCCTCATGTTCTTCTGTTGAGGGTGCTTGACATAAGCACAGCTGCTTGAGCACAGCATATGCAGGTTCCAGTCTTCACAACAATCTTCTCAACACTTCCACAAATGCCCAAACAAATATGCAACACATTTTCCAAGGCACATAAAACTCTATTTCTGCATTTTCCAAGGCACGTCAAATTCTATTTCTGCAGGTGACCTGCACTTTTATGATCTCTCCTTGCTCAGCACAACCCCATTTATTTGAAACCAAGGTCTGAAGAAGAGGAAAGAAATGCTTCCATCCCGTAGCAGTGGCAAGAGGAGTGGGACCTCCACAAAAGTCAGATTTGCAAGATGGATTCCTAGGGATGATTTTACCTTAATAGCTTCAGACTGTAACCTGGGAAAACATCCTAAGCTGTTCTGTGACAAAAACCTTCTGCTCTCCACTGCTTGAATCAAGAGCATTTGGGGAAAATAACATTCCATTAAGTCAGAAGGAGTGAGCACAGAGTCATAGAAAAACTGGATTGGGAAGGACATTCAGAAGCTGCCTTAGTCTGTCCATGTAGCCTAAGGAAGTGTCAATTATACCTCCTGCTTGTCTAATTGCTACTGGTCCTCCTTGATAGAGACTGCCATATCTCCATAGGCAATCTGTGCTAGTGCTTCCCTATGCATAGATTTAGGAGAGTTTTCCTGGTTTTCTTGGTTTTACTATCCATTATGGGAAGAAAGAACAGATTATTCTCCTCTCTCTAAAAATGTTTGTGGTCTGTTGTCATGTCCCAAATGAGTTTTTAAGTTAAGCAATCTCAAGTCCTTTGATCTTTCCCAAGAGACCATGCTCTCAATATTACTTTCTTCTAGACTGTCTCCAGTTTCTCTTTCCGATACCCACAACTAAACAAAAAGTGGAACAAAGCAGTATGCCTTGGTAGCTGTTCTCTGCATGTAAAACCTGATCTGATGGCTCTCATCTTTTTATGGAAACTGTGTTCCATTTCATGATGCCCAGCAGTATATATGAACATTAGTATTTCAGTTGTTACAAGAATACTTTTGAAGTGGTTGACTTTATCCCCCACATAACATCTTTTATTTTGTATTGCATATTTTATTTTGTATGTATATTTTGTATTACAAAATACACATAACATGTTTATTTTGTAGTAATTCCAGCCTTGAAGTACATGACCTGCTTTCCTTTGGGATGAAACTAAACCAGAAGATGCTCTTCAAAAATGCAGTTATTGAGGATTTTCTGCTAATGGACAGTCAACTGTAGGATGGACAGTCATGTGCAGATTTTTTAATGACAAAGTTAAATGAGAGTGTTCAGATAAAAATATGTTAAATTAACTGCTTCAACTCTAACTGTAAGGTCTTGGTATAGACAGAAGCTAAATTGGTATAGTTGTGATGAATCCCAGTGAACTACTATTTATCTTCTTGTAATCCTTCAGGTCCTTATACATAGTGCAGTTAACTATTTGTTCTGTCTTTTTTTCTAGGAACTGATGTTGTCTGATCTTTTCCTTATTTAAGAAGAATTACTACGACTGTCTTTTTTTACTGTCTTCTGGTACCTTATTTGACCTCTATGATTCTCAAATGCTTAATTTTGCACTACCAAATAAAACAGAGTGAGGAACACACTCTGGTCCTGAGGCCAAGTGGCACAGCAGAATTCATCTCCACATAGCAAACCCTTCCCCTTCGCTGGTCAAAACAGCGTGCACACATTCAAGCTGTCCCTCATCCAGGTTATTCCCCATCTCTGTCCAGAAAATATCTGGGGAAATAGTAGAACAAAAAGACAAAAATATGCCAGAGAGCTTTCAGCAATAAACACTTTGTGTGGTTCTAGGATAACATGTTAGCCTATAACCTGTCTCTGCTTTATTTGTCATACAGGGGTAACCAGAACGTGATCACTAAACCACTTGAGATGGCCTAAACCATTTGCATTGTGATGACAATGACAGTGATGCTCTGCTCAGTGCTTATGATGCAAGGTCATTGTATCCCCCTAAGAACTGCAGTAACAGCAAGGGGAATGGGAGAAGCCTTTTCAAACCTGCAGAGAGGTTTGCCTGTATGTGCCAATTTAGTTTAGGAAACTAACTTATTCCTTGCTCTGCACCCACCCCATAATGAATGTTTCCTTTATTTTCATCATATCTAATTGTCTTTCATTTAGTTGCTTATTTATTTGCCCTCATTTTCAAATGACCTTGTTATTGTGATTCTGTAATGTTCTCTGCTTCCTGTTTCAACCCGGGGCTCCTTTTAAGTTGTCATATAGTTACATTATGCAAGAATCATTATTTGGTCCTGTCTTAAGGACAGAACCCCTAGCTGCTACATAATGCATGTACAGATTCAATGCATTTCTAATGTTGAGAATTTCTCTTCTTTCCCATTGTTCATATAACCAGAAATATTCTGTGGAAAAACTAAAATAAATCTTCACCCAATAGAATATGGTTTGTAATGTCTCTTGATATGGGCATTATCTCAGATTTAGCTCAGCTCATTTTGTATGGGAGATGGAGTGAGATTCAGCTCTAATTTAATATCTCTGAGATTGATCTGAGCTGTTTGCAGTTTCAGTCACACATAATAAGGTGAAGGTACAGTGTCTGTCTGGCTGAACATTTATGCTGTGCTTATCACAGTAACATATCTAAGCTGCTTGGGAGAAAAAAAAAAAACCTCTGAAAAGGCAGCAAAAATTAATAATGACCTTCCAATATCATTAACCTAACCTGATTCCATTGTGCTTGACACCATTCATTTTCATTTCTTTAATGGTGTACCTCTCCATTCTGCAATCCTGAAAATGGCTGGAGTAAGCTCTTTTCCAAGGTTGAATAGGAAGCTGTGTCAGATGCCCTCTGAAAGAGTCTGGAGCTTGGAAGGCTGTAAGGCTCATGTGGCTGCACTATAGGTTTTGGGACTGGAAGGGAAAACACCACAGGAGGCATTACTGACAGAAGTAGGAGGGAGAGATGGATGAAAACTGCAACTGCAGCACTAAATCTCTCCCTTGTGAGTTCTTATCAAAGATAATTCAAAATCAGTAACTTCTGAAATATCTAGGCTACACAATTCAGCATAATGCTGTGGTACCTGAATTAGCTCCAGAAGAGGTATAATTACATTGCCCTCTCAGTCGACCCCAGCTCCTTATTCTCCTTCAGAGGCAGATCTGACTACTCTGGGCACAGCACCAGCCTGATGCAGCCACAGCTCTGCTGGGACTGAGCCAGGACATGTGCTGACCGTGTGCTGGACTGGACACTCTGACCAAGCCTGCTCAGCAGTGGCTCCAGATTGTCCTCCCAAGCCCTTGTGATACGTCTGAGGTGTGTCTTACAGCCAGTCTGTCAAAGTAGACCCCAAACACAGATGAACTGTGTAGATTGGTTAAGGAAGACATAATCAGGGAAGATGTGGTTTCTCCTTCATATCCTTGCTGCAGAGCAAGAAACTTTAGTGTCACACTAAACCTGCTGACCACGCACAGTCATAGAGCCACTGAATTGTGTGAGTTGGGAGGGACCTTTGAAGGTGATCCTGCCCATCCCCTCTGCAATGCGCAGGGACATCCTCAGCTAGACCAAGTTGCTCAGATGCTCACCCAACCTGAGCCTGGGACAGTTTCAGAGGAAAGAAAGCAGCCCTAAGAGACTACAAAATATGTTCCTACAGTATTCATGGAAGTATCTTAAGCTAGCTTTTACTTAAATACTGCTTTTTCTTGTTGCAAACCAGCATGAGATAAACACTATAGGTGAGGCAAACAGAATCCTAGCTTTCTTCTTAGGATGTCTCCCAGAATAATCTTCTGTATTGAGAGAAGGACTGTTGGGTTTTTCTGCTATGAGTTATTTTGAAATTCAAGCTTGTTGCCTCTGCTTCTTTTCATTGTAACTTAATCAGTACATGAAAAACTGTTTGCATTCCCAGATCCATGCTATGGAACTTTTATTTCTAATGACAAAGGCCACTGGGCCTATCAGTGCAGTTTGTGATTATAACCTGGTGTGACACTAGTGCTGCTTCATTTAAGTGACATACTGTGGACCACTTTCAGTATCCTCAGATCCTGCAGAGTTCACAAAGACTAATCCAGTGAACACAGTAGACATTTTTCGTTACTTCAAGCAGCCACTGGACCAGGCTGATAAATGACATGGAGTTGCCTTAGTTATTGTGATTTTTTCCATCAGTGATATATGAAGTTGGACCCTGGCAGTTGTGGGCTGGAGGTGGCCTGAATTGCTCACCCTACTTTTGTTGTCCCACACAGTGTGAGACAGAATAAACATTAATTAAACTTTGTAATATACCATGGTTGTAACAACACCACTCTTTTGGAGAGTTGCCTACCCAGCCAGACCAGTCTGGATACTCTGGTATTTCTTGTATGCTCAGCAGTACCAGCAGTATCACCAGGGACACTTGTGCTTGCCTTTCATTCTGCGTGATTTGGATCCATTACACCTTTATTTCACAGGGGGATCTCAAAGAAATCAAGAGGGTCAAGAGTGAAGAAAGATTTCTAGCATGAAAGCCTAAGAATCTAATCTATCCTGAACAAGTTCAAAATTCTAGATTAAATATCTCAACCCTGCTGCAGATTCTGTTCAGGCACATTGTTTAAAGCATAGGAAAAATCTGGAGATAGCCTCATGATGTCTTCAGGACAAGGTCTGCTTGTTCATTTCTGTTTTTACAGTGTTTGGAACAACAGGCCCCTGACTCCAAGACTTTTGGGCACCTGGGAGTGCAGAAGACTGATAGCAGTTAGGGGATGGAGTGCTTGAAGCCAGGGGATAGTTGGCCACTGAAGCCAACCCACAGTTCTTCCTTCTCCATCTGATTTGGTAAATCATGCTGAACTCAGTGGAAAGTCCTTTTGGGGAATCTTGACTCATTTGAGTGACTATGGCGCTCCTGATCAAGCCATGACATGTTTATGGGCTAAACAAACTTCACTGCAGCAGTCGTGCTGCGTTTTCCATTCCATAAAATACACAGTGCAATTTACTGTTCTCTCTTCTTCTTTCCAATTTTTGTAATCTGGAAGAACAATAAGCACATACATTGCTTTTATGAGGGAAAGTTCTGAGAACATGGCCACTTGCCTCGCCTCCTCATTTCTTTGTGTTGGGGAACAGACAGCATATTTTGCTGCTGCAAAGAGTGAGTCGTGTTCTGTCCCTCTGAAATCAGCTGCTGAAGAGTACAGGACAGAGCCAGCATGTTGAGGTCTTTGGGAGAGACAGGGGATAATAAATCACCTCATTACTTCTTGTTTCTCATTACAGCCAGTATCAGGAGGAATGTTCCTAATCTTACTGTGTGGCGCTGCTCCAGCATGGGTGAGGGAAATGTAAATAAGGTTTAGAGCCCCTTCTGTCAGCTGTACTCTTAATATCTCCTACCTAGAACAGATTCTGACATTCTCACAGCACTGGGGTGAGAGTGTGGATTCTGGATGAATTTCAAAGGGGCAAAGAATAGAAATCGTGTCTCACAGTTTGGGGGTTGGTCCATGTATGTGTGACAAAAGCCACCCTGGGACTGCCTAGCTAGGCACAAAACTATTTTGCATATCTGATAGAGCTCTACCCCTCATGGTCTTGCCTCCAATACCAGCTTATATATTTTCCCCCTTGACACACGAGGCTCTGTGATTCAGTTTTGGTAAAGTGGATGGTTATTTTTGATTCATGTGTGCCTCTTCCTGCTCAGCTATCCCAGACAAGCCCTTTTATCTCTCAACCACTTTCTAGTGCTCCTTTCTGTTGGCATGGGTCCTGCACTCAGTCTAAACAGACAGAAGCAGACTAAGGGACCTTTCCTTAGTGCTTGATGTACCACTGCTATCCATACAGTGAGAAGAACTGGAAGAGTCCAAGTGCTCATGGGCAGAGTAGTCAGAATACTTCTAGGAAGGACTCCTGTTTACTTGTTTGTTTTCAGCTTGTGGCAGAATTAGGAATTTCCTTCTCACACAGGTGAGCTATTCCTTGAGTAGTCAGAGTGGAACTGTTTGCATCAACATTATCTTTTCTTTATAAGAAACAAGTTCTCTTTCTGCCTCTTACTTGAGGACTGGTGGATCTGTCTGTATTAAACATCTAGGGCAGGACTGGGACTAGGTCTACTTGGCTGTCTCCAAAGGAGAGCATGTACAATGCTACTTTCAAGTCTGACAACATCAGCCTCTGCATCCTCACTGTCTTGTGCCCTCTCCTCCAAAGCAGGTAGAAGTGGAAATGGTTCGAGAAAGGAATGTGACTTCTGTGTCAATTCACAGTTAAAACTACAGGAGAATTTTCCTGTTCTCCAAACTAGGAGATAGACTGCCTCCATGTTATATGAAGATTCATCAGATGGAAAGTGTTGGTGGAACTGTCACAGTTTCCTTCCAGACATACCCACAGTGGCCTGGTAAAGGCTTATCTTCACTGATGTCCAGCATAAAGACATGAACAATCTTCAGATGAAGTAATTGAAGTGCCAGTAATATTTTAGCTGTGACACCATGGAGCCAACTCTCTACCTCACCCCTCCTCTTTTCAATAATTCTGATAACTAAAAAAGGAAAGAAAACATCTCCAGCTTTACTCACTCAAGAAACAGCTGTTGCCATTGATGAGCTTAACAAAATTGCAGCAAGAAAAGCCTCTGAGTCATCTGGTTCATCCCTTTAGCTCAGAATTAGTTATAAGAATGCCTTCGTTAGCTCTTTTGCAGTACAGCAAACACAGCCTCCTGTAAAAGGAAGCAGGTGGAATTAAAAAAAAGTATCGGTCCATTAGCACAAAGAAGTTGAGGTCTGCAAGGCAAGGTCGCGCTTCTCTGTAAAGCTTGAGAGATGTCTTTCATAATGTAAGTGCTACTGGAACTATCTTGATTGTATGAGGATCTCTCAGTATTTATAGACGTGTTAATAAATACTGTAAGCTGTATCGTAAGTTAATGTTTAGAATGCAGACTTTGACCTTATCAAGTAGATCTGACTTTTTCTCCTCTTTTTCCTACAGGGAGTATTACATCAGCCTGTGGGCTGTGTTGCATAACTGATTAGATTTTATGGGTCTGTGTTATCAGGGAACAAGGTCAAACATCATATCTTTGATCATCCAAATGGCTCATCTGATGATTTGTCTCAGCCAGCTCTGTCCAAAACAAGGCTGCTCTATAAGGTCTTGTGCAAGGTGCTGTGGACATTGTCAGCTTGAGGTTCAGTGGGTGGGTACCTGATCCTTTTCTATTTTAGCAGCCCAGATATGGACCATATTCAGGCCACTTTCCTTTGTACCAAAGTCAGACTGAGGTGATGGCTTTTAAGACATCCTTCACTGTCAGAACAGTGAATGACTTAGAAGGGTAGCAGACAAGGCTGAAACAGGCAGGGTAAGAACTCTGTATGTGAGAAAAGATGCCAAAATCTAGTCATTATGTCCACATAATGTCACAGGCAGTCCCAGTCACAGGCAGTCCCAATCTGTAGCTCGCTCAATTGCCTACAGAGGAAGCCAGAGTCCAACAGCTGGTTACAAGCCAGACTCGGTCACTGTTAACTTTAAGATCTCAATGGCTTGTAGCAGGCTTATCCTGCATGTCTGTCATTGCAACATGGCCAGCATCAGGCCCTGAGCCTGACAGGGGTGGCTGTGCAGCCTCAAGCCTGTGGCTGAGACAGATGATGTGCAGACGTGATTTATCAGCCATGGTAGGAGGCCCACTGCTGTAGGACAGGCTGTGCATGTGGCACAAGGATATGCCATCACATCCAACCACAGATCATCTTGGATGCCATAGCACTGTTTCTGGTTTTAAAGTAACGTCCTAGATCAAATATCCAATTTGCTCTGAATACTTCAGAATTGCCTCTTCTTGTTTTTGATAAATTCACAAAGCTGCAGGTAAAGTTTGTGATGTATTAATGTGTTGCACAGCAGCAAGTTGAGCGATAATTGCTTTAATGTAGCTTTTGCCCCTGCTTTTTATTCTGCCTCATTTTCTTAGTCTTCTAAATTATCCCTTTTATAATTAGACTCTCTGCTACCTTTGGTAATTTCAAGGAGGCCAACTTTGTAGGTTTTGTAACTTAAATCATCCATTTTCTTATTTTATTTGTGCTGGCTAAAGAGTCCCCTTCACATTTATTCAAATTGTTACGAGTTTTTAAAATGTTTTTGATAGAAAAAAAAAGGGTTTTCAAAAATAAAATTAAATTATTTCCTGCTGCTTCTGCTGGATTGAAACAGTTGTTTTGTTGAAACATATGGTTCTGTTAAATTCCTTAGTTCCAATGTACATTACTGGTTTTCATAAGAATATGATGGATCTTGTTTTTTGCTGTAATAGTGACATCAGAGAGCTGTAAACGACTATGACACAGTGGGGAGTAAGGTCTTGTGGATCCAGTAGATTTGTATTTGCCATCAGCTTTTAGAGGAGATTTTAACCATGAGATATTCACTGAATTATTCTGGAAATTAGCAGCATGGATTTGTGTGAGGTGTTTTCTTGGTTTGAAATTGCAACCCAGGACAGGTGTTCATGCAGACCTGGCCATGCTATGGAGAGCTGAGAGTTTCCTTCACATTTGTACTCTGGCTCGGGTGCTGTTCTTTAGTTTCTTCACATAGCAGCATCTTCCCTCATGCTCAATTTGCACCTCATCCTTGTGACTCAGGAGCTACACTGAGACTTTACACTTGAGATCAAGAGACTGGGGAAAGAATTAAAAGGATGTTCCTGAGCACCTTGGGAACTCCCATTTTACTCAGCTGGGAAGACCTTTTATCCCCAGAGGCAAGCTATTTCCTATTCTGTGGTTGGTACGTCAGAAGGGACAGAGCTGTGTTCCCACCCTGCAGCACCAAGTCCTACATGGTTTTGCTCAGAGAAGCTTTCTTGGACTACACTACTACAGGTAATTATAAACATTAGCATACTGTGAACACTTCACAGAAATCTATAGCATGATAGCACTTAATTACTACGTTAATTAGTTCCATGTAATGAATAGGTATAGTTATTACTAACTGGACTCTACCAAGCAGCATGTTGCAATGAAGAAGCAAAATTAAATTGCAAAAAGAACATGCCATGCTTGACAAAATTTCAGCTCAAGATTACAGTACTATTTCTAGTTTATGTTCATTTTTATATATGCCTATTATAGTCAGAAAGAGGGAGTATTTGTTTAAATTATTCTTGTCTGTGCAATGCATAATATTTTGGGCAACAGAAAAAAAAAATATTATTCCCTTACCAGTGTCTAGCTAATAGCTAAGACTGTACTTTCCTAAACAGCACATCTGTGCAGATATTTGGATGGAAACTGGGATTGGGCTGCTGCTTTGTGCAGAGTGGACCTCTACTTCCCACAAAACTTCTTATTCTCACAGATTCCTTGTCCCTAGGCATGTGTTTCTTCTTCTCTGTAGTCATCCCCTTGAGGAATCAAGAATTATAAGAATGTGAAGGATATCCGATATCAGTATTTCATGGGATCTCATGGTGGTGGAAAACACTTCTGTATTTTCAAAGCACTTTTGGAGACCGTGTGTACAGAGCCACTGAATGCTGCTCATTGTATACAGATTAGCAGAATGCTGCTCACTGAAATGAATTTCACTGAACAATGATTTCAGATAGTATTTTGACACCTAAATCTATTTATGAGACAGGAAAGAGATTCACCTACCAAATATAATCTGGTCATACCCAGATATCTCCTCCCCCACACACCTGGTTCTACTGTAGCTCTAGGTAAATACAGTATTACCTTTTGTCTTCCTTGTGTGAAACTTGGTGTAAACATAGCCTGTGTTATATAAACTTTCATGCTGCATCACTGATGACAGAATCTGAGTACTGTTACTTGGTTGCCATGGCTGCCAAGAGATGGCTAGATAGCAATGATAAAGGGATTTTGTTTACATCCACCCACACAGCATGTCATTTGGTATCCCAGCCAAGTACATATTGGAAGAAGATGAATTTACTAAGCTGGGATTTTGTGGGTGTATTTGGCAGTTGGGGATAGACATTGTACTCACCTCTGCATAAACATCTGGTCCTGAGCTTGAAATGGCCTGAGACCTTCCAGGATACAAAATCCCTCCTTCTTTTTCCATGCAAATGATTTGAGACCCTAAGGAGATGAAACCAAGCAGGTCAGTGAGAAGCACTGCTCAGTGGGGAGCTGGATATCAGGTACAGCCATACAGAATGGAGCTGCAAACAAGGTGGTGACACAGACAAGGGAGATGCCTTTTAAGGCAATCTTGAACCTGAACCAAATCCCCTGTGGCTCTGGAATGCAAAGTCCAAGGGACTCTCGCAAGGGAGATCTGCCCCAGGTACATTTGGTACAAGTCTGACTGCACAGTCCCTGCAAGACTGGTCATCTCACCAAGCTCTGTGGAAAGGGACAATTGCATCTTGCAGAGATGCAATTGCTGTAAACCCCTTACTGGATGGAGTTTTTGAGGAAGCTGGAAGACGTGTTGCCAGGAGACAGAAGGTGAAAGGAGCTCTTCTACTGCTGCGATGTCTGGGTTAATGCGGACGCTGTGCCTCACTAGATGCTCATTGTAAGTTTTAATTAATAGTTAGGGCATCTAAATATTTGCAGATGGGTAGTTTTTAAATTTGAATAAATGAATAAATTCAGCTTTGAGGCTTGAGCCCAACCCGGTATTTCCAAGTCCAATTGAAAGCTGGCAGGGATAGCTTCCATTTTTGATTAGTGATAAATCTAATTGCATAGGAATGGCTGACTTTCAGAGACGAGACTCTATTACAAGCCAGCTGAGAGTAGGAATCAGGCTAAATGAGCCTGATATAATGATTTATTTACAGCAACTCTGATACTTTCAGCAATCCATTATAATTGTATAGACAGAGACTTCATTATCCCTTCACGTCTCCATGATCCCTGCAAGGGTTGGGAGGTACAAAGCAAACCCACAGGAAGGGAAGCATGAAGAAGGCTTCATCCTGCAAGGCACTGAGCAGACTGCACCCCTTACCAGGCTGAATAGGATATTTGGTTCTTCACACAATTTCCTCCTGTGAGTTATTCAAGTTGATTCAATGAATGATTGAATTTATTGTGCTTAGTGTCTAATAAGGCAAGCTAGCTAATTTCTGCTGGATAATTAGAATAAATCTCTAATTGAATCAAAGTCAATGAAAGAAAATATTTTTATTAGGTTGTTAACATGTTGCTTGAATGTACTCCTGCACATGTTCATAGATGTCTTAGTTTGGGGGAGAGGGTTGCTTTTAGCAAATACAAAATTAATTGAACTTGTAAGAATTTCTTTGTTCCTTTGGAAAATATTTATTATTCAATTTAAAACACATGGGTCTCTTCCTTGACTCAGGCCTACACATTTTTGAGAGAAATAGTGCAGAAGGGTTGGGGGATGGTGGAATAATAGGATATCACACCCTATTCATCCTTCAAAACTAAGATTGCACTTTCCAAGTCAAAGGTGTCCCTTGGGAAACTCAATTTTCCCCTGAAAAACAGTGTAGATGGAACCTTTATGTCTAACTGCAGTTGGGACAGTTCACTTTGCAGAAATACTTCTGGCTAGTGCAGCCCTTATGTTGTCCCTCTCATAGTTCAACAACCACAACAAGGAAAAGCATCAGGAGTGCTGCTCTTGTGCTAAGTGCTGCACTTCTTCTAGGAGCACCTGTGCCCCATTCTCTCCCTTTTCTCTTCCTCTGGGAAATAGTCCATTGAAGCCAAATCCTAAACCTGAAAGAAGGTTTGAAACCTGTCCAGAGAGTAGGGTTCCTTCGCATTTTTCAAGAGCATTAGGGAGGCTGATTTTCAAGAGGTCCAAACACAGCATAAGATCACTGGTGTCCTGTCTGGGGCTGGAGGAGTCAAATGAAGAGTCTTAGTTGTTCCTTGCTCGTTTCAGGTAGGAACCTGGTCGTTAGAGAGGTGAAAGCTCTCCAGGGAATGGAGGAGCAGAATATACTCATAGCTCATCTGCATATCTGCTGGGCCTAAGTAGAAAATGAAGCCCAGTAAAGACTCTGAAATGGGACCAAACACACTGAAGTACTACTTCTAACACTGTAGCTGATTGGGGGAGCAGAGAGAAAGTAAAAACACCAGTCTTATTCAAGTCATTTTCCTTCAAGAAAAAAAGAAAAAAATCTGGTCAACAAAACCCTCAGAAAGTTAGCCAAGTTAAACATTTCAGATGTGGGCCAGGCAGTGATGCTTTTCATCCCACATTAAAGTCTAGGAACCCGACAAAGCATTCTGGCTTTGGACACCTCACTACATCAGGTGTCTTTAAAAATCCCAGTCTGAATCATTGCCATGGACAGATGGGAACAGTTTTATGCTGTCTTTTGTAACAGCCCATTTCTGGACTGTTCCTGTCAGTGATCTGTCTTCTCTCCTAGCACTCATATCAACACACAGGTCAAAACAACAGCCTGGATGGTTTTTTTGTTGGTGTTTTTTTTGTTTTTTTGGTTTTTTTTGTTTGTTTTAAGCAAGAATACATTTTAATGATTAACATGGATAGCACCACATACACCTGGAAGGACTTAATCTATATTAATTCTTGGATGTTGTTAAGACAAAAGGAAATCATACAGGTTAATGTTACTTTAATATTATATCCACCAGAAAGAGAGACTCCGGCTGAAAGTGATGGCCAGAGAGGAGCTAACAGTTCTCTTTTCTTGGGATCTTTACATCTGTACAATCCATTTGATTCACACCCAGCAAAACCCTTTCAGCTGAAATGCTCTTTCTAGCTGAGACTGTCCCAGGGGATGTCTCATAATCATGGTCCAGAACAGAGAGTGAAAAATTGACTTATTCTTGTGTAATGTGACCTGGATGACAGGTGGTGGAGATGAAAATAATTCTGCTGTGAGATGAAGACGTGAGCAGTCCATTGCTGCTGCCCCAGTCACAAGGCCACGTACCCCCAAAATGCTGAAGAAGCCTCCAGCAGCACATGAAAGCTGGCTCAACCACAGACACAGCAGGACTGGTTAAAGCAGCAGAAGGTTGTAAATTTGGCTGGCCTTTGCCAAGAGTGAATGATGGAGTCTGAGGGTTCTCAGTGAAACACTGGAGCTGCTGAGGTTTCTGTTGGCAGTCAGAGTCCTGGTGCTGTCGCCCTACTCCTGAGACTAATGAAAGCAGCAGCATTCCCTGTGCACAGGAAGCATTATCTGCACCTGTTGATGTTGGCATTAACTCTGCTGAGATGGGCAGGGCTCATATCCATCAGCTCCCAGAGGTCCTTCTAGCCCCAGGGTCTGTGTGTGTGTGTGTGGTGACTGGACAGCCCATAAGCCTCCCCTCATCACCCCCTCCAACCCCAGCTTTATCCTCCAGGCCCCAATTCCTTTAGATTACTGGCTCTCATGTCACCAACAGGCACTTCCCCAGTGAGCTCTGCTGCTGGAGGCTGAGCTTGGATCAGTGGCACTGTTTCCCTCACAGGTTTGCTGTCATAAAGCTTTGTGGAGCTGTAGAGATAGCACTTCTGCCCTTGCCTCAGGACCCATGGCAGAAAGGCTGCACATAGCAATTCGTGGACAAGAGGGCTGAATTTGCATCTGATTCAGAAGTATTTTCACATGGCTTTGAAAGGGTTTGTCCTTTTTTTTTTCCTTCATCTGTTCTCTTGCAGGGGATTTTATTAAACGAAACATGGAATGCAAGTAAGGAAGAAAACTATAGATTGAGAGTTATATTGGAACATTTTAACCATTTAAGACCACTAAGAGCATGTTTTCATGGTGCAACACTAGTTAGACACCCCTTTTGTTACCTGCAAAAGCTTTGGTGCTTTTGAGTGGCAATGGCAACAGCCTGAAAAACAGCAGCTCAAAGACGCAGCATGTTGTGCCACGACAGTGTGGCTCTTCACTTTCTGGGGATTAAGAGTCCAACAATGGTGAAGAAAGGAAGCAGTAAAGTATTTTTTCTGATTTTTATTTATGTTAGTAAAGCTGAGGATTCCTTAAATTCAGTTGTTGACTCTCCATGGGCAAGCACAGAAATGACTGCATCTTTCCTGCCTTATAATAGTCAGGAATAGAAGCTTGGGAAGTGTACACCAGATTTATAAATATTCTGTTAGTCTTGAACACTGAGCATAAATGGCAAAGATGCAAAAGGAAGAGAAGGGTACTGAACTACACCAATAAAACCCTCCAGCTGGAAAAGCCCAAAGAATGTGTAGAGATTCCTTGGAATGAGTTAAAACTCATTTTTAACTCAGAAATGAGATTATTAAAAGATGCGCCAGAAGTAATAAGATAAGATAATGAAAGGATGAGCCTGTGTCCCTTTTCACCTCCTTAAAAAAAAAAAAAAAAAAAAAAAAAAAATACTATGCTCCAGTAGCACAGCCTCTTTGGACATGAGGAATCACAATGGCTCCATGAGATCCCCACTGGCACCCTTCCCAATCACATTCATTGCTTGGACAAGGATGCAGAAACAGGCAATCCTTCTGTGTCCCCTTCCCTCAGAGCTCATCTTTCATTATCTGCCTTTTCTCTCCATCTTGCACTCAGCTTTTCAGCCATCTTGAGACTGACTGTGCTGCAGCCAGAAGGCTGAAATGTCAGGAGCCATCCACAGCTAGCTGTCCAGACTGGGAAAAATCTGTAAGAAGGAGAGAGAGAGAGCTGACCAGGCCACACAGTTAACTGGGGAAGGGAGCCAGCAACCAGAGCGATTGCTGTTGTGGCTGACCTGCCAGCCCAAGGCATCCATCTGTGACTGACCATCTGCCTTGGATCCTGCAAGCAGCAACAAAACACCATATTTTTCTCCAGCTCTGCTATCCTTTCTTTCTCCCTTCCTCTTACACCTTCCATGCCTGATCACAAACAGGGGAGGCAGCATCTTGGAGCAGAACAGAAGTAACCACAGCCTCCCATTTGCCAGGGCACCCGTACGCCTGTGTCAGAGATGTGCAGGGCTCCTTCAGCAGCTAATCTCCTTTCCCACAGGAAATGAAAGTGCAGGGAAGCACCAGCTACTTACAACACCCTCTACTAAGATGCGTTATCAGGACATGACAGGACATAGGACACATCCAATGAGACATTACAGAAAAGGCACTCCAAGGAAAGGTGGAGTTTACGTTAAAAACAGACAAAACTGCTCTTTTTGAGCTCTGTAGTACTGAACACTCACATTTTAAATTGTGCTATATTACTTTGTTTGGAAACAAGGGTGGCATGAACACAGGAGTCACTGCTGATGAGAGTTTCATTTAGAGGAGGAAGATAAATAAAATACAAAATATAAAATATAAACAAGGCTGGAAAGACAAAGCAGAGTCCATTTAAAGCAAGGTGATACCAAATGTTTTCAGCCCAGTGTGTATTCAAAGCTTCTTGTGGAACTTATCAAATACTGCCCACTGAGAAAGACTTTGATGAGCATTTTACCCCTATTTCTTTGTTAGTGAAACTGTTTCTAATGACTACAGCAATGCATGTTGCTGCTTAATGCACAAAGCCTGCTGTGTTTGCTTACCAGCTTCCTGAGCTGGTAGCATTAAATTCACAGCTCTGTGATCTGAGTTACTCTCCAGAATGAAAGACTTCATATATAAAACAAACTCTACTCAGCTCTGACTCACTCTCGCTTTTCCACAGGAGATAGCATTAATATTAAATTCAATTTCTCCTTGGGAGCAGTATCATTTCCATTCTGTTGACAAATATCTCAGCAACACAGGGCTAGAGGAAAAGGAGACACAAAGTGTGACAGGGAGCTCTGGGAACAGATCTAAGTGTTTTGCACAGCCTCAGCCATGGCACCGCTGTTTCTTTCAGATGACCACATCTTTGCTGTTTTGTAATGCATCTGCCTGCTCTGATTCTCCCTGTGAAACCCCTGCCCAGCCTTCAAAGTCCATCTCTGCATGGATGCATAAGGGATGCTGAGAGCTGGAGTGCACGAGTAGCATCATGCATCCTAACATCAGGCAGAGAACATGTCCATGCTATGCAAACCAGACAGCAAACAGTTATCTTCATGCAGGCTGAAAGAACAGACCCAGGAAAATGCTCTGAAATTGTTTTGTGATTCAACAAGCCAGTTTCAGCTGTGCTAATAAGGCAGAGGCGGAACATTTCATTTAAGTCCTAATGAAATGGAATTACAGTGTCCCACTGACTTTCATCAGGGGGTTGTGGGTTGTGAAGTCTGTTGAAAATCTTGAAAATCTAAAAATCCCATTTTTCAATGGGATCTCTGGACCCCTGTAACTTTCTGTACCACTTTAGCACAAACATAGTACCAAATTAGTGAGTGAAACTGTTACTTTCCAATAAGTACTATAAAATATTAATAGAACCCAAATTGTAATACACAATCTGAAACCCTGCTGCTGCGAATTAATTGCACTGGGTCAGGAGAAAGATCCATGTAGCATGGCTTATTCATCTTCATAAATATTTGGAATATGGATGTTCACAAAGAGCCCACAAGCCAAGGATTATTTGTCAGAAATGTGCAGTGAGTAGTACCAGGTTTTGGATGCATCTGAGATGATCACACTTAATTCACAATTATTCTAGAAAAAAACCAAAAAGAGGTGATGAAATGTATCAGCACTGTAACTGCAGTGGGGAGGTTGCTGTTTAGCAAATGGCTAGCACTCAGAAATGACGTCTTTGACAAAAATTTTGTGGTGAGACTGAAGAGTGGGTAGAAAACACTGGTCACTTTTTTTCCCTTGTTCTCCAGAATTAGCACAATAATGAACACTGATGTTCATCGCAAAAGACAGAGCACATCTTGCATTCTATTATTTGGTAAAAAAGCAGCTTTCTGAAGTCAAGTGTCATTTTGCAGACAGTAAATCAGGTAGCTTATCTAGGAGTTTCCTGGTGTGATTTTAGATCTCTCCTGTGCTGTCTGTGAGAGGCATCTACCGTTCTTGAGGACATGCCCCAGAATGGACTGCCCCCAAAACTGCTGGATATTTAGATCTCGATGACTGCTGAGCAAGCTCTTGAAAATCACCCACACTGCACTTAGGGAAGATCTGGATTCCTGTCTGTGGTGTCTGTAAAAACTATGCCCACAGCAAAACATATCCCATCTACAATTAGGAGCCGAGAGTAATTTTAAGGAAAAGATTTCTCTGGGCCTGCTGGTGTATTTGTAGTCTGTATTTGTATAGAGGAAGGATGGAGGCAATTTCAGCCCCTTTACCAAATATTTGGGTTTTAAATAAGTACATCAGTGCAAATGTGCACTGTACATGAGTGCTTTTTTAAGGGATCATGGAAGTTGTTTGCTGTACACAAGGATGTTT
The DNA here is from genome assembly GCA_013399225.1 of Rhipidura dahli. Classification (NCBI taxonomy): domain Eukaryota; kingdom Metazoa; phylum Chordata; class Aves; order Passeriformes; family Rhipiduridae; genus Rhipidura; species Rhipidura dahli. Next base: position 1,015,638 of record VXAC01003560.1, on the reverse strand, counting down.
GAGCAGGATTGAAAATGGGTAGAGCCTATGTAAATTTAACAGAGCTTGAAAAGCTTCTCAGCTCCATCCCAACACATTGTTTTACCAGCAGACCTCAATAATGGCATTATGTGAAAATCCTCTCCCAAAGGGACAGTTTAAGCAAAGTCTTTGTTAGGTGCTGCCCTTCAGCTGACACAGTGATAAGTGGGCACCTCTCCACACCACGGCACACACACAAAATTACAGAAATTAGATCCTCATGTGCACATCTGCCTAGCTGCCCAAAAGGGCTTTACGTGCTGGCTGAAATACTGGGCTGTGTCCCATACTGCCTCCCATTCTGAGACAAGCATTTGACCTCCAGACCCCTATGATTTCACAATGAATTGTTCTGCTTAAGAGCCTGATACACAAAGATACTTCAAGCACTGTAAAAAAAGGTCTTGGGAAGACCAGATCCGACCTGTTTGAGGAAAAATCTTTGTACAACAACAGCTTTCAGGTATAGTATTGGAAGTGGGTTTATTTTCAGGCACAAAGAACCATGCTGGTAAAAGCTGGTATAATATAAACGCCTCAAGGATCGAGATTTTTCTCCCTACACAGAAAAGGATGAAGGAATGAAAGGGAAGAAGAGCACACATCCATAAAACTGGCATCTACCTCCTTTTTACCATATCCTTTCTTAAATCCCTCTCAGTTTATTAGTAAGATGGTGGGTTTCAAAATTCTTTGCATACTTTTAGTGTCTCCACATAGCTGTTACCCACATATGTATGTGAGTGCACATGGGTATACACACACATCCACAAATGTGTGTGTAAGAGCACATCTATACATAGCTGCAGCTTTCTGTCCCATGGAGGCACCACTTTCATTTGTGTCTCTTCCTTATGCCTTTTCTATCTCTTTACTGGCGTGGATTTAAGTTTTCCACATAACAGATGTGATTTCAGCATCTTTTCCTGAAGTGTCAGCCTACAGCCACTGTAATGGTTGAATTCAGATCCCTGTGAGGGTTTCTCATGGCACAGTCAGGAACAGATATGGGCAAACTGACTCTGCTTTTGTCTCCATTGCCAGCACAGACCCATTGTGCAGTTACTAAGTCAGAAAATCTGAGAAGGTTTTTTCCAAATGTAAAAGCAATTTAATGTTATCATGACATTTTCAGAAAAGCACTGAGGGTGGAGCAGAGTTTAGAGACTCTCTGTGTGTGACCTTGTCCCAGCGCAAGCTTCCCTCTTGCAAAGCTCTTCAGACTGCCCTCAGGTCCTATGATTTATCTGTCTAAACGAGATCCTGTGGTTTATCTGAGACTCCCTCTCAAACCCAGAAGCCAAGCAACTTCCATAACAGGGACTCCCTACACAAATAGGAATCCCCTTGAAGGTCACAGGGGATGCAAAGAGAAGGAACAGACTTCTCCCGTGAATTGTTGAAGTTGTATATGAGGAGAAACACCTGACAGCCAACCAAGGCAGAGCCGATTGTGAATTCAGCTTAGTCTGACTTGCCTTTGGTGGCACGATGCTGTGTCAGAGTAGAGAAACCACGACCTCTGTGTTGCACCCTGGCCTCTCCTAAAGAAGAAAGGCTATGCAACAAGAGCCACAAGCATAGCCAACCCCACCACCTGGGATAGCCTGAGTTCCCAAGGCACTCAGAGGCAACAGAAGTTGCAGTGTTGTATATCTCCTTTTAGGAAGCAGAAAAGAGGGAATGGGAGCAGGAAAATATTTATTGTACTTTCCTCCACTTTTTTTTTTCTGGACTCATGTCAAGTACATCTGGCCAAAGAGAGGGGAAATATGGTTTCCACAAGACAAAACTTTGAATGGATACAAGCAGTTTCTAAGGAGACCTGCTCTATAATTGTAGAGGAAATTACAAGCTGAATCATCTGTGGTTTGGGGAGAGAAATCAATGATATTTTGTAAGTTGAACCCAACTGTGATGTCTCTTACCAATAAGGAAACTGGAAAGAAATCAATGCCTAGAACTTTCAACAAAAATCCATCTTAATTCAGGTCCGACAGAGCAGTTTTTTCTCCTTCTCTAAAGTGACAACCTGTACCTGCCTGAAATCCCCAAGACCACTGCAGAGACAAGCCTTTCACAGCAGAGACAGACTAATGCACTGCACTCCAGACCTCACCAACCACTTAACACAGAATCTTGGGAATGCACAAAGGCCTGCACACCTTTCAGGGCTGGCCTGCCCAAACTGCTGGTGTCTCTCCAGAAGGCAGACCCAAGGCAGAACCCACCAATTGTGATGCATTGCACCACACATTGAGATGGACTGCTGAAGCACAACTGCACCCACTGGACCCTGTAATGACAGCAGCAAACTAATTCTGTTTATAACCTAAATGGCATCTGACTCTTAAATGAATGCTCTTCATATGTTGATGCTTTGATCAATTTAACTTTTTTTTCATAAGACAGGAATAAAAGTGAGATTCTGAATATTTACTAGCATTTGCCCTTCATTTTGTACTTTTACTTTACTGTATACCCCTGTGAAATGCTGAAGCCACTTTAATCATAAGAGATAATAGGGAGATAATACTCTATCTTCTGGTAAGATGAGTGAGACTTTGCTTTTGTGTTTATTCTACATTTCTTTCTGGTGTTGAGAATTCCACAGTCAAAAATTGCAATGCTTGGTTCTTAATCTTTGGCAGACACTTGCAGACGATGTAATATCTAACCCAACTCATCAGGACTCTTCCACAAAACAGATTTATAAAATATGTGTCTGGATTAGTCACAAAGGTCACTGCTGCTTATTCAGAAGAGAACAAGAAGAACACAGGCTAAAGCACTGGCTTCTTCAAAACTTCACAAAGTTTTCATTATTTATTCTCTACTTCACACAGTTGTTTTTCTTGTACCTGTCTCTTTTTTTCCTTCTTTTCTGCTTCTCTTTTTGTGCATCAGTGTTGACCAAAAGAAGCTTGGTATTAGGCTCAATGCTGCTGCTGAGGTTAGTTGCACTCAGCCACAGGACACACTCAGGTACTAATGGATCAACTCCTGCCTGGAACTTCAACCTTCTGGAATTTTTATTCCTATCTCATCATCCTGTCAACTTTACTATGTCAAGGGTGTTGAGCATGGGATCTAGCTTCCTCATGCAGTAAAACAGGACACATATAATGCACCAGTGAAGGGAAGTCAAGGAGGTTCCTGGGGATCCTTTTCTGCAACAAAACACGAAAACAACGGGTTAGAGTTGAGGGGTTTCTCTCTTTGCTTCCCCATGACACACAGCATGATGCCTACCAGCTACCTACCTACAGCCTTTCTCTGTGATTTATCTATCCCCCTGTGAAGAGTGAACCCTTTCTCATCCTCATGGGATGCACTTGCTAAAGACATTCTGACTTGAGCTTGCTCTCTGTTCATGTTATATTGGGTGAGCCCTGTAACTTGAAACCCTGTACCAAAACAACTTTATCTCTCAGAAACCAAACACAAATGCTTCCATAAATGTTTGCCTTGGAGTGCCATAGTTCTCTTAAACCAAGTCGACAGTAGGATATGATGTTTAAATCCCTCAGGATGGTGAAGAGTTCTCCTCTGAGCCGAAACATCAATATGATGCATACTCTTGCTTCAAGGCATGGATGAAAGAGTATGCTTCCCTACCAAATGTAAAAACACACTCCTGAGGACTCATTTTCTTTGGAGAGAGTCAGAGGGGAGAACTGCTCCTGTCCATTCCATTCCCAAGCTACATGGGCACATAAGGAAGAAGCACTGTAAGTGCATCCTTTACAGACAAGTTCTTCTGATCTCTCCATTTCTGCTCACCTGTCTTCTTATATTTCTTTTCACTGTAACATTCATTTTCCCCAAATGTACCTGTCAACAAGGTGATGAGACCTAGGCTGTGCTGTTCAGCAGGGCACTCCAATGACAGCAGCTTCTTCCTGTGCTCCCTCAATGCCTTTATTACACTGGGTAGAGGACACTCTGGATATACCTCCTGTTCTCTACTGGCTGTAAAGAAAACCCATTTAATTACTACAGGCCCAATTTACAATCCCAGAAGAGCTGCTAGTTTGCCATTGTTCAGGATTTTGGGGTTTTTTTGAGCAACTGCATCCAGCAGTTCTGGATGGGGAGAACTTTCCAAAAGGCAAGTGTTTCATTACTAGAAATGAAAAAAAAAAAAATCAGTTGAAAGAACTCTATGATTCAACTGATAAAAAAAACTCTACAGTAAAAAATGTTTTTTGTTTTCAAGTGAATAGTTTCCCTTTGTAAATGTGGAAATTCTTCTCAGTCTCAGCAAAATTAAGGAGTTATCAAAAACTTGAGGTTTTTAATCTTTCTGTGGTATTGTGGGTTGAAAATGGGGGAAGATAGAAGTTTCAGGGGGAAAAAAAGTTGAAGTGGTAAAATCTGATCAGTAACACATTCTATTTATATAAAAAAAAAGAGGAAAAAATCAAAGGAGAAGTTGAATGGTGGGCAATAAGTTTTCTTTTTAATCTCTGGCAGAATGTCAGGTCACTAACCTAGTCTTGGTGCTATAAAAAGCTGTATGAATATTTTCTTCCAGATTCTTTTAATGAATTTGTTCAGCACTTCTTCCTACTTTCATATACTCCAGTCAATGAATCTGCTGGAGCTATTGCTGAGATGGTGAATTTAGAATTAGCACTGCAGAATAGTAAAAGCAAGTGAATTCCAGATTTGTAAATAAATATTGGAAGTAGAAATTTGATTCTGTATACTTTACCTGTGTAACAGGGCACAAAAATGACCTGTATGTCCATCCTGATAGTTTCAAATTCTGAATGTCACCTACCTGAAATTAATAACTCATGAGTCCTAAAACTTATTCTGAATAATAAATATATTCAGGAAAATTACAACTTATTGAAGGACAATTCACAAAGAGAGGATGAGATGAAATTAATCTAATACAGAATTAAAAATGAATTATTCATGCAGTGCTACAGGACAATTATATCCTCACAAGTAATAACTGTATTGACATCCATGTGGAAGAGAGCCCCCATCTGGTTCTTCTTCCATCCCATCAAATATGACTATACCAAACTTCCTTCAGAAATTAATAGCAATTTGTGCTTTCTGTGTAAGATTCTGGATTGATTTCTTGGCCTGTAGGGGTCATTTATTTAAAAATGGATTGATGAATCTCTGACAATCTTCATCCAGAGCCCTCTGTAATTCCTTTTCAGATCTGTTGGAGGACCAGTTAACATAAAACTGTTTTGCATAAAAATTTGCCTGGCCCTTAATATTCGAGGTAAGAAAAATCTGGGATGATTTATGGTTCACATAATTTACCTTGTTCTTGAACCTCTGCTATCCCTGTGGGAAAAGTATTTCCAGGATTAGACAGAGAAAACATAATCTTATTAAAATGTTGCCCAAAGTTGCAATATGCATACCATGGGGAGAGAAATAAAAAGAAAATTGGATTTCCAGAGACTAAGCTGAGACTGAATGATTTCATGTCAGGAGTGAAAGAGCTCCCTTTTCACATCTTCTTGTTTTCCCTTTTGGTCTCTCTTCGTCTTTGTTTCCAGGCAGGGGTGAATGAGACCAATCTCCCCTGCAGCAAGTGGCCACCATTCACCTGTGTTTACAAACCAAAACTGATGCACCCTCAACCTGTCACTGAACCACTGATGAAACCTGACTGGCTCCTGCAGGTCTTGGAAGAGTCCAGCTGCAATTCATTAGTGCAGAAGAATTCTTTTCATGGCAAAATCAGGAGTTTATACTAAAAAAAGCAGAGCTGTTACAGCATGACACTTTTCTGTTCTGTCTGCATTATTGTGGCAATGTTCTTGTAGATTATGTTTGAAACGATGCTATAAAAATAAATTCTGATTAGATTTGAATGCTTGATGAAATCAGCATACAATTTAGTTTTTCCACAGGGTGTTCAAGAATATTCATAAGAGCTCTTTAATTATTAAATAATTACAATTCACTCATTAAAACATTATTCATTTCACCACATAATCATGCCAAGTCATATATTTCAAACCATAGAATTTTTTTCTTTCTTAGTGCCAGACAGATCCAAGCAAAGTTAATTGAATGTTTTTAATATTTATGTAGTTAAAAGGCTAGTTCACTAAACTTCAGTAGAGTCATAAGATGAGGCCCAAATCACAGGGAGAGCTCATGAGCAGATCATGGGCTCAGCAGGCTGTGTACCACTTGGTGAAATACATAGGATGACTCTTCATTAAATTGAAAAAATACCCTTGCTACCACATTGGGTTTTTCTAAGTTCTCCATCTGACCCATGAGGTAACATTTTTACTTTGCTTTCCTTAGGTCGAAGTATCCCTATTGCTTTTGACTCCATCAGTTACTTGCCAGCTCCTATTCCAAGGTACTTTCCCTCACTATCCAAGAAGATAAATGGAAAATCTCGAGCAAGGAATGCTTGCTTGACTCTTCCAGATGATGAAAAAACACCTCATCAGTTAGGAGGGATGAGGACACTAGCAGCAATTCAGTTAGCATTTCAGCCATGCCTTCATCCACCATGACCTCAAAGAGTGATTACACCAATATAAAGAGGAGCTGCCTTTTTTACCTTAGCATTTTCTGTGAGGCAGGTGTCACATTTCCCCTTTCATGAGTAAACTGAGGGTATGAGCAGGCTACGAGTGGCTCAAGGGCTGTGTGGAGGTCAGGCTCACCTGCTGCTAGGAGAACAAACACCTAGCATGGGCAGCACACACCTTCCCGAGTCCACCTGAGGTGCTGTCCTGCCCAGAAGAGCTGTCAAGGAGCAGAGGGCACCAGACAAAAGGCTACTCCAGAGACTCATTGTCCTGAGCCACTGGGGTTTTCCTCAGAATCAATGACTTTAATCATCCCAAGGACCACTAGCCATAACAAGATAAAATTATGTTTCCTACAAAACATTTTTTTCCTGTCTGGCTGTTTTTTCCAGTATTTTAATAATGTCCACAGGGGTTTGTTCAGGGTCACAAGGGAAGATGGTGGCCGAGCTGGGGGCAAAGCTGAGGAAAATCTCATTCTCATTCTTTCTATCCACCAAGGAATGCAGCTTCCCAAATCAAAGTGACAGCATGAGTTCAAAGACAAAGCAGCAAACTCAGCAGTTAATCCAAGCATTATTTCTACAAATGATACTATATCATACTGACAGAGATGAGGCCAACTCCTTGACCTTATTTTTGGTGGACTTGATTTCTCTGGAGAGAAAAGACCACTCTGTGTATTGAGGTAGAGTTATGAAGAGCCTTATTAGTAAGTGGCTATAGTTCCTCTTCTTCCCCAGCAGGCAACTGAAGATTCAATTTCTGCAGAAATAGTCATGGAAGGGCCAACAAAATATACATCTGCTTACAAAGTCACAACACAACACCAGCTTCCTACAGTAGGAGAGTAAAGGCTACAACCATGCTGTGCCAAAGAAAGACAGGTCAGAAGGGTGGATGACAGTGCAGATATGCAGATGTAGAAAAATAGAGGTCTGTGACACATAGAAACTATAGCTCATTAGTCAGAATATAATTAATATGCCTGACTTCATTTTAAATATGTACAAGGATGGTGTAACTAACAACAGAATATAAGTATTTTGTAACACTCAAGGCACAGCAAAATGTAATCTATAAGCATTTGGCATAAGTATGTGAGTATATTTGGTAGTATGACTACCAAAGATGGGAGAAGTTGCAAGTAGGTGGCATTGAGCTAAAAAAAAATTGCCAGACAGAGAATAAGATAAGCACATGAGACTGCAAATAGCCAGGACAATCTGCATACTACACGAGAGGGATGACTGGCAAAGCAAAAAGCACAGTAAGTGATAATGAGAGGAGGTGAGTCCTTCCTTATTGAAAGAAGGAAACAGCATTAAACCATCAGGCATAAGCAATATTTTTTTTTTTTTTTTTAATGCAGAGGAAAGAAAGATGATGAGCCCAGTTCTGGCTTCTCTCATTAATGAGCTTTCAAGCCAGATCACCATACCTTGGCAAATAGGGGCCACTGAAGACCTAAACCTCCCATGCCTGCTGAGAGGCAGCAACCCCACAGCACTGAGTACCCTCAGCTGGCTTACAACGTGGCTGATAAACACAGAGGTCTTGTTAAAATGAGGTGGCAATTAGCTGTGAGCACAAAGGCTGTCCTTAAGGAATGGATTCAGTAAAGGTAAAAGTTTAAAACTTCCCTTATCTGTTACCCATCTAAACACCTCCATGATGGCAATCCCTAATTGGCACACCATATACACACATTCAGTTTTCATACCTGCAACAAAAGCTTTTTGCAGCAGAAGGAATTTCTTTGCAAGAACTCCTGACTGATCCTGGGGAGCGCACACATACTAAGAAATCCCAGGTGCTATAATAGCTATTTTTCAAAATAAAAATACCTTCCACATCTAGGGGAGAAGAATTAACAGATTGGGGGGTTCATAATGTGCATATCTTCAGTATTCCTATGAACCATACTACAGGATCTGTAGCCTAATCTGCATTCAGTGGATCACTGTTCAGCTATTTAAACTGAAGCAATTGCTTCAGTTAAGCTCCTAATGAATATTTGTTCACACCAGAGAAGCCTTATCACAGTTAGCAGTAACTCACAATTTAGCATTTCTTGGGCAAGGTCAGCAGAAAGAGCGAGGCTTGGGCAGTGAACCTGAGTCTTGCCCCAGAACGAAAATAGTCACTTTTTATCATTCACTGATCCTAAAGGCCTTTTTGCAAGTGCACAAAACTGCACCTTGTTTACAAATGGGCAGCAATGAGGTGCAGGAGGGCATGTGATTAGCTTATGGCTTATTTAACACGGCAGAACAGTATCAGTGGCTGGAGAGAGAAACCACAACTCAGCTTCTAGCCCTGCAGCCTTTCAGCCAGGCTGCCTCCTTCCAGAGTCTGACAGCACCAATTGCACAGTACCTCTGAGTGCCAAAAGACAGAGAAAAAGTCTTGAGGTGGAATTCTTCCTGCCAGCACCTTTAGGCATCCAAACACTTCTGGAAACATGACCCATGGGAGCCAAGAAGACTTGATTTGACAACTTTCCCACATCCTTTTAATGACCAAAGGCCTTCCATTTTCAGGCAACAAACTGAATATCCTCCCTGAGCTTTACATGTTTAAGAATAGTGATTATTAACTCCTTTTTTAAAAGTAACTAATTACTGCATTCCTATCTTGCTTGAATGAAGATGTCTGTATGCTGTGACCATGAACTAGAATAATTTTACCAATAATTTACATTATGGTGGTGTCTATAGGCCATTAGAAGGAAGGAGGCTTCATAATCCTAGGTACTATCCAGGCTGCCAGGAGGACCTGCCCTCTTTCCCTGCCAGCTTATAACAAGTTATGAAGAAGAGCATTAGGGCTGGTGAAAGAGAAAGGTTTTTAAGAAGCTGTGACCTGATTTGTTGTTCTGGTTTCCCATGCTCTCTTGCCATGATGATCACCCTGTCAGGAAATGCCTGGGCTGTTCCTGTGTGGCAAAACCCAACATGGAAGGCTGGGGAGGGAAGTGCCACTCTCTGCAGAAGGCACATTTGACTGGGCGTTCATCAAATTGTCTGCGCTCAGACAAGTGGAGAGAAATGTGAGACAATACGGCTGAGAGCGCCTCGCCAAACCATCTGAACTTTGTGGTAGCCCCATGCGAGGGTTTTATTGCCATCAGTCAATCAACCAGCATGCTTGGCTTCACTTGTGGGTTCTCTTCCCTCAGGCAGTCAATGACATTAGATTGATGTCATGTTAACACAGCTTTCTGAGCTAAGCAAACAAGAGTTCAGGCCTGATTTGTGTAAGCGGCTACCACAACATGCAAGCAAAAGGGGTAAATGCAAGTAATTAGGAGTTGGCTTTGCTCTGTGATGGGCCAGAACGGCACACCAAAACATATTTTGGAAATAAAAGAAAATTGCAAGTTCTCCCGGAATCTGATTGGTGAAAATGCCCCTGGATTGGCATTCTGAATCATCCTTTCATACAAAACTGACCATGCTGGGCCTGTAGCTTCACACTTGTGCCAAGGTTTAGTAGTAGAACCAGGAGGCATCAAATAACAGGAAGAAAACTCAAAATAAACAAAAGAAAGTAATTCTTCACAAGCAGAATTCCTTGACAAAGGACGCTGTAGACACAGAAAGTCTATATAGGTTCCAAGGGAAGCTGAAGAGATTGGAGAAGTTCACTGAAGGTTAATAAACCTTGGCCCAACCCAGAAAATTTTAAAAATGAGAAAGCATTAGAGGAAAATATTATTTTTGCTGTTCTTCTCTAACACTCTACTCTAAATCTCCAGTTCTAACCAGCACTGGAACCAGTATGCAGGACTAAAAGAACATTTTATTTGACCTGCCACTTTTGTATTCAAAATTCTGAACATTTCATGTTCTTAACAAACATACCAAGTTTATTTGGCTTTTTTTCTTTTGAAGTTGTTTTGGGTTTTGTCTTCTCCCTTTTACAACCCAGGAGGCAAAAGCATAGCTCTTTGTGTGAGAATGTAGGTGTCAGAATTTCCTCACTGTCTCACGTGCAGACTACCTGTCTTCTTGCAGGTACATGGATGAGATAAAAGTCATCCCTGGGTCCCAGATGAAAAAAAAAACTCTGCCAGGTCAGAACGGTGCCTTGCACTATTAAAAGTGTGTATCAGTGTTAGGGTAAACGCCTTTCAATTTGAATAAAAAGCCCACCAGAATCTACAAACTACACAGATGAAATACACTTAATCCTGTATCACCATGCCAAAAGGATGAAAAATTACAGCTGTCTTCACTTTGATCTGGTATGAAATATATAAATGCTTTTTCTGCAGCAAGAAGTACATTTCTATTTCTGTAGCCATGGCTGGTTGTNAAAAAAAAAAAAAAGAATGCAGGTTAATTCAGCTTCCAAACCACTACAGTATACCACAAAGCCCTCAACTACTTTACACACAGCCTTCACCTCAAGAGACTCTAACAATTTTCTTCTTGCTTCTAGGTGATGATTAATACACAGGCTCCAAATACACAAAGGGGTAATAAAACACCCTATGCCATGAACACATATTGGATTGAATACATTATTTCTTGAAGGTGTTGAAAGCCTTGCCAGCAGCTCTTCCTGCAGAACAGCCCTTCTCTTTCTGAAATGCTATGTTCTGCTTATGAAGGGACACCTTATTATATAAATAAAAAAATTAAAAGGAAACACCATTGGACAATTTCTACAGATATTTAAAACCCCAGATAAAATACTTGCTGAAAGATGGTGCTCATTTTCTCTGGACAGAGCCTATGAGAGAGAAATCTCTCTTCAAAGATGGCCCGGTGGAAAAGCAGACAGTGAAAGGAGAAACAATAACCACTTGTAGCTGCACACAAGAGATACCTGACCTCATGCACCTGGGAACTAAACCATCAGGACCTCACATCTCTTTTCTTTGACTGCAGGGAAGCAGATGAATTGCTCAAGTGTAAAAGGGTGAGAAGGATGGGTCTCTTTTGAGCTAGCTCTCTAGGGCTCTCTAACACTAAATTATCACAGAAGCATCTCCCACTCTTGCTAAATCTCCTTTACTAATCAGCTCTCCTAACCATGCTGGGAGCCTTAGTGTCCCGAGATCAAGCCCATCTTCACCTGTTAATAAAGAACCATCTGTGTTCACAGTCAGTGAGTGCCAGCCCATGCAGATCACTGACAGCATTAGGCATAGGAGATTGATCTCCTCAGCACCTCACTAGCTGAGACAGCTTTAACGGTGTCCACAATGCTGGCAACATTGAGAATTATTATAAGTGAGAGATTGATCACTCAGCCAAAAGCATATCTCACAAATTCCTCTGAATTTGTGAATTTGTGAAGAGGAGCTCCTCTTCTCTGTCTGCTTCTCCCAGAACCATTGTTAGAGCTGATGAGCTCCAGGATGGCAGTGTCTTGGAGCCCAGCTGCTGAAACGCAGCTCTGATGTGCCAAATTCAGTACAAAAAAAAAAAGGACAGCCTGTGTGGGTTTCACTTAACTCCAGAGATCTGCCTGTGTAGTCATCTAGGGAAACTCATCCTACCCTTCTTCCCTAGACTCTGGAAAACAATTGGCATGTTTAGGGAGCAATTTCTCTAACCACAGACAGCTATGCTAGGGTAAAGTGAATCACACCCAGAAATTCCCATTTCACTGCAAAGGCTGTGAAGAGAGTAGAGGGCAGACAGCTTAGATATCAACAGACACCTGTATGTAGGAAAATAACATCATCATCCCCGTTCCTAAGAGCTTATGTTCAAAAGGGAAACAATTTACTGGCACAAATACTGCCCACAAGATATTTTCCAAGGATTCCTGTTTAAAGTGTCCATTCAATCAAACATCATCAAGTAATCCTACAGAGCAAAGGCTAAAGAGCCAGATAAAGAAACAAAGTCAGACACTCTGAGGAAAAAGACAGCCTCTTTCACCCCCTCAGGTGACTGGATAATATGAAAATCCACTGCTCAGACCATCAGTTGTGGAGGTTAATCAGTCACCCTGCTCTAGCTGAGACACAAGTGCTTGGCAAAGAGCATCTCAGCCTGGTGGATAGACTGTGGAGAAGTCACGAGGACAGCTGAGCCCTGAGTATCACCAGCAAGGTGCAAGTCTTTGACATGAGGCAGGAGGCAAATACTTTGTCCCTACAAGTCTGTGCCTTGGAAGACACAAAACTGACCCCTTTCCTAAAGCCACAAGGCCCTTCTCTATGAACAAAGGCAGCTTTTTAATCTCTCCTGAGCAGCTTAATGAGCATGAGGTTTCTGCAGGGACAAAATGCTTTGCATTTTCATTCCAAACAGCACAGAGGATGCCTGCCATCCAACACCCCATCTCAGCCTGAATCACTACTTGTGTTTTATCTTTGATACCTATTTTCCCCCAAGCTCATCACTTGTGTGTTTAGCAAGTAATACAAATCACCTTCAAGACAAGGCAGTTTTGCTTCCCCTGTGTAAAGTATCCACATATTCAGTAGAAAACATTGTTCATCTATGGAGCAAAGGAAGGTGATCACCAAGATCAGCCTTTGAGTGAAAAGAAGATGTTCTCATTATTTCAGACCTATGTTCCTGTAATCAGCAGCTCACACTCCAGATGAAGGAAAGCAGCACCAAGACTGATAGCAGAAACACTCGGGTTCAGACTGTGTGCTTATAGATTCAGGGAAAATATGCTTCTTAGTGTATAATTAGTCAGATTGGTATGCACACTAATGGCAGCTGAAAAGGTGTGTGCTGCTTGGAGTTTCAGGAGCCTTCACCACAGGAAACAGTATTTTATTATAATGTAGATTTCTGAATTATTTGCAAAAGACCTCAATGCAGGACAGGTATTTTCATCACTCACCGCCAAATCTAAGAAAAAGAGATGGTAGAAAGAATTTGAGAATAAATATTTTAGTAAATGAACCAAGGAGTTATTAATTCTCTGCTCCTCCTGCAGAATATAAAGTATGTATAATTTCCAGGAGGAGGTGATTGAGGGTGAAGCTCAGTGAGAAACTTTCTTCATTAGATTGAAGCAGACATTCAAAACACGTGAGACCCCAATGGGCCACTCAAGCAGGGCAACACTTTGGGCTCTCTAGAAAATGTCTGGGGAGAGAGAAAGGATGAGGAAAGGCTCAGGCAGTATTTTCCTTCACTCATGTTGCCTGGAGAAGTTGTGGATGCCCCATCCCTGGCAGGGTGAGCAAGCAGAGTGCTCAGCACACGGGCCTCCCTTATTCTGTACAAAGTAAGCTCTATAAGCTCTTCTACTGCCAAGGGCTACCTTTTCCCCTCTTCACATGGAAAACATTTCTGGAGCCTACCACTACTTACATACCTTTCTCTATTCCAACCACTGCATTCAATGCACTTTAGTGTGTCTACAAAAAAAAAAAAAAAAAGGGAATATAGTGAGTAAGAATTATAGAAGTCTGGGAGGAGGTTGTGGGAAAGGCTTGTTTTTTCCTGTGTTTAGTTATCTAGAAGGCAGCTGGTCCCACTAGAAAGAGCCAACTTGTTCCTTTTTGTTCCAGTTCATTCTTTGCTTTATTGAGAGAGGAGCTTTTTGTTTGTTTCTCTTTGTTTTGTTTTGGGGAATTTTGCTTTTTTTTTTTTTTTAACATTACTTTGTAGCATGGTTCCAGGGCTGAAAATGTCATGTAATCTAAGTTACAAGACTTGAAATTAAACTAATACAAAGTGACAATCAAGAAAGCCTCTTTTCAGGTCTTCTGAATTAAAATGGGATGTTATCAACAAAACATGAAATGGAAAGAGCTTATTTCAATGCAGCTTTTCTGCAGATTCTTTGCATCTGAAAGCATAAGTCAGATAGAGATTTGACATGAATTAATACATCCCTAAACACTTAATGAAAACAAACATTTGGGATTCTGCAAATTCATGCAAAGGATGATTGCTGCTTACAAAAGTCCCCTCACTGACATGGATTTGTTTGCACTGTCTGTACAGAAGCTGAAGTGTGTTGGTCAACCCAGCCGCTTCAGGACGAGGATTGCGAATCCAATGCACGGCTTAGAATCTTACTTGCAGATGAGGTGAGGAGTAATGTGAGCAGCAGCAGGAGCAAAAGCCTGCTGCATGCACACACTGCATCAGCTCATCCAGATCTGTGCTTCGGGCTTTGGAGAAAGATAAAAAAGTGAAACCACAAATGGAAAAATAGATCTTTGGAGTTTTTCTAAAAGGCTGTGTTAGGCCTTTCACTGTGTAATTTTGTTTTATGTTACAGACAAAATAATGAGTCATCTTTAAAAGCTGCTAATTGATTGGGCTGGGATCGTGTGACCCATCTGCATCCTTTCAACATATTTCACGGTGAGCAAAAGAGAAAAGATGTAGTTGCAGTAGAGGTTAACAGAAGAGTCCAGAGAGATATCCTATTTAAGCAGTCACCTTAAAATGACCTTTTCTTTAATGTTCCATTTTTGTACTACACCTTCAGAAGACTTCAGTATTCCTTTAAAGACAGCTGCTCAGTACAGAAGAAAAGACTAGTCTAGGCAGTTAAATTGAATAAAAACAACATAACTACCGAGTAGATAAAGTACAATTCAGCCCAACCTGCCATAGGATTTAGTTGCCCTTTGCTGATTTTTTTTATCATTTCCCATTCCATGTGTCTGCTGTAGGCCAAGATTTTTTGTTTGTTTTATCTGTCTATCTATTTATTTGAAAAAACACCCCCAGTTTCTGTGAAGGGGGCTAGGCAAAACACTCATTTCTCTATGTGGTTCCCTGAGACACCTTTTGTGGCACTGGACTATAGGTGTTCAGATTTGACAGCAAGGCTTCATCTTGCTCAAGGACTTGCCCAGTGCTGTTAAGAAAACAAAAAATCATGTCTACATGGGGCTAGGTTATGAGGCTTTGATAAACTACCATGAGTGCAGGCTATATAGAGGCTTGCTAGTGCTTTATGTGCCCTGGCTGTGCCCCAGTCCAGGGCTCAGAGAGACTTTTCCTATCATCAGCCTATCAGCCATAGCTGAAATTGAACTGATATTAGGGGGAGGCTTTCTCCTGCATCCTTCCTACATTTGATGCCCAGGTAGTGGAGGGGAGAATGCCAGAAACAGTCTGGGTCCAGCCTGAAGGGGAAGAGCTTGAAACATTACTTGGAAGAAAAAACTTGGGGAAGACAAAGAGAGAGTTACATCAATTGATCTAAAAATAGGTTACAGAATGAAAGTTAAGAGTGGATGCAAACAAAAAGGCTTCTGGAAAGTAAAAATGAAAATATTTCAACAGGCCCATTCCCGTCTTTTCCAAGAAAACCCTCCTTTTTTTTTTTTTAATCTGAACAAGATTGAAAATAAATGTGTTCTCTTTTTTTTCCAAATCATGAATCCTCTTAGAATAGGAGATGTAGCTTTCACTGTGTTGTAGTCAATTCCTGTAGAACATTTAGTGCACCCACAGCTCTGCCCTCATTCTCAAATTCCTCACAATCCCCAGAAAATAAGGAAATAGTATTCCCTCTCTATTAAAGACCAAGAAAGGGGGTAGAGAGGGAATTAAGTAAGAAAAGATATCCAATAACCTGGGGATTTCTCATTTGTGCCATCCTGTAGCCTGGCACTTTTCTACCTTCAAAATGCAGCTGCCGATATTCAGTTGCAGTCGTGAATGCTCAGCTCTCTCACAAATCAGAGCTGAGGCGGAAGACAGACTCTTAGAAAAAGAGAACTGCACAACAAAGCATCACCTCAGTGTCCTGCCTAGAGACACTGAGAAGGTGGAACTCTCCCTTGTCCTCTGCACAGACAGCTGGAGGCAGACCTTCTGTTTTGGATGGCGTCACCCTTGTTGCTGATGGAAGAGGCAGTATTTATGGTCTCACAAGGAGACCTTGCTGTGGCATTTCGCTGCTGGGAGGCAACAAGCACAGTTGGCCCTGTGATTAATTTCTCTGGTGTGCCTGTGTGACAGCTGGATTGGGAGCTGCCTTCTTGCTCCCTATTTACGTGCCCAGCACTAGAGTGGTTCGAATGCACCGTGACCTAAACGTGCTTTCCAGAGTCAAGGCTGATCTACTAATATATAAAGATAGATCTCTCTGAGATTCTGGGTGACACCTCTCAGGCAGATAAATTCATTACATTACATTGCCTTGCAAAACCACCTCATCCACAAAACCAAAGAAGAAATTCTAAATTATCAAATGAAGTGTGACAGCTCTGCTAACACAAGAATACACTGTTATCTCAGGTGAATAAACTGAAAATCCAAGCTATCAAACGACGAAAAAATTTGGAAAGGCATCCTGTCTCATGATATAACCCAACAGAAATGCTAATCTACCCTAGCTGTAAAGATTGGAGGAGCAAAAGACAGAAATATACAGCAGGATACAATTAAATAATTTGCTCTCTAAGGAGGCACAAATATAAATGCACAAAGTTAATTTCATTGCTGGGTTAAAAGTGTTTTTTTATGGGAAAGGTATTGATCCAAAGACTGTTATAGACTAACTTCTTCAGAATGTAATAAAAGTTCAGTGCCAAGTCTTAGGCTAAGAGGTAACTGGTGCAATGTTGGACTCTGAATATTTAATTTTGTTTTGGCCTTTTCCATTGCTTTAAACAGAAGGCAAAAGCATCTTTTCCTTCAATAGCCCTTCTCCCATGCTGAGATTATTGGATTAGGTCCTCAGATTACATGTTTTGCTCAGAGTAAAATTGCGCAATTAAAAATTCGCCCTTTGATTTCAAAGCATCTGGGGAAATTGAGGAAGAATTAGAACCCCTTCACTGACCAGTCTGAGAAACAGAGATGCTGAGAAGCAGTAGTCAGTATTCCAGGGCTCTACCTAAACTGAAGAAGGGCCAGGAAGCACCTAGAAACAATCTTCAGAGCATTTGATGGTAAATACAAAAATACAAAACTTTAACAATGAAACCTCAAACCAAGCAGGTAACTCAGCAGAATTCTGAATTTCTTGTAGCCACCATCCTTGGTCAACACACTCCAAAACATCCACCCGGGTTCAGAGACTGTCTCACAGCTTTGGGTTGTGGCTTGAGTAATACAGCCCTATTTATAGTTTCCGGCAGACACCAGGCCAAACTCTGTGGTTTTGCATGGTTTCCGTCTGAAAGACAGCAAAAATTGGCCATTTCAGCTGATTTTTTGCTTTGGGTTTTGGTGTGGATGAGAGAAAAGAGGGAGGAAGTTTCATTCAAAAATTGAAGCGATGAGAAAAATAAGAGTCTACGAACCTCACCAGCCAAAACTACAGAAGGCTGACATAGAGCCCTGGAAACAGAAACCACGGTGATTTTCCTGTCTCCCATGGTAAGCAGAGACTATGTGGCGAGCAATAGTGCTGTAGGAAAATGTCTGAGTGGAGCTCCACAGACAGGAGGTGGATTGAACAGACAAGAAGCCAACTGATTGCTGTTGGATGGATCCTGCCCTCCTACATAAAGAACTTCTGATCTAAAACCAGCAGCTCACATGTCAGCAGCAAAAACCTTTACAGCATGCACCTCTCAGCTGTGAAACCTCAAAGCACGCCAAGAGGAAGCCATGTGGTCTTCTCAACGGTTGGAATAAAAATATGGGAAGCCTGGAGGTACTGAGGCACTGACTCAGAGTGTGACTGTAAGGAAGTCACTCCACCTTCTTGTGCTTCAGTCATACCAGTCCAAAATAGCTTAAAAAAGTAGGAATCACTTAAAAAAACACCCACTCTGACTAAGCCGTTTGTTGAGTAAATGCACATATGATGTCTCTGGAAGCTTTCTTGGCAAATGAAACACCTTCCCAAAAAGATAATCACCCAAGATAGTTCAGGGTCATGATATTCTAAAGGGATCTCCCTTTAAGGGAAACAAGAAAATGCCAACAGAAACTATCAGTGGAATCAAAACTGACCTACAAGTCCAGATGCCATCTTCCAAAAAGACATGTGGAGTTGCTATCATTTTATTGTTGCCCATTTTCACAGGATTATTTTCTATCTCATCATCATTTTCAAATAAAATAAACCAGAATGAGAAACCACTGAAATGTACTCGCTAAAATGGAAGAAGACATCAAGGTATACCTTTTTTGCTTTCTCACAACTAGATGGAAAATCAGTGAAGCTGAATTATATTATCATGCACTTATCTTACTTTCAGTAGCGAGAGGTACCTAGCAATTTGGCAAGCATTAAAAAGACCTCAGTAAAACTTAAGTGAAAAAAGTTCAGTAAAATGATGTTATTCACTCAGTATAATGGCATGAACAGAAATCACATTAAAAGTGTCAAGCCTGTTCTCTTCCTGTGATCCCAGTAGTATTCCCCCGAAGCTTTTACTCCATCTTCCAGATAATGCACAAAGAAACTGGGGCAGACACAAAAGCTGTAAAATCTATAACAGAAAATTAAAGGCAGGCTGACAGCACCATGACCTTTTGCACTGGCTTTAGTTTAAGAGGAGCTCAGACACAACCACATCTTCAGCGAGATAAGGTCCAGTAAAGCTATGGATGTCTGCTCTAGCATGACCTTTCTGATCCAGCCAGGTGTTACAAACAAAGGCATTTGGTCATGCCAAGGTGCCAAACCTGCCTAATATTACAGTTGCCAAGGAGTGTGAACAGAGGCAGAAACATGCCCACTCCTTCTTTTTCCCTTGCCCATAAGGACCTTTGACTTGGGGCAGTACTTTTAGCTGAACAAAAGACCCTTAAGCTTATTAATACAAAATATTGATCAGTCTCAAGGAAGATGATTTTAGCCCTAATCAGTGGACGTAACTGTACTGTATGGTTATCAACCAGAGAGATTATTTAGGGAAAAGAGCAATAGAAATTCCTAATTTATTTTTGTAAGGATGAAGGTTGACGAGATACAGTAGACCACATGCACCCCTAGAACTACTTATGGTAGTTGAACATAGTGTGGCGTCACAGGCAACTCATCCTGTGTATGAGTTCAAGAGTTCAGCTGATGAAGGTGGAAATGCCCAAAAAACCCTGATTCAGGTGAATAAGGACCTCTGGATGTCATCTCATATTATACCTGATCATCTCATTCCCTAAAGAAAACAGGACTAGCACTGAAGTCCAGCCTTTCCAGATGAGTTTTGTGTATCTCCAAGAATGGAAACTGTACAACTTCTCTGGACAATCTTTTCCACCTCCTAAAAAACCTTGTGTACTCCTTTGTCCTTATGTTGAGCTGGAATTTCCCTTTCTGCGGCCAAGACCTGCTGCCCCTTTCCTTCTCACTGTGTGTCTCTGAAAAGGGTCCAGCACTTGGTGTTTTGCAGTCCCTACTAGGTTGTTGTAAGGTCCCTGCAAAACCATCTCTTCTCAGGCTGCACATGCCAAGCTCCCTCAGGCTCTCCTTGCACATGGCATGCCTCAGTCCCCAGCCATCCTGGTAGCCCCTTAGTTGCTCCACTTCCTCAGCAACCCTTCAGCCCTGCTGTGAGCAGTGACCCAGACACAGTCAGCACTGAATCACAGGAAGATTACAGCTGGAAAGGACCTTCAGGTACAGGGGTTGATGTGGGTTCTGCCCTCTCCTCAACAGCAGCAACATTCACCGATGTAGCTGCTGCTGATGGTGCTGTTGCTGCTGCTGGTTTTGGTGGTATCAAACTAACAAAGTTTGAGAAAGGTTACTCCAGGGTGGAAAATTCTAAAATGTGCCAAGATCCCACAATTTCTTGTGGCTACTCAAGAACTCCCTGCCTTCATATGCATGCCTGAAGATGTAGGTTTTCATATTTAAAGGTTTTGGTAGCATGTGTGTTACTCTGTAGGGGGCTGTTTACAGCTCACTGATGCTCACAGCACTGGCTCTTTGTACTGGCCACAAGTCATGTAACCTGGCTGCTGCCCAGGACGGTGTTAGTGGAAGACAGTGGGTACACTGGTTATGCTTTGAGAAGTGGCCAAGAGGCAGCTGAGCACAGTAAGGAACATAACCTGGACCTTTGCCCTTCCCAAACTGTAGGGCTGGCTGGGCAGTGGTCTGGTCCCCTGAGTATTTATACTTCCATTTACCTCAGCTCAGAGACAAAGCAGAAGAATATTCCGGGCCATACACAAACTTGGGGAAGCGACTAAGCCAGAACTCTCTCCTGACATTAACAAAACATCTAAAACAGAACTAGATGGGAAGGTTTAGGTGACTAACTCTCAACCTTTGCAGAGACTGAAGGAATTCAAGGGCAGCAGTCTCCCACCCTTCCAGGAGAGTCTCTGGGGACAGTACCCCCCTCCCAGAGCCATGTTGCAGACTCGCACACCATCTCGAGCAGACTCACTGCCTTGTTTCTCCAACATTTTCATCTTGCCTTTACCTTTTCCCCAGTCTACAAGAAAAAACAAAACTTTATTCCACTCTCCCTTGAACACCTGCCCCTCTGGATTCACCTTCTACTCCCATTCTGTCCCTAGGAACAGCTAACCAGGCTAATGGTTACACGGTGAGAGACAGGTAAGACATATCCCATAACAGTGCTTTTATTGTATTGTGGTCCCAGAAATTCTGAAATAGTTTTCAATCACCCTTTTTTTTTCCAGAGCATGGACTCGCATAATTTCTTATGCTGGCATTAGTGCAGCTTTTAGTTGCCTGAGAAGCACAAAGTGCGAGGACACAGCAGAGAATAAGGGCCTAAGTATTTATTTAGTAGATTAAAGATCTTATATTAGTTAAAAAGACACTAATATCAAGGGGAAAAAGTACTGCACAGCACAGGTCTCAGAAATAGTCAGATTCCAATTACTGTAATTATATCTTTCAAAGGTAAGGTATGAAAATTATCACTTAAATGAGGGAACAAGGATAGCAGAGAGAACAGTACCTTATTTCTCATCTTATCTTTGTCTCCCTGCCATTGTACTGAATTGCCATGATTACATTTTGTTAAAGTCTTTTCATTTTTCTCACTGTTCTCTCGAGGATATAAGGCTAGGTGAACAAAGCAGGGTTATCAACCAAAATTCAATTTCACAAACTCCTAAAGGGAAATATTTATGAAAATGCAGACTTCAGAAAGATCAGATTCCTGTCTAACTTTCCTTTACGAGTTTGGGAAGTGAATGAAAAAAAAGCAGATGCTTCAGTGTTGAGGTTCTTTTTGGTTGGAAGTTGTGCAAAATTAAGGGCATAAAAACACCTCACACAGAAGGAAGTCAGCAAAACCTGCCTTCTCCAGGTTTTTCTCCTTTCTGCCTTCCTAAAACCTCCCCGTCTTCAATCTTTTGAGCAGCTGGGGATGGATCAAGTTTTCATTGAGCCATTGCTGCAATTGCCTCTCACAGACAGCATGTTCCTGCACTGGCTGCTGCTGAGCTCCCCACCAGCTCCAGCTTTCCTACCAACTGGGTGGCATCTCTTGGACCACAAGTTCCACTTTGCGTGACCTTGTCGTGTTAGATGGTGTCTCTACCGGTGAAAGCAACACTTTTCTCTTTGAAAGAGGAAGTCATTACTGATGATGCCAAAATGACTCTGGAAATGTTTTTTTCCAGAAAACTCAGTTCCTCAACACCACACAAGGCCTTTATCCTTCTCAACAGTCCAGAAGACTGCAGGCTTAACTCGATGAAGTGCAGAGCACTGAGTCCATCTCATGTCCATTGGGCATGAGGCAGCCTCAGAGCACAGGAGTCAGCCACAGGCTGGGGACACGTTCCCTGTGGCAGAGCCATCCAAAACACTGTTGTTCTAAAGGGAACCACAGGCAGACTTGCTGTCATTTTCTCTTTTGGTGTCAGGATGGGGGGTTCAGAAGAACAGGGAGCTAAGGCAAGAAGAGATGTGAGGAGAAATAATGATGAAGAACAAAGAGAGGAAGGGGTGTGAGGGCTAAGGTCTCAAACATGAATAGAAGATAAGGAGGAGGCCACCCAGCAGAGCCCCTCTGGCAGCATCCATCCTGCATGGAGGGCATCTGGGTTGGTGACCAGTGTCTGGCAGTGCTCCACTTGGATATGCAAATGGACAAGGGAAGGAAGATAACCCCACAGGCCCAGTTATATCCTCAGTAGTAAATTTGGTTTTGCTGTCACCACAGACGGACAGCTGGATGCAGGCCAGGAGAAGGCAAATGATGACATCCTGTGACTTGGGAAGGACTTGGACAGGGAGGGCGAAAGGCAACTTCTCAGCAAGAGATAGTGGGGTAGCTGTGACAAGGACTGTGACACTGTGTGCTTGGGGCAAACATGCCCCCAGATCCTGCTTGGCCTGGCTATGCCTGAGTAAGGAAGGTCTGGGCATCCAGGGTGCCTTGCCTCTGCTCTGCAGAGGATTTTTCCATCCTATGTCCCCTGCAATAGGACTGAACTTAGAACAAACACAGAAAGAAAGCTGTTTTGTTGTAAGAAGCCTCCTGTATTGTATTATTCATATTTCTCTGCCTCCAGTGAAAGCCCTGAAAAGACTTGGTGAGGTGAGACATCTATATGCAGCTTCCTGATGCAGGTAATTCACAGAACTACAAGGAACAAGACAGGAGAGTTATTAACATTGCTTTAAACTGTGATGGAGTAATTTGATGACTGAATTTCAGCCTCTTTTTGAAGTAGAAATTAGTAGTCATGAAGGCTGCATTTCAAGGTAGCCCTGCTTAAATTAAACCAGACAGTACTGAACTCTCACTGGAACCTGTTAAATTAATGGCAGAAGTCTTTAGCAAAGCCTTTTTCCTCCCTTCTAAACTGTGATGAGTGAGGAATTAGTGTTTTTAAAACAAAAATGCAGCTTAAAAATTCAGAATGTTGAAACTCATACAGAGCACTTAGCTCCTCCACTAACGCCAGACAACTCCTACACACACCAGTTCTGGGTAACAATGGGTCAGAAATGAAAAAATGCTCATAGAAGTTAAATTATAAACTATAGACAGAATGTTTGTAAAAAAAATTGTTAAAAAACATTAAAATTGTTCATGCAGTGGCTGGAATTCCAAGCAGACAAAAACTAAATGAGAAATGAAGTGCATATTTTGAACAGCCATTTGAACACCTTGGGTACGGATGCGGTACATTCTTGTATGAAGTCCTGAAATAAAGGGTGTCTCTTTTGTGAGAAGCTATGTTTTGGCATAGCAAGGACTGATGACCTCAATGTGGAAGTCTTTAAGCAAAATTTTCTGGCTTTTTTTTTTGCTGGAGCTCAGACTTAAGGATAATAGAGCTACCTTCCAGCCTTGGAGTCTTTGATTCTCTGCGCAGGGATGTCGGTACAGGAGTGTATCTAAAGCTCTCCATCTAGTGGCAGTTCACAGAATTATGGGACCATAGACTCATTTGGGTTGGAAAGCACCCTCAAAGGCCCCTCAGTCCACCTACCCTGCAACGATCAGGGACATCTTCCACTATATCAGGTTGCTCAGAGCCCCATCCAATCTGACCTTGAATGTCTCCAGGGCTGGGGCATCTACCCCCTCTCTGGACAACCTGTGCCAGTGCCTCACCACCCACACTGTAATCTTAATCGACCTTCTTTTAGTTTAAAACAGCCCTGCAGAGAGCCATGGGTGAGGCTCAGGTGGGTTGTTGCTGTGCACAGAACACCTACTGCATGCACACACAGAGATGCAGGCCAGTCTCAGCCCTCTGCCCAGCACTGTCTTCACTGCCTCCCTCCTAGCTGGGACACAGACATCCACAGTTATTTCCTGTTTCCAGTAATAATTACAAGGGAAAAAAACTGTGAAGGTTCATCAGCTTCATTAGGACTCTCTCACTCTATGGGTCTTTCCTTTGAGATGAGCTATGTTTGTTATTCTTTTGAATCTTCTTTAATGTGGATGATCAAACTTTGGAATTGGTGCAGGTGAGATAATGGGACACATAACAAAGTAAGAATGAGAGGACCACCAAAGGTCCTAGCCAGCTCTGTGGACCTGTGTCTCTAAAAAAACCATTATAAGGAGCAGAGAGAGCATGTGAGGGAAAAGGGAGAAGGGAGGAAGGGTACAGGGAAAGAAAAAAATATTTCTCATTCAAACTCTTTTATGCACTTATCTATAAACTAAATAACCTCTCTGCAGTTCCATCATGGCCACTGAGCTGGTAAATGCTAGGTCTAGGGACATATCAGAGTGTGTTAACCTTGATCCTTCATCTGTGCTTCCAGAGTGGATTTTTAAATAGCTGAAGGTTAGCTCTGAATCAGTAACCAAGAAAAGAAGTGTCTTTTGCTCCCTTTCTGGTGAAAATGAAGTCTTCCCTATGGGTGCCTGATAAGAGTGGGCACAAGTGTTCCCTTCACTCTTCCTCTCCACTAGAGCTCTCGCTGCATTTGGTGGGAGACAGCCCCAAACAAGGGGTGAAGGTCACTGAAAAGCCATCTGCAGTTTTTCAGGCTTTTAGCCAAGTTTTATGTGGTTGACTTTTGGCTGGCTTGCAGATTTTCCAGCTGTTTGATTGAATTTATTATTTTTTTCCCCCTGCTCTCTAGCTTATGGGTTGATATTCTGGCCAGATGGTCCCAAGCTGGGACTGATTATCTTGCCTCTCTCTGCTCCCTCATTGTGCTGTTGATCCACAAGTCAAGTAGCCGTCTGCCAGCCTTACTTTTCTAAAATCTGTTCCCTTATGCTTTATTGCATAAAGATAATTTCATATTACCTTTACATGCCCCATCACTACCCTGGTACATGACTGCCTGAGGAACAGTGGGAGCAAAGAAAACTCTTTTATGTGTCAAGAAACACAGCAGAGGCCCATCTCTGACTCCCTTCATGGCAGAGTGAGTAAGAGCTGACAAGTCTAGCAGAGGAGAACTACCTCCTTCCCCAGTGCTACTGGTGGGATCCACCTACCTGAGATCATCTAAAAGTATGCTGTCAAAATTTGACATAGCCTGGAGGAGTAAGCGCTCTGGAAGCACTCTCCCAGTGTGTAATTCCTGGCTAAACCAGGAGCTGAGAAACCTCCCTCTGGGGTTTCACTGCATTGCTTCTGCCCTTCTGTTTCTGTTTCTCTGTATCAACACTCAAGGGGGAATGGAGTCCTTGGTGCTTATCTTTGGGCAGAGGAATGCCATCCTACACAGATGGGACCTTGATCAACATTTTCAGAAAAAGTTCTCTGTGTGACAGACAGGCAGATTTCTGGGAACGCCTTTTTTAATCAAGCTTGTTATTGTAACATGAAAAAATTTATTCAGCATATTGAATCCTCTGGAATTTTTGTTTTGGAACTACTTAGTAACTGTTTTTTCCTTTGTTTTAAAACAATAGTTTGATAAAAGTATACAGGATATACGGACACCCATACAACTTAAGAATTAAAAAGAAATATTAAAACTTCAAGTGCTGTTTTTAAATGGAAGAAACATAAATGTTGGAGACATGTCATAAAATTATAGAATCATTGAGGTTGGAAAAGACCTCCAAGATCCACTGAGTCCAACCTTTGACCAAACATCGTTATGTCAATTAAACCACAGCACTAAGTACTATGTCCAGTTGTTTCTTGAACAATTTCACAGATGGTGATTCCACCACATCCCTGGGCAGTCCATTCCAATGTCTGACTCTCCTTTCAGTGAAGAAATTCTTCCTGATGTCCAACGTGAATCTCTCCTGGTGCTTCAGGCCATTTCCTTTTCTCCTGTCAACAAAGTCAATGCAAAGTTGTTTGGTTTTTTCTTTACAGTAATAAAACCAGTAGGCAAGAAACCAGATTATAAACAGAAAAAGAAATAAATCCATGCAGATGATTTCAGCATTAAACATCTTGCCCTTTCTGCCCTTTCTTTAGGAAAACAACTGCTCCTGATGTCATAACATTTGGATATCCAGAAAAAGCATTATAAATTACCCTTAACAGAACTCTGCAGAAGTGAATAAACAGGGCATTTGGTAGATGGAGGAGACTCATTTTCTTGCCATCAATCTCTCCTATCTTATATGTTTGAGATTTAGATGATTATGTAGTTTGGCATTTCCACTCTGATGACAGACTTCTGAGAGCTGTCACTCCTTTGGGTCAGTGTCCTACCCTTCCCTGCACACACATGGTCCTTCTCTTTGAATTACAAACTCAAGTACAAGGAGCAGATAGCTGCTGGGACTCTTACACAGAGCACATCTTGCCTGTCCTTTGACCTGCTTCTGTTCCCTCCAAACTCAACAGGAAAAATCCCCGTAATTCTATATGAGCAGGAACTCACTTGCTGACCTCCTCCATGGGCGTCTCTTGGGTGGCCTTTGCTCTTTGTTGACTCTGATGAGGGTGTTCTCTGGTCATCTTCAGCGCAAAGACCAATGGCAGCATCCTTCAGTTTTGGTCTTCCTGTATGCGGCGGGTCACAACACAGCTTCTTTCACAATACACAAATTAAAAATTAAAAAGTAGGACAGGGAAAATAGGAATGTTGGGGAAAGGGAAGGACATAGATGGACTTTCAGTTCCACTGAGTGCCTATTGCTCTGTTTTTCTCCATTGTTTTATTTTGCTTTCTTAGTTAGTCAAGAGAATTTCTATTCATATAGTATATTATATTACTAATACTATTAGTATAGTATATTATACTATACTAAAATTATTTTTCCTAGTTTCCTAACACTTAAAATGTGAGGTTTTAATTTCTACCTATGAATTAGTTGGTTTTTTTCTTCAAAACACATGGAAAGGGAAATGACAAGAGAATTTGTGTTGTTACTGTGTCTATTAGAAACCACTAAGGAAAGAAAAGAAAATGTCTGAAAACCTAAAGGGGAAAGGAAGAGGTATAACCCTGTCTAATTAACTAAACATTGGATAAAAAGAAGGAATCAGATGAAATTTTTAACTGACTGAGGGCTTACCTCATTAAAAGCTACAACCATAGGGAAAACAGGGAAGGTCCCTGGGATCTAGGTTCAGTGGAAATTCAATGTGCAAAGCTTACGTGGTGGTTCCTTCCTTTAAACATAAACCATGTGAAAGCTCCCAATCAGTTTTGTACACAGTAAATTATTAACGTGTGGTAGCAAGAAAATCTCACTTTGTGACTCTGACTCAACCTGTCAAAAGATAAAGAAATTTTGTGGAAAGCAAGCAATCGAAAATTCCAATTGTAAATGAAAACAGCTCATGCTTCTAAAAGTATAAGATAAACATTTACCAAGTGGCCTCTTGAAGCAGACAAACAGAACATTACTGAGTCAGAGTATATTATAGCCAAAAACGGCTTGATGTTTTTCTGGCATCAAATAACAGGTCCCAGTGCCCACCCCTGCAATCCTTGTATGGTGATCCTGATACTGGCTCCATATACAGAAGATGTGTGTACACCTGGGGAATGGTCATGTCCCATCAGGGATGGTACTGTAAAAATTAATATGAGAGAAAGAATTGACTATAATAAGACATTCTGGACATTTTTCATACTGGGAATCTCACCTCTGTGAAACACAAAATGGGCAATTAAAAATATTTATTGAACTTCCTCCCTCTGGATATCAAAATATGAAGGGTTCATTATGCAAAGCTATAATTGCAACAAGAGAGGACAATTTAAAGCAGCTTAAAAAATTAATTTTGACACAAATGCAAGATCGTTTCCTGACTGGATAATAGTTGTGCACATGGGAGGGAAAAAAACCCCCTTTTCTAACTGCAATTGAATCTTTATTTGGAAATTAAAGGAAAATAGGATAAAGGGCACCCGAATGCAGAGACAACCAGAATGAAATGGGCAGCTCATCAGAGTTCTTGTTTCAGACCAAAAAAAAAAGATAAAGTGAGAAAGACAAGAGAATTTACCTTGAGCTTTTTGCCATATGAATTTCAGCACACTACAGAAAAGACTGCTGGGAATAAAAAAATAAGGGTCAGTCACCCTCCCCCACAGGACATTTCTCAAGTCATTGAGACACTGAACCTGCCCTTACCTTGCATTGTTTCACCATGACAGTGATGAACCAGCAATTGCACAGTTTCTCAGGCACTTCCCTTCCTGGGAACCAAATTCCACTTGAACTTTGTGCTGAAACCAAGAAGACTTTTGTCTTTTGAGTGCAAGCCTCAGAGCCAGCTTCTTCAGGAGATGACAAGAGTCACTTGTTCTTTCGAACAGTGAGTAGACTGCTGGGCCCTGTCCTAGATGAGATCTGGCTCCTTTAGTCTGTGAGAGAAATAACAGCAGCCAACCACTGGAAGTTACAAATACTTTTCCTTGAGGAAATATGAATGACTGAGTAGGATTGGTAGTGGGTTTTCACCCTCCATATAATAAATGCACATTTTTTGCTGAATCAGTAAAAGTGCATCTGATTAAATAAAAATTAAAAAGTGCTAAACTTTAAAAGAACAGCTTGTCATGAAGATGGCTTCAGCTGTTAAATACAGAAGTCCAGTGATATTCTAGACTCCCTACAGCACCTGGCACAACTGCATGTGACTCGCAGGCAACTAATCTCACACTAGTTCTCTGTAGGTACCTATGGATAACTTCGGTTGATTCTCTGTAACAGGATAAAGGAGCTGATGAAACCAGCTGTTGCTAAAATCTGTTGGCATCTAGAGAATTATAAAATGAAAGAAAGTTTTATAATTCAGTAGTGCAACATCTCGGCTTTCATTTTCTTTTATTTTCCTAAGAGTTTCCTCTCTGCCTGGCCGAAGAAGAACTGTACTTACTCACAAAAGATGTTTATTGATTTCAGCATGCTGAGAAGTAAGCCCCCAGTAGGGCTATGTGTGTTCTGTGCTTCACATCGTTTTGTAGATAGATAGGCAGTAAAGAAACAGGGTTTCTTTCTCCTAGGAAGGATGGAAAGGCAATGCAACAACCCTGCAAGTTTCGTTGTTTGAGGTGAAGCAGGGTTTGAGTTCTCCACTCCTGGGTACTTACAACGCATGCAAATGCTCCATTCACTGATAGCCTGGTGTTTCCAGACTTTACTCATTCTGCCTGCCTCAGCTTCGTGCATTACCCTTTTGACTCTCTGAAGAGCATTTCAATAGAATGAAACAATATTGTTCCCATTGTGATCACAGTTTTTCTGATGAACACACCATTTCAAGAGGTGGTGAGCTTCTGGCATCTTTTAAAAGACACACAAAAAAAAGACCCACCAAACAATGTAACAACAAAAAGAGAACAATAACTTAAAACATGGGAATAGGGCATTTTACTGTTTCCCTCTCTGCCATGATTCAGCAAATAACTTCATAGTTTTTACTCTAACCTCTCGGTACCCTGGTCAAATTTGGATGAAAAGTAAGAGTGAAATAACACATCCAGTGGTTCATCTAGGATTTGGGTACAACAAACCAAATATTTATAGAAAAATTGCTGAATATTTGCAATCTGGGTTTCTTTATCTGTTGCTTAAAGTATTTTCAAAAATAGCTTCCTACTTCACTGCAGGTTTGTTTTTTTTTTTTTTAACTTGGAAGATTTTATTTTCTAAAAGTTTCTCTTCCAGTTCTAAGTTATACTCTCTTACCTCGGTCCCTTCCAAGTACCTGAATCTTTTCCTGTGCCAACCTTCCTCTAGAAAGGTGTAGGAAATCTCTGAGTGGAGTGACAGAAAGAGGAAAGAGAAGGAATATAATGAAGTGCCCTTGAAATGCTTACAAGCATTGCCCCTGCAAGAAATTTTCCAGGTGACTTCTGCAAATTATATGCTGTAAACAAATATGTTTATTACAGTAACATACAAAGACACAAAGCAAAGTTGAGAGCCTGATGGTGCAAGATACTGGTAAAAATAACAAAGCAAAATCTTTTTCTGACCCCAGGAGGCATGACCCTGCTGGGAAAGGGAGTGAATGCTCTAATTCAAGAAAACAGTTGGCTTTTAAACATTCTGCATTAAAAGTGGGTGGGAATTGCTTTCTAGAAGAAAATATTTGGGCTATGGTCCAAATTCTGAAGTAAGAAGAACAGATCAGCATCTTTAAGAAGACAGACATGACCAAAACTTGCTATTTTACCATAAATTCATTAATGAAACAAATGCCTCATACTCACTTCTTAGCAAGGCTTAAGTTTCTTTCTGAGTCTGATAGTCTCCAAGACACATGTATTACCTCACCTCAGCTGCCATTATTCAGGACAGCACTCCCTGTGTTTCACCTTCTAAATAACAGCCTTGTGTTTGATGCTGTTGATTATATTATATTGTAATGCTGTGGACCTTTGACTGCAAAATCTCATCTGTGTCTTCTTTCTGTGTTTAGAATGGAGAAAAGCAGTTCTAAAAGTAAGTGCAGAACCAGAATTGTGCAGATCAGTGAGCAAACAAATTAATGAAAGTACCTTTACAAGAAAAAAAAAAAAAAAAAACAAATTTGCTAGGCACCATAAATAAGTTTCAGGCATCATTAGGAACATAAATACAAAAATGCATACAACATGAAAAATTATGTGTAAATTCAGGATGTATGAAAACTGTGGAGAAGTAGAACATTTCTGTCCACTGGGACTTAGGCCTCTTCTTCTTCCATTTAGTCAAAGAACTTATTTAGTATGCAAAACAGGTTTGGTTTGTACCTTCTCCCCAAAAGGCCTGGGATCTTTCTAAGTGACTGCCCTGCTGTCATGTACTTCAGGTTGAGCTGTTTTCTACTTTCTCCCATGAAAGTTGCTGAATATTGGCTTGAGTACTTTATTCACCTGGTTGTAGGGGAAAGAGAAGGAAAAAGATACATTCTGTGTGCACGAACAAGCTTGCAACGTGCTGTGCAAAGTGCCAAAGAAATATCGGGTTTCAAACCTGGTTTCCAAGCAAGCCTTCTTGTTTATTCAAATAGTACCTGCCCCAAGGTGTCCAGCATATAACACAGGCATTGTTCTTAGGCTCAGATTTTAAATGGGATGCTCAGATTTAAACCTATAGGGCAGTGAAAGTATTTCTATCAGACATCCTTCAGCCTTCTTGAGTGTCCACACCATTGACCAAGGAGGGTGGTGCATTTGTAGATGAGCCTTTGAATTGGTTTGCCTTTAATAAAAACTAAATGAAACTATTTTGTCTGTATCAAACTAAGATTTCCTTTTCTCTTTTTCTTTTTTGCTTATCATTCTCTTTAATGCAAAACCCTGAATGTTTTGTTTTCAGCATTATCTAAATCTGTTACCTCCCTTGATTTGAGTTCTGAAACAAACCCCAGCTGTTCACTCAGACTTTATTCACACTGAATCAAACCTCCAGCCTGTAGCAGAGCTGGTGCACAGCCCCACTCCTGTGGAACAGGGATCTGTGCCGGGAATTCTGACATGCAGGCAGACTTTCTCCCACCATTCTACACAACTATTTCGATATTTTGTCGTTGCTTGCTATTTATAAATAAGCGGCTTTCCATTGCATGATGAAGGCTCGAATGAAAAGCAGTTCACAACACTGATGGAAAACTATTTGAAGTGAGAGCCACGTGGGTGCTCAACATCAGAAAAAAGGAGGATTTTAAGTGTTTGCTAATCCTTGTGGACCTTTTATAGAGTCAATGTCTTTCACTGACTAGAAAAAAATTACAGCAGATGAAGACTGTTAATACATGCTAAGTTTGCAGACAGTATTTTGCAGTACAGCTAGGTAAAATCTTGCCATTCTGCCTGATAGAAGTTCTTCAAAAATGGCACAGGAAAAGCTGACCTCACTATAGTAAGCAGAATAAACCAGTTATACTTAGTCTCATAGGTGTTTATAAGAGGTTTTAGCTGGCTTCCTTCCTGACTGGCTATAACTGGCACAAACAATTTCCTTCTTTGAGAGCAGCTGTCACTGGTGTAGTCTCCCTTAGGGCCAGGAATGGAATAAAGCATTTATTCTCTCGAAACCCCCTCCTTCGTGTGGAGGCCTATAAACAAATGGTAATGATAACCCGACATTCATCAAATTATGGGGAGGTGATTAGTGGGATGCCACAAAAATTGGTGTTCAGACTAGGTATAATTGACATCTTTAGTCTCTTACACAGTCTTATAAAATCTAGCTGTTGGAAAAACTTTTCTCATTTCACTGGCTTACTTGCACAGTGTCAAGGTAAAGATTGTTAGACCACTTTTTGCAATTCTTCTTTTTTTACTGTGGATTTTTCCATTGCTTGTAAAAGGCTGACTTCATAGACATCTGTCCATACTAGAAAGCAAAGCAAAGTAGTTTAGAAGTAACATGACAGTGATAGATGTTGCTATTTAGCACGTTTCATAACCTCTTAGTCCAGAGGGACCACAGTGTGTGAGCCTGACTTGTACAGAACTGAACCGAAGGGATTTTTCTGAGTTCAGAAAAGAGAACACAAAACCAGGTGAGATAAGTTAAGCTGATATCTTGTTTTTGTGGACAGTTGAACTAAATATCTTAAGCTGAAACTTAACAGGTTCTATTTCTAAGAAAACAACCTTGTCTCTCCTTACCATTTCTCCTGGAAATTCGTTCCAGGGCCTCACAGCTCTGTCATTCAGAAAACGAAGAAAAATTCCAACTCAAATTTATTCATTTTATTTTGGTCCCCGTACATTTGAAGACTGACTGTAAGTTTCTGAACTAGGAAAGAGAGCTTATTGTGAGAGCTTTCTCAGAGGTCAGGCTATACTTGCAGTTCAGACTCTCAAAAGTTTGGGGCCAAGCCACAAAAACTTACATTGCACATTTCACAGGTCTGATTTCGCTAACTTTGCTGTATTCCCATATTCCCATTGCTGAAAGTGGGAAAAGCTATCTCCCTTTTTAAAGTATTCAAAAATTTTTTGTGAGAAACCTTAAAATACATGTTCGGTGAATGAAAACAGCATAGCATCGGTTTGTGCCGTGTCATACCAAACTAAACCTCCAATTAAAATTCAACACTAGGAGGTAAATGTTTTAGACCATCTAAATGAAAGAATGCACAAAATCAGGAGTGCAACTTGTGTTTATGGCAAGTTAAGATTTTATAGTTTAATTATGTATCAAATATCCCATCAGCTTAATGAAACAGAAAATCAGGTTAATGAATTAATAAAGATAACAATTAAGCAAATACACACATAAATATCCATAAAAGAGAGTGGTCATTAAATACAGTATAAGAAAAAGAATTTTGAAGAATTTTTGGGGTCTTGGAAGCTGTTACACCCCATCCCAACAGTTCTTTTTGTAGTTTGAACTAAAAAGCCGTACATGCGTCATTCCTGATGTCTTTACCAACGTTTGGCGCACACTCGGGTATTTTTGTGTAACTTCCAACTGCCCATTTAGTGGTCTCACTAAAAACAGATCCTACATGAAATGTGTGCAAGTGCAGTGCCACCCCTGATGTGTTATGAAGATATAAACATAAGTCCAACGCAAGGCTTAACTTGCACCTCAAATGTTTGCAGATATGGACACAGTTCACAACTGAGGAGCAGTGTTTACCCGTGGTGAAGAGCAAGGCAGTGACCAGGGAAACAAACAGGAAGAATTTTGGTTAATTATCCAAGATGAAGGAGAATAACAGCCAAAAAGAACATTCCAGTGCAGAGCAAAACCAATATAGGGATAACCAGGAAGTCATGGTCATTAATTGTAAAAAAAATTATGAAAGTGCCTAGATGGAAAAACAGGACTGATATTATATTTTCCTTTTTTTTAACTTTTTTTTTTTTTTTGTCACAGAAGATGACATTTGTTTGGGTTTTTTTTCATTCATATAAAGGGTTAAAAAATAATACCTGCAATGCATTATTTTGTTGTACTGGAATGAGTTCAGATACTGAGGAAGATGATTGATAGTGAGTTTGTATAAAGATATCTATGAGGTTAGAAAAATAATAGCACAAAGAATTTTTTAAATATTCCAGTAAGGTCTTTATCCCATGAGCATGCTGAAAATATGGAAATTATATTTATAGGTAGAAGAGAATAGACATATTCTGATATTTTTGTAATAAATATGTAATTATTAACAGTTGGGGCATTAAGTGATGTAACTAAAGGCACTTTGAAGCTTTTCTAGGGATGATGCCTTTGAAATCTGTTGATTATCTTGCTTTTCTAGGGCAAGAAAAGTGTGAGTATAAAAATGTTATCAAATTACGAACAAGATTTTGGTTTACCTGTTTTATATTAATGGTAAAGAATTTTAACTCTTAATCACTTTTTACCGAAGCAGAATTCGTACTGATTTTTGCCTGCCTATGCTGGATTGACACTAACAAAAATATGGATTGGTAATTAAGTTTTATCTAGTCCCCAAACAATGATGGCTAAATCATTTCATGTCAGCACTGTTCCCTCAAAGGTTTTTGTGGTTTTAACTCCTGAAGTATTTAGAGTAACTATAGTCCTCAGCTTGCTACAATAAACAAGTCTAATACAAACTCAATTCCTTGCAGATAGTAACCTTTATCTCTTCAATCATTAATCTTGAATATGGTAAACTGCAATTAAAACAGAAATGGTAGCAAGACCCAGTGAAATAACACTGGGACTTTGCCTCTAGAAAACACATTTTGTGCAACATACTCAAGGGTGCATTTGTCTTTTTCATGGCCATATCATAGTCCTGACTGATGGAATGCAGCTCCAGAACTGGACTCCAAAATTTATGTGTCTGTATTTGTGTGTCTATATTACAGTGAATAGCACCTAGCCAGCTATTAATCTCAACTTTAAATGAGACTCTGCACACCCCGTTTTCTGTAACAACTTGATCCTGGCTGTACCTTAGGACCTCAGCAATCCAGCTCACACTGAGGCACATATGTTGCAAAAGCTGAGATTTAGGAGTCTGAATCCACAGCCCTACTTTACACCACGTAACCAGCTTGTATGTCAATGTATTTTCTTTCATAGAATCACAGGATTGTACAAATCAGAGAATAATTCAGTCTGGAAGGCACCTTGGAAGATCTTTGGTCCAGCCTTCTATTTGAAATAGGGTCTACTTTTTACTATGTGAGCTAATAGAGCAGTCCAGGCTGTCCAGGGCTCTATCCAGTCAGATTTTCTTCATTTCCAGCCAATATGCTTCATTTATACCAGAAATTCTTGCTAATAGTACTGACTTTCACTTTTGTACTGTGAAAACACTTTCCATTTCTCTTTCTCTATTTTCCTGTATTTGTTCCAGAAGGCATCTCAGTCTTGCTTGTGTTGTGCATGCCCAGCTTCAATTTCTCTTTGAAGTAAAACACAATTTTAAAAATAAAAAAGCTATTTTCACCTCCAAAAACCCCTAATGATGAATTCACCACTGGTCTTGATAAGTTGATTGTTAATTTCCTTAATTTGCTGAGTTTTACTTTTCAACCCTGTATCTTAGCATTTCTTTAACTGATGGATGGAAGAGCCTTCAGGAAGGAGTTTCCCATTCCCTTTTTGAAACTATACATGAGTACAGTATAGTGTATTATGTTTTATAAGCAGAAATCCTCCATTAGATCACCACTCACTGGGAAGCAAGTTCATCAGGTAGGAGCAGAGAGCAAGACACGTCTGCCAGGCTGTAGCTGAAGAGTGGTAACTCAGCAAGGCATTTCCAGACCTCTCATTCACATTTAATGAGCTTGTCTAGCAAAAGCAAATCCGGGGAACACACATGTCCACCCCTGCCAAAAATGTCAACAACCAGTAAGCATACAGGCAAAAAGTACCAGGATGATGAATGGTCTGAAGACAAAGATTTGTGGGACAAGTCAAGAGGACTAAAGGCAGATGAACCGTTTAGCTCAGAGATACCTAAGAGAGGCTGATCAATGGCTTCATCTGGTTTTTCCAGTTGTATGGGTTAAGCAGTTTCCCTGTGGCAGGCTTGGACCAAAATAGCCTTAAATATAATGATATTGCTGCTTCTCGGGCAAATATTTACACACGTGAGGATATAGCATATCTGTGGGTGGTGACAGGGAGAGGTACAAGAACAACTACATTTTCCTCTCTCTGCTGTGCTCACAGTCAGCTTTAAATCCCTGCCTGGATCCTGGGGATGCTGATGACCTGACTGTCCCTGCCCACCCCTCGAGGGCTCCCTTGTCCCAGGGTCCAGGACCCCATATCATCCCTCAGGCTATCATTCCTTGCCCCAGCAACTCCAAGCAGGGTTGGTTTGTTATCCTGTATATACACTTGAATTTTATCTATCACTCTAATTGTTTTGCACTATTTGGCTGTTATAATCATCCTGACTCAGCTGTTTTAACTTCCAGGCTGTCACAATAATTTAACAGAACAGTATCTTAGTTATTCTTAACTGAGCTGTGATTCCCTTCAAAACCTTTCTCATGCACTTTCCTCTCCATGTTTTTTTTTTTTTGTAGTCAGTTCTACTGGAATCTGCCCTCCCATGTTGGGTGAGAGGGAGTTAAGGCATACCCAGGTGACAATATTACACAGCAGTGTTGCTGTCACCAGCCCCATGTGGCAGCTGGACAAGATGTTGTCTTCTTAACCAGGAGTTTCCCTCCACAGCTGAGTCATTGCAAGGTACATGCTACAAGGAGATCCTCTGTGTGTCCCATCAGTTAGAAAGCTTTGTGGCACACAGTCTTTGAAACAGTTGTTCCATGACAAGGAAAATCGTGTCTCTTTGGAAAAAACTGTGATCAGCTGCACAACAGAGCTTAGACACTCAGTTCCTGATCTGTATTTTGACACTTCAGAGAAATATGACAAGGTGTTTTGCCTTCCATCTGAAGCATCTCATTTCTCATCTAATAAGCAATTTGCTGCCAAATTTTTAATTAGGGTTCTATCAGAAAACATTCTTTTTGTCAGCAAATCATGCAACATCTGCCTGGTAATCCATCTTCCTGTTTTCTCATCCAGACCAACAACTGAAAAAAAATCTTTAAAAATTATCAATTTCCTGCCTACTCAGAAAAAAATACAACCCTTCTTCAGTCCTGTATTGTCTGACTCTCAGATGCATCAGTTCTTCCACCGTCATCTCCCTCTTGTGTTATGCTCCTTCTGGTGAGCAGAGCTGTCCTGAGCAGTGGGTGGCATGGGAGGGCACTTTCTCTGCTTAGAAAAGTGAAGAGAATCCCAGCTGGCTCTGGCTGCCACGTGGAGTTGTCAAACCTGCCTGGTGAGCCAGCCCCCCAGAGCACAGGGAGTGCAAGGAGGGCAGCATTGCTGCCTCAGTGAGGGCACCCATCTTCCCCAGCTGAAGGAGCCTCTCCAAATGCACTGCTCTCCCCTGTGACCCTAAGAGCCAGACTCATCCCAGATTTGTGTGATTGATATGGGTCCCATCACAGGGAAAGAAGATGCCAAAACCACAGTTGCCCTCTGGTGTGTGTCTTGAAGCAGCTGTACTAGCAGGGGGATTCGGGGATTCTGCAATATCTCATTTTCTCTTCCTAAAAACAGGCTGTTGGGAACATAACTACGGAAATTCCCACACATGAGCTCTTGATGGTATGTATGGAGATTACAGTGTATCCACAGATGGATTTATACACATTAGGAAGACTTGTAGCAGCTTCTGGAACTGTAATTATTTTCCATCTGTGACTGTGAGACCTCAGAGAGGAGCAGACTGCTGAGGCAGGCCACCCTGCTGAAGAGGCAGCTCTGCTTTAACACTGTGCTATGCACGAAGCTGGCCAGTGACTCATGTGAGGGAGAAATCTTACCCAGAGGATTTATCAGGAACCTCACTTCCTAAGCTCTGTTGATTTATTTTGCATGAGAAGTGTGGGTGTTGGGAGGAATTCTTTGGTCCTTCCTTGTCACTGCCTGCAGAAACAGAGAGCTGCTGTGCATCCATCTTAATTACAGCGTTTGCCTTGCAGTGGTTTGCCTTTCCAAAGCTGTCTTCCTATGACAAAGGTGACAATCTCCACTATTTCCTTCTGATCAAGAGCCAAGTCACTCCATTACAAAGCCCATAGGCCAGATATGTTACTAATGCAGTGGCCCAAGTCCTTACAGTTTCACTGAAACAGTGGCGATCCAGTTCCGAAAAATAGCTCATTGTTGCATGCCTCAAATTAACTAGAAAATCTTAATGATAATATTGAAAGAAGCCAAACTGTATTCTTTCTTTGCTTTCTTTTCATTGCTTTAATGTCCAGCATTATCTTTCTGTGACTTCAGCAAGCTTCTAATGGCCCTAGGAACCGGGCTGTTGAAGCCATATTCAGACAGTTTCCTTGTATCTGCCTACTCTAGATATTGAAGCTTCTTTTCTCCTCTTGGAATGAGCCTTAAAAAGAGGAAGACATTGCTGCCTTGTTTCAGGTGGCATAATATCTGTAGCTAATAATTTACATGTGCAGGTAGGTAGGCCTAGTCTGGATCCTCAGAAACATGTAGGTGCTTAGGGTGAATTGAGTTTCTACTCAACTTTAAAAAGCTGAATTTCCATCCCTGAAAAGCATATTTGTGAGGGAATTTAACATCACAGATTTGTTACCCTTAAGTCAATGATATTCAGTAAAACAAAGGCATTAACTTCAGTGGGAATGCGTAGAGACAGAAAATGCCCATTTGAAAACTGAACCCCACATATACAGTTACTGTTCACTTGCCCAGCGAATGTTGCCTTCTAACTTTGCCTGAAAAATAGGCTAAGATGGAAAATAAGATCTGAATTTCCTTTCATTGCATCAATAATTTTCATTTGAGTATTTCTTTTCCTAAGCATCAATCCCGAACACTACTTAAAAGCAATCTACTCCTCATCCTGATTTCAGAAAAATCTGTTTTACTGCTGTTTATATAGCACTGAAATTAAGTTTACATTCCAGTGCTATCAGTGTTTCTTTTATATCACACATGCACATAGAACAAACTTCCTGGTGAACTACTATTTCTAAAAATTTCATTACTGAAATTTCAGTCTCAAGCATTATTTCTCCTCACACTCTTCAAGTCCATTTCACTTGGGTAGCATTAATCTGCTACGCAGATGGAGGCAAGACATTCCCATTATCCACTAAGATAACTAGTTCCTCCTCAATTTTTGCTGACAAGGTTGTTTTTGAGCTATTCTGACCCAAAAATCTGACCAGAGTGTATTAGGGGCTCAAAGACACAGTCCTCAGGATTAGTCACTGCCTCTATGCAAAATGTTAAGTCTTTTTATTTTTGTTCTCATAGGCCTGGGAATATGGTAGATAGTAAAACTGCAGCTCCTATATTTTATACTTGATATAAAAAAGCAGTAAGGCCTTAAATTGTTCAGGATCAGCCTTCTCCTGCAGGTCGAATGTTCAAAACTCACAAAGCCCAGTGAGTTCTTTGCCTAGGGGAAACGTGCCTTTTACCAAATTTTAAGATAGTCTCTATAATTAGTGGTCTAATTTTGTTGTGCACAAATGACCTTACCCACCCAAGTGGGAACACAAAACTCTTATTTGTGAGCTCAAATTGGCTGAATGTGTGTCCTCAAACAAGTGTACTCTGAGTCTGCTGCATACATAATATTAAGTATGGCAGGCTCTGAAACTACAGTCAACAAACGAAGATGAAACACTGCAAAACTATTTTTGGTGCAAAACAGGTGAGGCTAGGAAAAGGCCAGAATGAAAACTTAGACTTTTCTAAATTGGCTCCAGTTCAGATCCCCAAAGATGAGCAAATTCTCCCAAGAGACTTGGAGCACTCAGAAGAATTTGCAGTGTTAATGAATTGCCCTATATAAGAATGTTAGCATTTGATATCATGATCTCATCACTGCTTCAGTGTATCAGGATCTACAACTTCATCTCTGGAGGCCCTTGGGGCTCTGCATGAAGGAGGTCTCTAAATCCCTGTGAACCAACTACTCTATACCAGACAGAACAGACTACTGATAAATTCATCCACAATCCCAAAAATATACTTGCATCACCCATGCTCTGCACTGGCATTTATAGCCTTGATTTTCATACTGTGCCTGGTTCTGTGTTTGTAAGCTGCCTACCAGAACAGCCCAGACACTCCTAGCCTGATCATTCTTTAACAACTGACTGTTCCTGTTTCAAAACTTCTCTCTCCTGTACAATTAACCAAATTAGACTAAAGGGATGAAGAGTGGCAAAGGCACCAGTTAATGCAGACAGCAATCCAAATCTCCAGGAAAAGCTGTGAGAAGCCACCATGGCAAGTAATGTGTGAACCACCATGGCCTGATTCCTTCTGTGTTTGCTGCAATATTCCAGAGGGAAGCGTAGTGCAGTAGGAACAAATAATCTCATTCACCTGCCAAATGTGGAGGGGTTATACAGCCTTGTGAGTAAATACCCCAGTTTCATTCTTATCTGCACCCTTCAGTGCTATCTTCTCTACATAAGTAGAATTTGTATTAACATCAATTATTGTTATTACCATAACTAATCTCATATTTCTGAAATTGAGGCTATTTTTATTTACATGACACAAAAAGCTTGAAACAGGTGGAGATATTTTCTTTAAAAAGTCACAAAATAAAAACGGAATTTTTTTTTTTTTTGTTTTAAGTTTTTTTGAGTTAAAAACAGAGTCAAGTTTCACCCTAGGGCAAATTTCTATAGATGAGTTATAAATCTCTAAATAATGAGCTTTTTAATGAAAACAAGACTAACTCCGTGTGAACTGTAGCAGAGAAAATTGTCTCACTATAACTGTAACTTAATGGAAATCTACAGAATATTGAAATTTTTTTCTGATCATTGCTCAATTTATCAAAACTGTATCATTTACAGCACACTCTAAATGAGGCAAAAGCATACTCAAGGACGTGGCAGAGATAATTACAAAAAGCACCAAGGAGACACGTAATGAGTAGGTAGTGGAATAAGTCACATGAAAGAAGAAAGTATTATTGTTATTATTATGTAAATCTGTGGTACCAATGACTACATCAGCTATAAGTGGGGGAGATGGTGGGAAGAGCTGAGGACAGGGGGTGGCTAAATGGAGGGAGGGATACAGAACTTGAGTGGAGGAGGCATTGTGGCTGGTGAGTCAGTAACATCATTTCTAATGTTTTCTTCCCAGGGCATGGAGTAACTGCTGTATGTGTAGCATTTTTAACTGGAAGTTTGAGATGCAATTAAGCAAATTAACAGCTAAACCCAAAGGCTCCTGAAATAAAGGAAAGGTTGGCAAATTAGCACGGAAGTAAATAGCACTTGTCGTTTGTGCAGCATTTTATATTTTCAGGGCATTGCACAAACATTGATTAATGAAGGGCCTTTATTTTCTCCTGAAGTTCTCCCCAGAGTTGACATGAATTAAGGAATCTACAAATGAACAAGCCAACAATGTAGTGCATTAACAAAAGATAACAGAAGAGGGGATACCAAGCAATAGCTGGCTATTACGTAGACTCAAGGAAGATAAAATCCTGCATCAGCCATGAATGGTGCAGTGCAGACCTGGTGCATTAACACTGTGCATTCACAGCTGCTGCTCCTGAGCAGAGAAGTCCTCCCTCCCAGCCAGGCACAGCACTATTGCTCCATCAGCCACTTCATTGCATGTGAAAGGTGTGCCTGAAACATCACAGAGTTCACTGAGGAGATCCCAGACCAGGGAATTGCATCCAACAGCAGCTCACACCGACTGCAGGGACAGCCCATAACCACCACACTGACAGCATTGCTCTTTCCTCTCTGGAAACTCAACCATCATCCAGGCAAGAATTGGAGATCTATAGAATGGAAAACACTCTAAAGCCTAATGTCCATAGAGTTCACTTGCTGAGGAAATAGCCATGTTCCTGGGCATTAATTTTATGTTACACACTCTCACAATAAAAATACATTAACTATTTTGGGAATGAGGGAAGAAGCACTTGCCAGTGAATGCCCTTATAATGATTTTACAAGAAATCCCTGCAGCCTCATAATTCTTTCAGTTTTAAAAAGATCCAGTTTTCACCTTTCTCCTGTTTTGCTCCAAACACAAATCTTCTCATAGTACCCTGGATTGCGGGAGAAGAAAGTACAACCCCTTTTTAGATGAAGACACCAGAAACATGATTTTACCACCTCAGCCAGCTACAGAGGGTGGATGTCACTTTCCCTTTCTTCTGAACAAAAAAAAGCTTCTCTGATGGCTCACCATCCTGTAAGCCCAATGAATGATAATGTAGCAGTGGTTTCTCTGCTTTAAATAGAGACCAGTCTCCCCTCTGTGAGTTAAGTGTGCTAATAACAAATATACCAAACCTGACTGCTCAGGATTTTAAGCCCAGAGAGGCTTTGTGGATCCCACAGGAACTTCAGACTAATTCCACACTCAGCTGAGGATGCAGCAGCTCTGAGAATGGATACAAGCAGGACTGCCAAGGCCAGGCAAAAGTGCAAGCACTTGAGTGTTCCCTCCTGAGGAGGGTTTAGGCACATTGCTTGTGCCTCAGTTACACCTGTGTGGCATTTGAAGTACCTAAGTGTCTTTCTGGATCTGGGCATAAGTGTTAGAGGTAACATTAATAACACACCAACAGAAGCCCTGCATGTTCTAGACTGTCAAACATTGAGCCCTTAGCAACAAATAACTTCTGAGCCAGGAAGGCTGGATCAGAGAAAGAGATGCTGAGAGAGTACAAGTCATTTTGTGACTGTGTAGTGGCTGCTCATGCAGAGGATATCTTTTCAAGTGTTTCCAGTACTACGGAAGCCTTGCAGCTGGTTCTGAGTCATTCTGAGCACCAGAAAAGGTGATGAACATTATAGGAAATTATCTCCAGTTACTTCAAAATATTTTTCTGGAATGGAAATTTCTGTGAGTTATTTGCTCTAGGAGGTATTTTGTGGTTATTAGGCTCATTTCTGTTGTTTTTGCAGAAAAGCACTGCCTGTTCCTGCCCACGACTCCACAATGATAGGCACAGCTGCATCCCATGAAGACTATCCAAAGCATCATTTAAAGAAAGCCAGTAAACAAAACAACATATAGTAGCTCACTCAGCAGATGCTGAAGAGAGTGTCTTATGCTGGCACATGGCAGGATTCTTTCCCTTTACACCACTGCAGCGAATATTCACCAAAGTTCTCACAAATCTGAGACTTTACCACCTAAGAGCACCAGACCCCATTATTACAAACTGAGCCAGAGGACCCACTTAGCAGCCTCACCACCATTCTGCTGCCTGCTCTCAGTACTCCTCTCAGTCTCCAGGCTTCCAGGACAATGTCTGGTCTGTTCCTTCCTGGATTAATTTATCTCAGCCAGGAGATGACACAAGATCACATAAGTGCTTATTGGAGATGGAGATTGCTTCCAGGTCTAGGAGCAGAGACATGCAGGCCAAGAGCCTGGAACTACTTGTTGATTGTAAATGCAGAGAAGACATAAAACACCAATCTTGCAAATTTTCAGAGAAAATTTTCCTAACACTGACTTCCATTCTATTGCAGTCTAATATCTCAAAGGAAACAGCGGAAATTTCATGACTTAGGCAATTAAGTCTCACCTGCTGAAAAGAGCTTAACAAAACAGATTGCCGTGAGTAGCTTTACCTGGGCAAGAGGGCAGTCTCATCACAAGGGCCTGCTCTCTCACGTGCCTATGGCTCCTGACAGATTACAGGTAGCCAAGTAATTAAGGTAAAAAAGTAGCTTAAATGGTAACCTAAAAGTGTGAGAAAGGAGAATGATTATAAACACTGCACACTGTATTAAGGGATTATAGTAAAAAGGAAAAAAAAAAGCCTCCGGAGGATTAAAGTGTTATATAGTAGCTAAATAGCAAAGAGAGGGAGAGAAGACAGTCTAATGCCTCTTCTTTTTTCTTCTTCTTTTACTTTATCTCTGTAATCCAGATTTAGCAGCAATTTTTTTATGCCTGATGCCCTGGTGTGTGAAAATCGGATGCATTTTCATGAGAATTATTTCCTCAGCTGGGATGGGGTCAGGTGATGGATTTTTGTAACTTCTTACTGCCAGA
Organism: Rhipidura dahli; assembly: GCA_013399225.1. Taxonomy (NCBI): domain Eukaryota; kingdom Metazoa; phylum Chordata; class Aves; order Passeriformes; family Rhipiduridae; genus Rhipidura; species Rhipidura dahli. The sequence continues at coordinate 971,373 of VXAC01003560.1, read as the reverse complement.
CAACCACTAAGACATTGGTGGAGGTCTCAGCACAGGCCTTACAACTTTCTCTCCCCTTCACTGGGAGGGAGTGCTTGCAGGAAGGAATGGTTGTGCCATCTGCCTGGAGCTGAGCAGTCCTGTGAGTACTGGTACAGTACCACTGTTTATTTGGAGAGGGTAGATATGACATAAAACAATTTTTTTAGTATCTTGTATCAAAGGAGAAAGACACTCTTAAAAGAAAGAAACAGAGAAGACTTGTCTGAAGATGAAGCATGAATTTGACAGAGGGCACCTTATACGCCCCTATGGCGTGGTAAGCCAAAAAAAGATGGATTTCATCAGGAAGCAGTTTATGACCACAGCTGATTTACAAGGTGAGTCACTGAAGCACATACTCTAAAAGAAGGCAGTGCCCAGTAAAAATCGACTACATGTGGCAAACCACACACCAGCCCTGCTTCAAATTCATCTGTGCTGGCCACGTTTCTGTGTCCAGCCAATGTACCAAACCTAACCCAGAGTGAGACAACCCTCCCTTCAGGCTTGGCAATGCCTGTGACAAGATTTCAGCTTAGATTCAACTAATACATCGAGCTATTTGCACTGTGTGCCTTTGTCACTTGAGTGAGGAGAAGAGACCAGCTGAGAATCCGTGTTTAAATATAATTTAGCCCGTCAAGCAACAGTGCTCCTCGGTGGGGGGTGTTTAAACAGGAATCAAGGCGCTTGTCATGAAACAGCAAGGTCAAAGACACACCACCACTGTCCCAGCCCTGCTTCCAGCTCCAGGCTCTGGGATGACAAGAGAGGAGCCTCCAAGAGGAGAAGGCAGCAGCTGGAAGGGCTGAGGAGGCTGTGCTGCAGGGGCAGGAGCAGGCAGATACCAGCTCCTGGGACTTGCACTTCCAGAGACAAACATCCCTTCTTGTTTTTCCTCTGTTGCTACCCACTGCCAGCAAGCCAGTCTGCCTGTGCATGTAGCTAGCTCCAAAATCAGCCACCTCCGCAAGTTTTCCCCATACTGAGCTCCCAGGTCTGCCTTGGGGAAGCTGCTTCAGGGTAGGGAAATTTACCCCCTTGCAGGCACGGGGATGGGAGCAGTACCAGCACCACCTTTGCACATCCTGCTCTGTACGCAGTCAGCTCACAGCCGCCCAGCTACTCCAACCCTTCAGACAATCATTCCAAGAAAAACACCTCTTTAAATAGCGGTGATTTGGGTGATTTTAAAATGCCACCACACTGCTGCACAGATCTGCTGTCTGTGGCTGAAGTTTTCAGCACTGCCATTCACTTCCTGCTAGTACTGAATGCTGCAGCTCCAGCTCCGTGCATTACTTTGAAACTTTGCCCTTATGTACCTTCCAAGATCTATCAGCTGAGTTCACTGACACAATCAAATGCTTACTGTTCTCAGTTCTGCGGAGCCTGGATAGCTGAACAGCAAGCTGTATCTACTTCTTGAAGAATCATCAAAATTGCCAGCTAAATTTTGAGTTCTGATGCCTTATTATTCCAGTGAAGATATAAGGAGCAAAAAAGAAAAAAAAAAAAAAAAAGGTTTTATTTCCAGTATCCATATGGTTCTTGAAACTGTCATTGAAACAAAAAATATCCACCCCCACTACCCTCAAAACAGGAATGTATTTTTCCTGAATGGCAAATGAGCTTCTCAGCACAAGAATAAATTAGCTAAAGAAGAACCAATATATCATTTTTTTTTCATTTAACTCCATGTGGAATTAAATTCTCAAAAACAGCTTTCATTATTATGAGCACAAATTTTGCCTCCCATGATTGTAGACAATTAGCAACTGAGCATTCAGATGTAGCCCAAACTTCAACTGTTTTGGCATCCTCTATGTATTTAATTAAAAGTACAAATAGACACAGCATGGAGAGCTCATTGCTAAAGCCAGGCTCCCCCACAATGGGTGTCAGCATTGTGGGACACACCAGGAACATCCGCTTTTTGGTTAAAACAAACAAGCAAAACAAAACAGATGCTCAAAGCCGAACACATGCACCACAAGGACCCTTAAAGCTAAAGCCTGAATAGTCAGACGTGTATGTTCTGGTTGCTGATGTGGCTTCTAGGACCCAGAGTTTGGTGTTTTGGGGCTCATTGAGCCTGTGAGCTGCCAGGCAGATCTCATGGTTCACTGTGGATGAGAGCTAAAACCCTGAGGCTTGAATGTCTCTTCTTTTTGAAAGGCTTTTCATCAGACTGGCTGTCTCCAACACCTTGCTTTGTGGGTAGGACTCTTCCTGAGGAAGGACAGCTGCAAACTTCTTCATGCTGAGGATGGACTCAGAAGCAAGCTTTACTCAAGCAGCCTCCTTGTCTCAGAGCTGCTCACAAACCCCCCAAGTCAGAAGAGAGGTGGAGTTTAAGATAACCTGCCTCCGTTGCCTGCCTTTCATCTTCTACTTCACATGCAGCCTGATGGGCTCCTGACCTTGGAAAGCAAGGTCCATCCAAGGAGGCAATCACTGGAGCACAAGCCATCTCTCTGTTCACACACTGATTCAGAGGAGGCTGGTTTTAAGCAGACAGGTGTCTTAGTTCTGGACATCTGAGCCCCACCACACTTCTTGAAAATCCACATACACATAGCACCAAGCAAGTGTGGAGCCAGAAGCAAAGGCAAGCAGGAAATACAGGATGGCAGAGTGCAGAAGAGGACACAGATGATGAAGAAATATATTTTGGACAGGCAGGTTGCTCCCCATGGAAACTCCATGGAGGTCTGAGAGACCAGAAAGATGTTTGTGCAGCTGTAGCTATGACCCACTTAGACCTGTCAAGCCTCAAGATTTATGTCTGAGGGAAAATTGTTCAGCTGACTCCTGGACTGGTGCTCTGCAGCCTGGAGAGCAGCAGCAAGGCAGATTTTTTCTGTCCTTGCCTCCAATGACCAGCTATATCCAGTGCAGGAGGTACCAGGCCTCAGGGAAGCTCTGGCAAGGGATGTAGGCAATGGAGTTTGTCTTCCCATTGGGCCATCACTGGTTGGTACCCTCTGGTTTCACACAGCAGCCACAAGTGACTTGATGTGGAGCTGGACTGGGGAAACGTGGTGTCAAAAGCCACCATGCCATCTGTCAGGTATTCAGACACCTGAAGTTTGTTACCTTGGAAATGGCTGGATGTCAGTCCTAGGTGAAGTGACTCCCATGTTGAGACTGCAAAGAGCTTTGATGTAATAAAATAAGGCATTATCATAGGTATTAGTAATACTAGTTTTGTTACTATGTCTTGTTTGGCACACCTTCTAGTTTTAAAGACCTGGAGAAACCTGACAGCTGATATGGGGATTAATGTTGTCATTTGCTATGATTACCAGCAAACCTTTCATTAAATTCATCGCTGCAAGGTAAACTGTATTTCCACATTTGCTCTCGTTCTATGGCTGCAGCAAGCTGTTAAGGTAGGACTTGGGATTTAGCTGTTTCACCAGAAAAGTGGGCAACTGATTAACTGTAATTTGGCTGTCATGCTATTTGGCATTTGTCAGGTTTTTTTCAGTGCATACAGATAATGATTACTGCACAGGCAGTGATGTTTAGGCTAGCTTTCAGGGACCTTCAAGGCACAACTCTGGCTCTGATCCATCTCTTGTCAATAATTCTTTCTCTTTTGAAATGACTGAAGCACATTCTTCATTCACCAGGCATTAAATGAAATGTATGAGGTTGAAACATCTACAGTGAAAACACTAGATGGAAATAAAAGGGCAACTGCTTTGTAGTTACAGTTCTAAGCAGCATCAGTATGCCCATTTCCATTAAAATATTGCACATTAAAGGTTATAGGAAAGGCCATGCTGCAGCAATAGTTTGATTTGTACTGCTTTTCTCTATAGAGTATGTAAGTCCTGTCTTAATTTTGTCAGATGATATGCCAGCCTAGAAAAGGGTATGCAATTAAGAATGAAAAAAGCACAAATAAACAGTGCCATCTTTTGGGCACTGCTTAAACTCCACATACACTAAATTCCAGATAAAGTAAGGCACGAATGTTATACAGAAATGTGAGCACACACATATCCATGTGGCAGGTGATTTTAGGGTATCAGCTTTATTGTCTCTTGAGAGGTAGTGATAGGGACTCAAAGCCTGAAAATCTCCATCCAGGTTCCTGAAGCTGATCACTTCTCTGCTGTGGCAGCAGCATGAGGTGCAGAACAATGCCTGTTTCTTAGGCTGCCTGTGGCATGTCCCTGCTGGATCTAAATCCTGTCAGGACAGATGGATGGCTGAATATTTCTTGTGAATTGTTGTGATTTGAAACACAGGGAAAGTGGGAGTAAGGTAGAAACGCAGTGTTTTCATTTCTGTAAGGGAGAAGAGCTTCATATTTTACCAACATGATGCTCAAATGTATTACATGCAATATCAGGCTGCAAACTTCTGGGACAGGTTTTTCAGTGGATCCTGTGTAAATAATTGTCCCCCTGACTGATACAGGCTTTCCCTCGGTGATTCACACTTCCACTACTGCTGGGATTGATTATTACAACCCATTGCTGTGAGTAGAAGGGCTTAAAATGAGCTCCAGCCCCATCAGAACAAGCCTTCCAAACCATAAACACCACCACCTCTGTGTCTCAGGCACTGCCTTAACATTTTCTGAATGCCACAACAAATCTCCTAGGTTTTCAGGTGTAATTATATGCCCATTTGTATGAGCTGGATGCTCAAAACTCCCCTGAGAATATGATCCAGCCTTGAAAGAAGGTTGTATGTTCAGTCACACTTTTCTAAAAAGATACCCCCAGAAAGAGTTATACAAGGTTAAGGGCTAATTACAGGCTGATAGAAAATTGCTGCCCTTAGCAGTGATATGTGTCCATTACAGCCATCACCATTATGGCTCCCTCGTGGCTGGCTGTAAGCAAGCAATCAACCCCCTGGATCACAGCAAGGGATCAGGCTGTTCTTGAAACATGCAGGAGCACTCTGGCCAAGAAGGGACTGTATAAGGAGATAGGACACCAATCAATCTGCTTCCAGGTAAATGTTAAATAATAATTTGTATTTGTATTACTTCCAGGTAAATGTTAAATAATAATTTGTACCCAATCTGGGCAGTGTGATCATTGATCATGGCTGTGCTTAGTCCTAATTAACATAAGCTCTCAAGGCTTATTATTTGGTGAGTCTGCATGACTTCAGTACACTATGAGATCAGAAGGTGAAGCCTTGGAGCTCTTTCCCTCACCTCCTTGGAGACACGGCACTAAATCCTATAGTGTTGAGCAGACACTGCAGTCCTGCCCCTGGATCCACCAGAGTAAGTGAGGACAATAAGGCAGAATATTCAGAGACAGAAGAAGTGCTGACACTTGAAGCCATTACTGCTGCAGCCAGGAACTGAAGAATACAGACAGGCAGACAACACCTGAGCTCAGGCTGGAGGGGGAAACAAAATAAGTTCTTTTTTGCACAGATTTTTTACAATGTTTAGGCTCTTAAAGCTTCAGAAATTTGTTTGTTTGGGGGGTTTGTTGTCTCTGAGGTTCAGCTGTACAACACGCAGACACATTCCTGTATGTCTCCTGTCTCTGTGCTCTCTTTCCTTTCTTTTTCCTGCACAGCTCTGTGGTGGGAAGGCAGTTTACTCTGATACATTTCCAGACAAAGGTACTACTCCTTAATATCTCTCTAGGGAAGACCTACACAGAAGGTGGTATCTTGGGGAGAGGATAATTAGACTATAAAGCACCATGAGTTGGACAGGGATCCAAAATGAACCCATTTAATTTTGAGATCTCCAGATTCCCACTGCAGTTCTTTACCTTAACTGTATTCTGGGTGATGATTCTCGTTTCAGATTAGCTTTCTCCAGCTAACACTGTTCTGCTGTACATTTTTCTTCTTACCATCATCAGATGCTGAATTTGTTAGTATTTTCCAAAGGATACAGAAAGTTTGAGGTCTGATGTGCTCTCTTTATTTCTGTAAATTGATATTCTCTGTTGTCTTACTCAGAGGAGTTTGGCAGCAGTGGCCGCAGCCCAGTTGTGCATGGCACACATCACACATTGCAGAGAGATCAGCACACAGATCTGCCTACTCTGCTTACCAAGCATATCATTTGCTGCTTTGCAAACAGTAAAAGGCCTGATTAAATTCAGGGTTTGTGTGTTTGCCAACCTGACTTGAGTTCATAGTCAATGGAATCAAAATTTCATTAGAATGGGTGTACGCTCAAGAATAAATCATTATCTTTCTCATCAGCAGACTCTTCAGTGGCTTGCATGCCTTGTTTCTGTGTGCAAAGTCTTTTATTCGAATTGGTTCTCAATTTTAAATGTTGTATCCAGCTGCTTTCTGGTGACAAGAATACATTGTTTGACACCGTTTGGCATGGACACATTTTCAAGTTGTTCTTGTCTATATTACTGTCATTTTGAAGGCCCAGGGTCACCCAGGGGAATGCTGCATTAGGCATCTGCTACATATTGCCTGGTCAAGAAGAGGTGGTGCCATATTTAAACAACTGGATGAATTCTCTTGTCTCAAGGTCTGGTTCTCAAGGTGGGGTTTACCCACTCCAGCATCTGGGGGGGTGAGTGTTCAGGCCAGCCAGGAGATTCCTGGGACGTGTTGAGAGCAATTTTAACAGGCAGGACATCTAGGGAAGTGTTCAGCCAGCTCGTGGACAATAAACAACTAAACAAGGATGTGGTAACTGATAGCACCCTTGGCTGTTGGGACCATGAGTTGGTAGAGCCTATGACCCTTAGCAAAGTGAGGAAGACAAATGGTGAAAAAACTTATTAAAATGGAAGGAGAGTGGACAAGAGGGTTTTTTTTCAGGGCAGCAGTAGGCAGGATCTTGTGGAAGGTTGTTCAGAAGTCCCAGGAGAGCTGGCTGTGAAAAACCACTTTGGAGCAGTACAATATTCCACCCCAATGGGCAGGACAGTGCACATGGTAACAATACAGCAGGAGGGGTCAGCCTGCTTGAAGAGGGAAATGCCAAGCTCAAATGTCAAAAGGGGATATAGGAAAGAGGGGAGCAGAGACAAGCTGTCTGGAAAGAAGGTAAAGACATTGTGAGAACATGACAGAGGGAAGTATGGTTGAAACAGGTGTGAAAGGCAAAAAGGAGCAAAGGAACTTGAAAAGTCATGACTCTCTGGACTTACACATCCTCGAGAGATTCACCCCACAGAGTTCTTGCTTCACAGTTTAATACATCAGCCTCGCACCAATAACACAGGGATGGCTGGAATTATTTTAGTGGAAAAATAGCATTGTCCTCACCAAAAAAAGGGCAATTTTGCATGAGAAAATTTTCAATTTTGCCCAAAAGGGTTTTCATATTCTGTCAAGCAAATCGAGCAGCAGCCCAGCTGCTGACTTGGAAAGCTCTTTCAGCTATGTTTCACAGTGGCAAAAAGTCAAATCAACCAAAACCAGCCAAGGGGGAAGCTAAAGGCCACTTCCAACTTCTCTGCTTTCCAGTCAGCTCTTCTTACATGCCCAGCAAGGAAAGCTAATTTCTTCATCCTTCTGCCTTGCTGGATCCTGCTCAGCACATCTCCAAACACAGGGCAGGAGGGAAGGATGGGCAGCCCCTTTTCTAGCTTCCAGAGCTGTGGGGACAAGTCCTTGCTCCTCCTACCCCCAAGCAACATGGAAACTGCCAGCTATTTTCACCTGACATGCACTAATAAGAGCCTTAAAATGAGCAGCCAGAAACATTCCCTGTGAGGTTGCTTTGATTCTTGACATCTCTTTTGTAATTTCCACCTCTACTTCATATATTTTGTTGGTTTATGTTTTTTTTAAATACAAAGGCTTTCCTTTTGAGTTTCCAGGCCGGGATGACCACAGGTTGCTTCTGCCGAGTCCTTCAGGCCACATTGCTACAGAGAAGACTTCCAGGGATGAAATGTGAGGCCAAGCCTACAGGTGGGCTCCAGGCCATCCTGCAGTCAGCTCTGCCCTGTGCAGAGCAGGGCTGCAGCAGTAAACAGCAGAGCCACAGCCAGACAGCACATAAAGTGTGGCAGCCTGTGCTCAAACTTTCATCCTGCTCCTCTTTTATGTAGGAGCACAGCCATACCCTTTGGCACAGAGCAGGATATGCTTCAGACCACTCCAAGACATGTCTATTGACCAGGGGGAACTCACAGCATCTTCCAAGCCCTCCTTACTCCTTTTGACACCGGAAGAGGTGATGTTTCCCTCTGGGCTCTCACCTTCTGGGAGCACAGCAGTAGCCTGTTTTCCCCTACTCTTGACAACTTGTGCTGCTGCCCCTGGAAGGCATCTGTGGGGTGACCCCAGAAACCTGGGATTTTCCACTCACACTGAAAGCTGCACCCACCAGGAACAAACAGGTCTACCTGGAGAGCTATAGCAGTATAAAGATTTAAAATGGGATTTTAAAATGTCTCAGAAAGCTAATCCTCACATGGCTGGCACTTCAAAGGCTAAGGACCATTGTGCCGTACCAGTGGCAGTCCATTTTATCTAGGCAGTTAATGGCAGTGTTTCTCTGACATCATAATGCTTAAACATTTAGTAGGAATGTGCTTTATCAGCCAGCAAAAGAATTTTCTTGGAGCAAATCATGCTGCTGCAATTCCAGGGAAACAAAATTAACAGTTAGTTCAGCAGTGAAAATTTTCATTTGTGAACGTAAATCTAGAAAATATTTAAGAACACACTCACATATATATATATGTATGTATGTATGTATGTATTTCATCATAACCCTAGTGTCTAACTTGCATTGACACCTTGAGAATTTCAGCTCCTAGGTGAAAGTAGAGTTTTGGAGAAATAACCAAAGATAATGATGAAGAGCAGAGTGTGAATGTCTGCACCTTTACCAGGAGAAATTAAAGAGCAGCAGCTCAACACAATTGAACTGATTTCCAGGACTAGAAGGCAGGTGATGAATTCTAGCATGTGCTGAGATTATACCAGATAACAGCATCATTTGAAATTTTACCAGATAACCCATTTCCTGCTTTAGATTCTTTATGATGTATTTCAAATGAAGAGGAAATTCTAGGTAGTGCAGCTGCCTTGCTGTGTTATACCACTCCAGTCTGCCAGTGGCTGATTTCTGGGGCAGTTTTAGCACTGTGGATGCTGGCTCAGAGTACAATAAGCAGCATAGATCCTGGATAATGCAGATACTTCCTTTGGTTCTGCAACTGAGGCCAAATCAGAAACTGCAAATATCTCCATATCTACCCCTTGCTTGCTGAGAAGCAGCTGCTAATACACTGTGCAGAAAAAAAGGTCCCTAAATCTGTCCCTTTATGGTACATCCCATCTGGGGAATTTGGGTGTTTTGGGGTAAGGGGAAGACCGATAGGAATAGTCTGTTTTCATCTTAGAGTATTTAGATTTTAGACACAAAACAAGAGAAGAAGGAAAGGACTTCCCAGGGACAGTCACCAGAGAAGTGGGGCTAACATCTCCTTAAACAAAAGAGATAGAGGGACCCCGAGAGGACACAAGTTCTTAGTCCTCTTAATCAGTGCACTAATGCTGGGGAAGAAAAGAGGAGGATGAACAACCCCCACCCCCCTTAGAGGGATGTGTGCTGTCCTCTCTGTGCTGCAAAGAGGGAAAGCTTTCCAGTGTGTACAAATAGGGGCCAAAAAACCCCCACTTGGCTCATTGACTGACCCATTCGGACAAGTTATTTCAACTCCATGTGAAACAGAGTTAGCTTTGATCACAATTATTACAGCAAAGCTGAAGGATTAACCAAGGAGCTCACCAAGGAGCTAACCAAGGAGCTAGGGGTTATACAGGCACTAGGAAGCAGCCTCTGTCCTCTGGGCATTGGTGGAGGTAGGTAGCACTCACAGCAGATGCAAACTGAAAGAGAAGTAATTGTGGCAAAGACTTTCCAAGCCAAATGGATGCAGAGCTTCTGATGGGTGGGAAAGGGGTTGCTGTGGGACAGTGAAACAAAGCAATAGGGAAAGGGACAGGGTATGGAGGAGGGGAGGACACTGAGCAGAGCAGAGGTGGGTGGCAGATATGCCACAAGGAGCAGGATGTGAGCAAGCAGTCAACACAGGGAGAGAAAATGAAGGCAGCAAAAGTCCCTCGTGTGCTTTCTCAAGCCTGCTGGCTGCAGGGTTTCCCCAGGACCCTGAGCAGAGAGATGTGTAATGTCCTGAAAGTCAGCGAGGATTTAGAGTCAAGAGGGGTCTAAATCCAGACTGGGGCTAGATAAAGGTCCTAGATGAGGAAAATGCAGCTGGTTTATCTCTACTCAACATCCATCCCAGCACTGCTCATCCTTCCCTACAGTCCTTATAGTATGGACCCTTCTCATTCCACACAGCAGACAGGAAAATTCAGAGGACTGGGTTTTTTCTGGGACAGTGAAAGAATTTCAGTGCTCAGCTCTCAGGAAAATCAGTAGCTAAACCCTTGAGTTCAGCTTCAAAAATCTCAGCCAGATCAGTCATTGCAGTTGTTATTCTGTATTCATACACTTTTGGCCAAGTGCATTATTCATAATCCTAAATAATGTCCCAGTTACTGTTTGCTATGACACTGAGTTAGAACTCACTGGGAATGTTAAGAAGAACCTGCACATATCAACCCTTCCCTGCAGAGAATTAATGCTTGCAAGAATCAGCACAGATATGTCAAATTGGTAGAAGAGTTGGTTTTGGTCACTTCAGTCCACAGATGTGGGGAGCATTTAGGGTGCTTCTCCCATTGGTGAGTCTAAAGAACTCTCTGAGTATTCTAGTTTTTTGTATGATTTCCAAGAGCTACCTACTTTGCATGGTACTGTGAGGATTATTAATGTTAAAATGTTTCATTGGTGAATTTAGAAAGCTCTAGATTTCTCCTCTGACCCCTGCAAACCCAGGTGACTTTCAAACTTGCCAGAGCAAACCTCCCCCTTACTGATGCAATTTATAGGAATGGAAGCAGAAAAGTCTGTGTTGAATATTCCTGCTCAGAAAACTTTAAATTACTCAGCTAAAACCCCAAGCAGCATCAATGTTTGCACCACCAATTATTTTGAAAAGGAAATGCACTTCCGTTTTCATGAAGCAGAGGAAGATAAAGTGATGTTTTATGAACTTCCTCTTATGTGTCAAGCTGGCTTGGTTGATTTTTGGATAGCGTTTCATCATGCTGGGTCTTTTCCAGGAAATGATAATTTATGAGCTTTTGAAACTCAAACTCCCCCTCTTCACTAGCCAGAAAGTATGACCTAGTTTAAGTTACAGCTTGAAGATGTGACCTAGTTTCACAGGTAGCCTGCACCCACTGAACTCAGCATTGTAAAATCTGGGATTCTTTTCTTCATGAAAAGTGAGTTGGACTGTCACCTCAAATCATTGCTCTTTTTAATCTTCCCCCTGAAAAGTTAACAGCATTGCCTAATTTAGAAAGCTCAGGACAAAAAATATATATATGTATATATTTAGAGGTACTTGATAGCCTAAATTTAGCCCCAATGACAAAAATAGGCCTGAGGGCTCTTCTTTAGATCCCTGCAAAGGATGGTCATTTGAAGGCCAGGCAAAGACCACTTCACCACTGAAGGCACAGCTGGGCAGCCCTGTGGTCGAGAAGCTTGAGCACAAAGAGTGACTGGCGCTGCTGCCGTGGGGACAACCTGGGAGAAACATGGTGTGGTGTGGGGAGGACACAGCTGCCAGTTCTTTCCTTCTCACACAAACAATATGCAGTGAGGGAGGGAAATATTTCCTCGCTTTCTGGTCTCCCCACTTCATGGCTGAATATTTGAGTGCCTCTGAACATCGAGCAAATACACTGCTTCATACAGAGCCTGGACTTATTTGTGGCTTGATGTCTCTGGGGCAGAGACCAGTGGCATGCTTTCTCTTGACATCTCTACCTGGATTAGGAGGAGTCGCTCAGATGGGAGCAGTTCTGACCATGTGCAAAATAGAAAAATGTGAACCCTTGAAAGCAAAGACAGATGGTGAGGGTAGGTCTTCCACACAGAAATGGTCTGGCAGCTTTTCTGGAAGCAGCTTTTCTCATAAATGCTGTGATTCTAGCAGAGCATATCACAGCTCCAACAAAGGCATCAAAACCTTCATGAGTTTGTCCTAACTGCTGATGACCATTTTGCAGAGATCTCCATATGGTTTCCCACTACTTTTCCAAACTTTTCACTGCATTAAATAAGGTTCTGCCTTAAATACTGTAAATACCTGAGAGCAGTGCTCATTGTCACATCCAAACAGATGAACAAGAGGAATAATACTAGAGAGAAAAGTTTGTATTATTTAACCAAGGGAGCACTGCTGTAATTAAAATGAATATACTTTAATTGAAATATACAATTTCAATTTAATTGAAAGCTACACATGATCACATCCATCACATCAGTGACTTTGGAGTGACGAGACAGACTTCCAACAAACATCTCACTTCCACAGCAGAAGAAACACCAAAACATGCAGCACTGAAGTTTAGGAGTTATGCAGAATTTGAGCCTTCAGAGGCACATGCTGTTAGGAAAAATTAATGCCCTACAAACACGAGTATGGAGGAGTCGTGGGGATGGTTACATGCCATCTTCTTTGCACATAAGCAGGAATGAGTTAGGTGAAAGTGGTATTGCAAGGGTTATTTGTATCACCTAAATCTAGGTCACACAATGAAATTCAAAGAAAACTTCTGAGTTTACCAATACGTCTTTAGCAAATACCACATTTCCGAGTATGCAGGAGTTGACAATATGAGAAATACCAGTATTTCATTTAGCCTGGTCTTTTCTCACTTTAAAATTAGTGCTGTGGTAAACTTTTGGGTAAAGGTTATATAATGTGAAACAAACATGTAGGAAGGGCTTTGGTATAGCCCAAACTCGGCTGCCTGTTTCCATGACCGAAGCAGTCTGACACTCCCTGTCACCTTCAGTCCTGCTTTACTCTCTGTGAGAAGCCGACCAGCGTGTGCTGGTCTCGATGTTCAACCCAAACTACTGACTCCAAACAAAAGCCCACGATGAAAGATAGTTCATCGGTAACCATCGGGCAACATCAACTATAATTACTTTGAGAGGAGGAGCTGGTATTAAACCCATGGTACATTCTTGGTGTTGGTCCTTATTTTAGTGGCTCTTATAGTCTGTTATTTTTTCCTCCCTCTAATGGCCAAGAGGGAGAGGAGATCCTGCCCTGGCAGCAGGAACTTGCTCCAGCAGACTCTTTGGTAACCGGCCCATTCCCATTGTTGATTCAGACTGTCTCGTGTTGGGAATAAACCCACATTCGTATACTTTTTCTTTTTCTGTAAGAACTTAAATTACTTTTCATTGAATGTGTCTCCAGCCCATAATGGTCATAAAGGCCATCTGTGCTCCCGGGCATTTGGCTCGCAAGAGGAGCAGCGGATGCTGACTGGAGCCTCCTCTGCTGGCCACCTTTCAGTTTCAAAAGCATCATCAATACCTGGCAAAAACAACACAAGCAGAACAAAAAAAGCCTCCTCACCACTCAGGCAGAATTTCTGTCTGGGTCGTGCTTTACACACATCACACAAGCACCTTGGATAAGGAAGTGTGAAAATCTCTGGCAAGACAGGTGTGTCATGTCACTTCTCCCTCTCTAGATTATGGCCACAAAACTTGGCATGGAGCAACCAGAAGCCCTTGTTCCTGTTCCTGGCTGGGATTCTGACTCAAGATGGGTCATTATGGACATTTGGTGAGCAAAGACATTTCCACCACCTATTAATTTTTTGTAGATGTTGGCAAAGTCATTTGTCATCATCTTTTTAACATAGGCACAAACATGTCCAAACAAGTTACTAATCTTTATTCATGACAGATCTCACAACAGCTACAAAAATAAGATATGTCACCAATCAGCAAATATTATTCTCAAGGCTGTATTATTCTCAGTTACATGTAGACTGTAGATGCTATATTTAAAATAGATATAATAGAAGAAGAATTATGTGCATTGTTGCTTGGTATTAAAGGAGTTTATACTGCACAGTGACAAATATTAAATAAACATATAGCATATATTAAAATAGTGACCATCTAAAGAAGGGTTAAAAAGGAACTGTCTCATATAAAACTATTTATAATAATGTTATTGATGTCAGCATGAAAACATCCACTGATTTAAAAGTGGGAAGCTAAGCCCTTTCCTACCAGTGCAATATTAACCAGGATTAATAAAATTGAATGAATTGTAACAAGCAATTTATGTATTTGAGAGGAATTTTTCACATTCAGCAAGTCTCACAGCACAGCTGGGCCAATAGAGTTCTCAATTATCTTTTTTATGTGAGCTGCTTTGTTTCACAGTCTCATACATCAGCAAAATTCTGCAAGTGTGCAGATGGCATATACCAGAGGACAAGAGCAAAACTGAGGAAATTTGTTTAGATATTTTCGAATAAATCATGGGGCATTTCTATTCGGCTCATATTTTGGGGAAAAAAATGTTTTTAAAATGTTATTTTAAGCCAAATTAAGAAAATAGCCAGATAACAAAGCAGGAATAAAGTGCTACAGGAAGCAGAATGCTGGACTGCAGTCCAACACATTTGTGAGTGAAAAATACTAATCATAATACTACTTTTTATAGACACAATAAGACTAATGAGGTTTAAATAAAATTATCTCTTTATACCTAGTGGTATGATTGAACTGTTAGATTTGAGAGAAAATGCAGATTCACATAACTAATAATTCAATTATACATTTACAGGTGACAGTAGGTGGTAAGTTCAACAGCTGCTTTCAGGAAATAGTAAACAAATTTAAAATAAGTTGAGCTACCAGATCATTTTCTAATTTATTACTCTCTATTGGCAGTGATTTAAAAAAAAAAAAAAAAAAAAGAAGGAAAAGAAAAGAAAAGAAGCTCAGTCCAGAACCTCTGCTGCCCACATGGGTTTATTTTAGCTCTCATACCAGCCCTGTTTGACCTGTTTGGAGGGCCCTCTCTGTCAAGCCCTGGGGTGTGCAGCACATATGCTCAGTTTCATGTGATAAAAACACAACTTAGTGGGTTGCAGCTTGGTAGGATCTTCTGCTTAAGAGGGAAGCTGGCTTAAGCTGCAAGGCTGTCTGCCACTCAGTGCCTCATAACTCCAGCCCTCTTCCAGTTAGCAGGACAGAAATAACCTAACTATCCATTTCCAGAACTGCAGATGTTTTCCCAGAGCAAAGATCTGGAGCCATGATGAGTGATAAAACATTAAACCAGATGGACCTTGTTTTGTTTTAGATGTGTCACTGCATGTGATACTGCACTGCAGAAAAAAAACATTTAGTGACACTAACATTGCACAAAAGCTACATGTCAAGCAGAGAGCTGGTCAAACTTCTGTGTAACACAGAAAACTTTGTATCTGGGAGATGTTTACACAGAAAAAGAGTAGTCAATCTGCAAATGGATGCTAACTGAAGCAGTGTCATTAGTTACTAGTTCCCAGAGGGCAGAGTAAGCACATACATGTTACACCATTTGCTGCACATCAGCTCCCTGGGATGCCAGCAGCGGGGAGAGCCCACACTGGGATCAGAGCAAGCACAGCAGTAAACTCTGGACAAGCAAGGAATGTCTGCTCTGCTCTGCATCCATAGCCAACATCTGTGGTGAACTGATTTTATCCATGATGTCCATGGAAGGTTGTGATTGTGGCATCTGTTGTTCTTTTGTGACACAGTAAGGAAAAAAATTCCAAACATTACACCCATCCCAATTAACAGCAAAGAGTAGGTTAAAATCCCTCAAGCTGGTGGGATATGAGGTAAAAAAATTATGTACAACAGAGTACCTTAAGTTCCCAAAAAGTTATTTGCCATGTGACCATGTTTCAGTGCTCCAAAATCCATCACCTGTGGTGGAGGGGACAGGGGGAGGAGATCCTGTCTGTGAATCTTCCCCATAAGGAGCTGGGATCCCCAAAGCCACTCACCAGGCATCCTTATTCACACCTGGTAATACAGATGGGGTCTGAGGGAGTTTGGAACCTCCAGGATGAGGAAGCAGCTACATTATGAAGATGTAACAGTACCTCAGTAGTCAAAGGAGGAGTCGGGCATCCTCTGCTAAAAGATCGACCAGGGATTTCTCATGCAGTGAATGAATCAAGATCCAGAAGGCTGGGAAAACGAATCTATCATTTTGTGACTTGCAGCATGTAGGGAGCTGAAAGCAATTGGAGTTCCTGCTTGTCTTCTGTCACAGCCAAGCATAGATTGATTGGCATTTGGTGATGTGCAGTCTGGGGAAAAGCAGCGTGACACAAGAGAGCAGGCGGTAGAACAGCACACCGCTCAAGTGCAGAACAAATGGAAGGAAAATATGACCTCCCTAAACTTCATAAAATGGATTGTGAACAGATAGCAGTAAATCAAAGATACCCAACCCCTCATCTCCACCCCAACACAAATATTTCCTTGGAAACACAGCTAGACGCTCCAGCACATTCAGACTTAAGGCTAAAAAAAAAAGCAGAAAGAAGAAAACATCTGAAGTTGCCAAGTTTTTGAAATCTGATTCAAACAATCTCAGGCTGACACAGGTTTCTCAGCTTTCCATGACTGAGCTTTGATTTGGAGCTAGTCACAAATGGAGGCCTTAGGCAAAGGTATGGGATCTATTGGGTCAGACCCCAGTAAGCTAAAACAATATAAACAGTTGGCAAAGTCCGCAGGTTGTGATCCCCAAATACAGCAACCTGGAAAGGACAAGGCACCAACACAGAGAGGGAGAAAGCACAAGAAATTGCCTGTGTATACATGCAAGAGCATTTTCTGGTTTAGGTGTGATTTTTCTCCAATCACCACAGCAAGATGCTGCACACAGCCATGTACGTGAAATTCTGCTGCAGACTAATTTTTTAACAGCAGAATACAAACCTGTGGTTATTGTTTGGAGCCCTCCAAAGCTGGTACATCAAACCAAAGGGAAGCACAGACTGCTTTGTGTGTCCAACCTGCTGGTTCCTTACTCCCCAGCTACTTTTCTTCATTCCTATGCAGCACAGTCCTTGCACCAACGGTTCAAAAATCTTTTTGACAAATGAAATTCTTGTTCTTTTCTATGCAAAGGCATAGCAAAGCTACCTGAAAGTGGGCCAAAAAAAGGGGGAATATACCTAGATATGACCCAAGGCTGTTGCTACCAGTAGGAAAAGGAGCTGTAAGTCAGTAAGAGTGGGGTAAGCAGAACACACTGACAGCTGGAAGGAGCCAGAGAAAAGGAAGTGGGATAGACAGAAAAAGAAACAGCCACTGGCTGGAGGGAGCTTGGGAAGGAGGGGGGAGGAGTACCCAGGTGCCAAAATATGCAATCGTAACCCCATGTATAAAAACTGACTTAGCAAGAACAGGGTAAGAATATACAGATGTTTACATGCACACAAATACCCTGAATTGCAAATAAACTATTTCCAAGTAAGATTTTTATAACTTCAATTTTCAGCAAATAATCACCCTCTCTTCACAGACCAAAATTATCTTTTGAAGATTATAAAGTAAGAGTCACAGGTACTTTTCTCAGCCTAGAGTACATCACCTTCTTCTCAAGGGGAACTCTCTCCATTAATTGATTAATTCACTCTTTTCATTAATTGTATTGTGATGAAGCAATCAAATAAACAAAGCAGATGCAAAAGAATGGACACTTCTGGGAGAAGACTTGGTTTCAGGAAAGTCAGTGATAGAGCAGGCAGGTTTCATCATCTTGGAATACGTGCCCAGGTTGCCTCAAATGACACCACTGAAGCATTTCAGTCTGTGGCTGCTCTGATATAAAAAGCAAAGTCAAACTGTACCTAGAGCTCTGCACGGAGCTTCCTTTTGAATGCATAAAGGCTAAGAAGGTACCAGGGCATGGCAGGCAGAGTGGGATCTCTACATGATTTCTATTTTGTAGAGAGCAGAGTAAGGCCTTGGCTTCTTACTGTTAGTCCCACAGTAACAGTAATGTCCCATGAGGACATGATCACAACCCTCCCACCTAGTTCATCACACAACTGGAGAACTTGCAACCAGAAGATGCTAAGGAAGAAAAAAACCAAAACCACCACTACCCTCAAACCATTTAGGCTTCAAAGTTGTCACACAAGGGAAATTTAAAGCCTCGGATTGCATTGTGAAATTTAAATGTTTACAGCCCTCCTAAAGAGAACATGCATGCTAGGCTGTGCCTCAGGAGCCCTTTTCTAAGCCCTCGTGGCTTAGGATGCACAGACAACCAACAAGTGTGGGCTCAGGGGTTCCACAGACCCCACAGGTCCTGAGACCTTCTCCAGAACACAGACAGCTGACAGCCACTGTCATTCAGGTGACCTTTAGTGCTGGTGGCTCCCCTCCTTCACATCTCACCACCCATGGGCCAAGTATTTGCTAAGGTCAGCTACTAAGCCTAACTTTACTCTCCAATCACTTGAGCTCCCATCTCTACCTCCCCAGAGCGTGACTTAAACCCCCAGGGCACACATGGAACAGACATTTTTCTCCCAGCCTGCAACTGGACACGTCTATAGTGGAAAAAATGACTGTGACCTGTAGCTCCTGAAATTAAAAAACAAGAGCCCTCAATTCCTCAGTCATTTCTGGTTTAGAACTGACAACTGTTTGATAAGAAACATAAATGGGAAGTCCTCATTTTCAGCTGAATTTCCAACCCCTAAACATGTACTCAGACTTGAAAGTGGTGTATGTAGATCTGAAGCCAAATCAAAACTCCACAAAACTCGTACTAATTGTCTCAAAATAGTTGATTTATGCCTCATTTTTCTTGTGTTATACCACACCCAGCCTGCACATTATAAAATCTGAATAAAATTATCAAAGCTGCACAAGAAATACAAGTACACATGAAAATGAAGAAATCACAAAGCTGGTTTTTTTTTCTTAGAAATATATTTTGTAAGAAAACAATATTAACATTAAAAAGAAATGTTTATTATACAGTATAAAATAATTGATTGAATTCAACTCAGTTCCTTTAACAATTTTTTTTTTTTTAAAGCCTGAGGATTTGTATGAAGCCCCTATTCCTACATATTTGATTCCTACTGCAATAAATAGTGGGCTTTCCCCACATGATCCATAGAGCACACGAATACTTCAAAACCCTCCCTCACTCCCTTCCCCAACAAGTTGCTGTCCCCTGCCAAGGTGTGCCCTAAATATCACCTCAGAATTTGCAGCCCTGCCCTATGGCCCCTATTCCCACCCTCAGATTCCATCCACCCACCTCTCTGGCCAAGCACTACACAAGCGACAACTCTCGTTGCAGGAGTCTCTCCAGTTAATCTCCTGGCTAAAATGAACAGTGGCCAGCCACTGACAAATAATGTATAAATGGCTGAGTTGTTCTCAGCTGTCTGTCCTCATAAAATCTGCAAGAATATCTCTTAACTCTGCCATTCATCTGCCAAAGCTGGCAGGAGGGTGCAGAGTTTTAAAAGCTACAGTGGGAGACAAGAACAGGCAGTGCAATGACATAAGCTTCACTTTTTCAGGAAACTAAGCTAAAAAAGTTACTGTTCAATTGCAGAATGTAATACTTGCAGATTGTGTTGCAGGAAAATATGCCTGTTCAGTAACTATAAATACCCCTAATGCATTTCTGGGGCTTATCATGCATTAATTTTTTTAACTTCATTTTTACATAATGCCAGCTTAATTACCCTCCAGGTGTGAAAGGTACCCAGTGACCAGCATTCTGGTGTAATTAACTCATGTCATTGGTTTGATTTCGCCTCCCTTAATACTGACAAGTTTAAAAGAAATCTATTAAGTTAAGAAGAACAAAGATATATATTACATTTGCTAATTGCAAATAACCTCTTATAGCTGCATTTTTTCCCATTGGGATTAAAAAGTGCACCAGTTTAACATGTCTGTACATAAAAACAGTTTAAAACATTAAATATACAAACAGCAAGAGATTTTAAATATTTTGTATCAAATACTATAGGACAATATAATTTACATTTTTTACACAAAACATTACACCTGAAATATAATTTTAGATATTACAGAATACAAAAATACATACTTTTTGTTTAAAAAATGTCTTTGCAGGTTCTGGCACAATGTAATACTTCAAAGGCATGCCATATTTTGGCAATCTATATTTGCAACTAACTGTGCAACAATAATATGACCTGTAATTAACCTTTTAGAATTGCAAGGACAGATGATCTCCCTTCTTCTTGGAATGGCCCTTTTAATCAGGTAAAAGCTAAGTTGAACCATCTAGATGTTCTCCAACTCATTTCTGCCATGGTCTGAGCTCTCCAACCCTGAGCCAGCAAAGCAAAATCAGCCCCAACTCAGCATGTGAAAAGCCACATCAATTGCAATGGGATTAGTCACACTCTCATAATCTCTGCTGTCTCGAGGTCAGAACACTCAACCCCAAGCAAAATGCAAGCTGGGAGCCAAGTTCTGTCCTGCCCTATGTTTGCACCAAAACTAATAAGGGTGATCAGAGCAGAACTTGGAAACAGAAGCTCAGTTACATCAGTTGTTCTGATTTCAACTACACCAAGGCAAAAGGCACAATGACTTTAGTGAGGCCAGTGGAAACAAATGAAGTAAAACTGCTTTAAGACTGAATCAGGAGAACTGTGTAATTTTGCCCTTCCATATATTTGCAGGACTCCTGCTGGAGTCTGCATGGGACAAAAACGTGTCTTTAGAGATAAATGGCTTATACAGATGTAATTGGGTTGCAGATGATTTTCAGTTCTTCAAGTTGTTTCTGGACAATTAGAAACTCAAACAGTTTTCAGCACACTAAAGAAAGATTCAGTCTAAATCCCTAACTTTAAATGCTCCAAAATAAGTTGCTTCTTGCGAAGAATCCAGTAGCAATGGGTTTGATACTTGGATACTTATCATTTCACCAGATTTTAATTTAAAAAACCCTCCTACATTTACAGAATAAAAATGGAATTCTGAATTCCCTGACCAGTATTTGGTGCTGCCTCCCTTCATCAACACATCAAAGCGCCTTATTTTAAGGTTTGTCTTAATCACATACACCATCAGCTGAAGCCCTCTTTTAGTCAAGTTTCCTGAGGTTTCATGATGCCTAAAACAAATGTTGGCATAAAGGTAGTAAAAGCCATCTTGATTAACAATTAGTTTTCCATCACTGAATGTCATATTTGATAAGTTTGCCTGGCCTTTGTCATGATGCCAGGATGTGAGGTTCACTTTGCGAGTTCCTGGAGATTAAAAAAGAAAAAAAAAAGGATTATTTACAAACATTTGACAAACCCCAACATTTAGAAACAACCTCCATGTTTTTAGAATCAGTAGCAGCTAGAGTTCTATAGGCTAAAGCGAGTATTAAACAATTATGATAAAAAGTTCCTAAGAAATTTCCTTTTTTTTCATCATCCACTCCCATATTTTGCTTGCTATTTACAACTGTGCCTCCCAGCAGAACAACTGCTGGACTGTGGTACTAAATTTGGCCTATAGTTTGATTGTGCTAAGCAATCATGCAACAAGCTCTGCATAGACATTGCATTCCACCTAAAACTTCATTCAAGTTATAAACAGTTGAGATGAACTTGAAAAACTCATTATTGGTTTTTAACCTGTGAGTGTTAGTAAGGAGTAACTAAAATTCTGGAAAAAAGCTGAACTGACAATTCCCAAAAGAGAAAGTTTATGAAACTTTCCATATTTTATGTTCTTATGACTCTAGTGGTAGAAGGGTAAACATTTTCATTTGACACCACCAAAAAAATGGGGAAAGTCAGTACTATACACGAAGTTGCCTAGACCTTACGTAGCACTTCAAGTATTTATGACATAAACTTCCTGATAGGCACAAGCCACTAACATTTTACTGTTCAGTGTAATACCCAGGGCATAACACAACAGATAGGAGGTGGCCAACTTGGCCTCCTAACCACCAGTAATCTTCAGCACACAAGGCTTGCTCCCTCTCCCACAGCAGTGGGTTCACGTAGGTCTTTACACCTCAGCCTCCCAGTGCATCTAAATGCCTGCTGAACTGAAATATTCAGCACCTTATTCTCCCACCATTGAGCCAGAGCAGGCCATACTGAGCAAGCTTTCCATGGCACACAGCAGGGCACAGTGCCCTCTCCTCCAAGCAAGTACTGAGTCCAGCCCCAGGACCACCACTGCTCACCAGTGTGCTGGGGAAAAGCCCCGGGTGTATTTGATTAGCTCAAAAGAGGCCTCTTACATCTGACTGTGCAAAAAGGGAAGCAGGAACAGGGGAATTTGAGAGAGATGAGCCTTCCCTAACTGCCAAGGGCATGCAACTTTTCCATGTGAGAGGAATACTTTAACAGTAGCCTAGAACAAAAACTTTCTGGCATTCTTCCACAAAGACTTAAGCAAAGCATGGATTGTCAAAGGTAGATTACAAGTAGCTACTCCCCTGTGACTCTTGTGCAGCCAGGTAGAAATGATGGAACTAAAATCATACGGAGGAGCCACCTTCTGTGCAGCACCTCAAAAAATACGTCTGATATCCATCAATTAACTGGAAGAAACACCAAGATCTTAAGTCTCTTAGCCTGCAATTATTCACCTGCAAGAGATGCTGAGTTAGGGGTTACCAGAGTGCACTTCTGAAGGACTGGGAACAGCTGAGGAAGTTGTAGAACTTTGTGTGCACAGCACTAAGTCTGGAAGAAATATGGCCCCATGGAGGCTAGGCTACATTCAAGATGAGAAGGACAGGCAAGAAATCACTGCCTGGATCAGAGGAGAGGCACATTAGATACAGGACAGGAATGCACACCGATGATGGAACAGAAAGGGCATGCCGTGACTGCCTGGTGGCACACTGGGCAGGTGCTAGGCAGATTTTATTTGCCTGACAAGTAAACTTCTTAGTTGCCAGTCAAGTTGCAATTTTGATGAAATCCTTAGTGGGAAGTTTTTCCGCTGAAGAAGGGAGAAGAGAGCAAATAGGTGCCAAAGTCGCTTGTAACTGAGAGCAGGGCTCTGGGTGACTTCTGTTCACACTATTTGGATGTTCAAGGGAGCAGCCAAGATATGATAGGAGACAACCCTCTCTGTTTTGAGCAAAGGATGTGTACAGATAACTTCTGGAAGGCCCTTCCAAGGAGGTTTATAATGCTATGATTGTGTGAGCTGAGGCTCATGAGACAGGCATTTTGCCACAACTCAGAGCTCCAGAAGAGGTGTGCCACAGCCAGCAGCACAGCACAAAGATGCTCTGGTAGGTGTTATGCCACACAGCCTGTACTGGAAGGAGCGAGCAGGTTCTCTGCACTCCTGGTAGTGATACACTCAGATTTGGAGACATCAAAATCAGTACCCTGAAACACAGGAAGTGGAGAAAACTGGAGCATAAGAGTGCCAGATCTGCTGTCCGTGTATCAGAAACATAACCCAAGCCATGGGACAGTCAGAAAGGCTGCAATACAGTATATTTTGTAAAATAGTTTAGTTTGGAGCCATGAGAAAAACAGCACAAGGTAACTCCTGTTGACAGAGAAGGAAGTGACTGGGGGATAATGAGTAAAATAGCCTTCCAGACAAGGCAAAAAGCATTATTTAGAAATTCAACATAATACCCACTCTTTCTCCAAACTGAAGATAAATAAAAACAAGGTCTTGTTTATTTTTGAGCTTGGACTAAGACTAATACAAATGAGTTAAATAAAATGAATTAGCAAGAAGGAAGATGATATGAGGGGAACAGAGGAGAAAGGAGCCCTGTTCTGATAATCTGTTTGCATCCTAGTAGCTTCCAGGTATAAATAAAGCCAGAAAAAAGGACTGAAGTACTGTTTGCTCTGAAAAGCCTTTTGGAGGCAAAGGGCAGCCAAGTCGAACCTGTAGCTGTAAATAGCTCAGAATAAGACAGCATTTCCTCAGACAGCTAAAGGTATCAATTCACAGCCCAAATGATATATTTAACATTTATATTTATTTCTGTTTGTGATTTCCCTCTTTAAACTGTGACTAATTTCTGTAATCAATTTATAAACCAAAATTCACTGTTTTCATTTAAAACCTAGGTAGCATTTATAGTGAGCTCTGGCAAAAACCAACCAGCAAGCATCCAGCTCTAACCTAAGGCAGCAAACTTAAAAAATACACTCAGCAAGCCAAACCACTACAGCTTCTGTGCCAAATGGTGGGTGGGGACACCAAGATCTGGGAAGGGTTATTTCTCCCTCCCTCCCTTGCATACCCCCCAGCTGCAGAAGTCCACTTGAGGCTTGACATCACTGCGAACCAGGTCAAAGCAAAATGTTCTCTCACAGACACTGCTCAGTGCCCCTTCATGAAGGGTGTTCAGTTGAAAACTACTTAAAATCATGTTTGACAGTGATGAAGATTTTTTTTTTTGCACTGTTTATTCTGGGTCAGAGTGATAACAGTAGAGAACCTTAAAATACTAAGAACATATCTTTCCACTCAGGGATCGCAGCAAACAATTTAGATGGATTTCAGACATGTAGGGTAAAGAATCAGGGGAAGAAAACAGAAATTGCCATTTGCAGTCAGAGAGAACAAGATGGGAGAGGAAAAGCTCCTGGTGACCCCTCAGGCAAATTTTTCTTTCTTTATGCCTGTCACTAACCTCTGTGCTACCCATGTCAGTGAGCATGATATTAACACAGCAGGTTCAGGGTTCCAGCCGTCCCTAAGGAAGCAGCCCCTCACTGCTGCAATGCCCACAAGGGCTGCAGAAGCTGTGCTCATGATTAATGCAATGCTCTTTGAAAAGAGGCAAAAGCCAGATCAGAAGGTAGTATATGCCCAGCTCATCACACGGGCAAGGAGTTGATCTGCAGCAAAAAAGCTCAGTGTCTCCCTGGCCATTACCCACAGATGTGCTGTGTCACACTCTTGAAGGTTAATGCAGCAATGCACAACAGTAAAAATTACCAGCTGCTGTAAATTACATTGTAAAATTACAGTTTACAGCAACATCCAGGTAAGCAGCAAATAAATTCCACACAGATAAAAGTGGATTTCACAGACTGTGACACTGACACACACTCTACTTCTGCAGATAAGCGATCTGTCTCTAGGATTAGCAAATTAATTGAAGCCTTTTGAAGATAAAATGCTAAGACAAGTTTACTGATACTGAATCCTCTACTATTGACCTCTTATAGAAGTCAAAGCCAAAATCAGACTAAAATAGAAGCTTGTCAGGAGACATTTGAGCTAACAAGAAACCTTGTGGAAGTTCTGACTGCCATCTGACAAGCTGCTTAAGCTCTCTGCTATAAAGTTCTGGATTGTGCCAATGACAATGCACTTGAAAGAATCCTATCCCTCCAGGCAAGAAGTTGTACAGAAGTGCTTTGTCTTTAAATAGAGCAAGAGCAAAGTATTACTATGCAGACTGCTAAAATCTCAGATTTCAGGTCTCAACACACAAGTCCCCTTTGGTTTGGTTATATAAAACAGAAAAGCAATGTGCATAGCTCAATTAACAATGAGTTCAGCATTGCAGAAAGTATAAATCTTCAGAGAAAGAAGACAGTGGTGATCAATGCACCCCTTCTCAAGATCCTCTAATTAATAGCTTCAGAAAAAACTCTGGTTTACTTCTACCACACCAACTGTTGTACTGAGAATACAATGAAAAATCTCAACTGACAGTGCCCCAGGGCAAAAAATAAAACTGTTCTAACATTATATTAAAATTTTAGGAATGCATCTTTTCCTCTGGAGAGTGTTCCGAGGCAGACTGCCGTCTTGTTCCCTGATATTGTACTAGCAAGGATATTCCCAAAGCCATCTGAATACCAGTGTGTAGAGAGTAAGAGCTCTGGCAAGATAAAAGAATGCCATCCCCTTACCACAGGGGCAGATAAAAGCCACAAGAACAATTTTTTCCCCTACTCAGTAGCTTGGCCAATGTTTGGGCCACTACCTGCTTCTATCTAAGCATGCATCCTCATGGCTGGAGTCCAGCAGGAGTGAAGAACCCCTGGTGGGCCCTACAGGCCAAAGGAAAATGAGGAACTGCAGAGGAGAGCATTCAATGCAGATCTTCCTTTCTCACCTGAAGACAGCACAAAGGGGCAGGCCATGCCCCTCAAGAGGTTGATCAGGGAAAGTGGTAATTTGGAGGCCATTCAGCATGGGACTGATACAAAGGGGAGCCATCCTCCTTTCAGCACTACCCCTGCTGCCTCTGAAATCACTTAATGCATCCAATTTATTCTCACTATCAAAACCCAGTTCTGAAACCCCTGTCTGTTGCTGTTTTGCGTAACTATTTTCATATACTCACTGCTCAATACATTTATATTCATATTGGAAGTATTCACTTAAAAATTGAACTTACCGGATGGAATATTCTTATCATCAATAATCAGATGAGCAAATGGCTGCTTCTCAGGTTTGTTCCTCTTGTACAGTTCAAGTCCTAATGCCTCCATTGCAGCTAGAGATAAAAGAATTGGATTATCCCAAAAAGGGAAGTTTAGTGGAACTAAACTATTTCTTATTCCTAAACCAATGCCTACCTTTTTCTGGTCTTGGCGGTGTTCTTCCCATGGCACGCTGGACTTCCTAAAATGAAAAGGAGACATTGCTTTGATGTTGCCTTGGTTTTGTAACAGTGTTTAGTTTGCACACTCACTATACTCTGTGCATACATCTGGGGACACTGTTCCACCTGCAGCACATTCACATGTCTGGGATATGCATCATGTAAATGTGACAATGTCTGTAACAGGCATTTGAATGTTTGAACACACAATCAAATTACTCCTAGTAACTTGGTAATTCTAATAAAGGTGGATCGAAATTATTATATGCATGATCACTGCATTATTTATTGAAGTAGCAGTGACAGAACATTTACAACCTTTCCTACTTACTGTCTTTGGGATATTTCTCTAAATATAGTGGAACAATGACTGATAAAAAGGCATCACATCAAACAATGGAATTATGAATGATTTAATTACTTGGAGTCTAAAGGCAAAGAAAGAGCCAGTTCTATACAGGAACTAGTGTGTAATCACTCCAACGAAGGATAGCTAAACTCTGAATTTCATTTGTGATGAGGTAAATGCCTCATACTTGGCCCCCAACAGGGAAAGCTACAAGGCTTTATGGCCAAGGCTCACTTCTAACAAGGTATGCAGTAAGTGAAGGATTAAAGCATCTTCCCCATCCAGACTGGACCAAGCAGACTGGGTGTCAGACTTGGGAAGAATGTAGTTCTTCAAAGCTGCAGATAAATTTCAACATGAATGAAACCCACCCTACCCAAATTCAAGAACAGCACAAAATGCAGGCACCATGCACCACAAAAAGCTTTGCTTTAAATCATTCACACCTGTATTCCTCTTGAGAAAAATATACATTCTGAAAACAGATTTAAAAAACTTAAGCAACCTGTTCTTGTTACAAGCCTGGACTGAGTCTTAGTATTAAGCTCAATCCTCATTTCTGTCTCCTTTTTCCCCATATAACTCTCCATCTGCTTTCTAAAAAAACAGGGTTAATATGTTTGTTATTCAGAATACCTCATACCATGGAGTCATCAAGATGTTTAGTAAAAGGAAATATTTTGCTGAAGACAGCAAGTCATGTCCTCTATGAAACCTAAGAGTGGTCCTCTGTTTCATCTTTATGCCACGCACACTGCTGTTTGCCTGATTCAATCCATGTATATGAAATAAGCCTCAGATTTGGCCAGATCAGCAAAGTCCCACTGTGCTCTCAAATCACTGAGGTGTTTCAGAATTTGAAATCCTGCTCTGAAAACACCTGAAGACCTGCTTTTATGTAGTTTTGCAACCGCAGTGAAATATGTAGTGCCTTGGCAGGTGCATTTATTACTCTCACTTTCCCCTTTCAGTAGGTGTTTAAATGTTAAACCAAAATGAAAAGCCACAGCAGTATGGAAGTTGTAGTATGACTATCAAAGCATAATACTTCAGCTGAGATATGCTGATTTCATAGATAAGAATCATGAAGATGCTTTTTGCTGTAGAGATGAGAAGAAAAGCAGAAGAATCACAACTTCAAAACCAGCAAAACTCCCATCCACTTCCTGCATTTACACTCACTTTGTTCCTCTGATCTTTTGACTTCAATGTCAGTTCTAGGAGTGTGAAAATGAAGTTCAATTCTAGGAGCTGCACGTCATCAGCCACTAGCCACACTTGAGTGGGAAATAGGAAGATGACAAGAAATTGCAAGAACTAGGTATTGCAAAAAATGGCAAAAGCCTCTGAAGAGAACTGGACACAAGGTAAAAAGAGCCTGGGAGATGGACTACACTCTCAGAGATTATTGCAGCACACCTCTTCCAACCCTTTTTTCCTTGAAGGGGAGACACCTTTGTTGTCTTGCTTTCTTAGTGGAAACTTCTCAGACGTGGAGTTCGTTTTGATATCCTTTCCTTTGGCAGGATGTGATAATGTTCTTGCCTGGAAAGCCTACTAAGCAGATCCAAAAAGAACCATGTCCATTTTAATCTCCTACTATGTAGATTTGGTACTAAAATAAAAACTCCCTGGTTGTGAAGTGCTCAGCCCTTAAAATCCCTGAACTGGTCAACAGCTATTCTACTTTTAACTTACATTTTTCTTAGGAGCATTGAGTTCTGCTTCTGCACATTTCCAAAGATGCTCTAGCTTAAGCAGCTGTAAACCTCATCTTCTGGACCCAGCAGCCTGACTGTGCTCATCTTCCACACAGAATGGCTCTGGTCCTCACAAAAAGCAGTCTGAGCTGCTCTCCTTCTAACTGGTGGTGGTGCTGTTAATCTGCAGTGTCACCACTCAGTAAGCAGGACAGCTACCCAGGAAGACTTGGGTCCACAACTCTCCTTGTCTGGAGTTCACAATTAGCTCAGCTGGTTAGATCATGGTGCTAATAAGGCTGTGGGTTTGGGTCAGTCATTCATTGACTCTTCTGTGAGCTTGTCACTGGATCAGAAATGGCTAGACTGTGGCCATAAAACAGAAGCCTTCACCAGTTCTCTGAGCTCTGGACTACTGTCAAGTTCTTTACTTGATTCTCACCAGCGTCATGAAATTTTGATACTCTTTCTGTCATGTTGCTCCAGCTTCCAAAAGGAAGACAAAATTAATTAATTTTCTGGGGACAATTAGTCCCCAGAAAACAAATATAGAGTTGTAGGTTTCCTCCTGAAGAACAGGTAGTTAGACATTTCTTATATATTTTTTTTTTACGTGATTTTCATACAGTTCCAAGGTGCTGATAGACAACCTACCTTAGGAAAGCATTTAACCATGTATTTTCTTCTGACCCTGAAGAACATTTTTCAGCGAATGTCTGAAGGTAGCTTCTTAATGGGATTATAAAATCCCCTGGTATTCTTAATGCAAGGAATTAAGAGCTGTGATTTCTCAAATCTCCAAAGTATCACTGCACTGTTTAGCTCCTGAATGCTCTTAGGTGTCTCATACTTTCAACGTAGAGGCCCATTAAGGAGGCAGAAACAGCTCAACAGAACCCGTGACTAAGACACTGATATAAAGGCATGAAAACTGCTGACAAAACATTACCAGTGATTTAAAAGTCTGCCATCCACAGAACCGTGTGTGATACCAAGCCGTTCAGTTATTTTTAGCAGAACTGTACACAAAAATCACACCACTCTTAATCTTATGACAAGCTGCACTTGTACACCTTTGTCATTTGCTCACTGCCCACCAGGTCACCTGCTTCCCAAATTCCAACCTCCTCCATGCACTCAATGTTTGAACAACAGAAACGGAGTTAGTCATAAAAAATTAAAAACATGCCTTCTATTCATCTAAAAAAAAAAAAAAAAAATGAAGTCACTAAGAAGCTCCAAAAATGTATCATTTTAAAGCTAAAAATAATGCTTTAATTGCCTGGAAAGTTAGGAACTGCTCTCTACCTCACCCACAGTAGCGTGCAAAAATAACTTTTGCTCTTGAAGCTATGTCCAGTGCTGAGGATGCAGAGATAAGGCTACACCTGAACACGAGACATTTGTGAAAGGTTTTTAGTCTCCTTTAGCTTTTATCTAAATACTTCAGTATCTACTTTGAGCAGCTCTAAGTAGCCATTTGAGACCAACAAGAAGAGAACTCCTGGACAGTCACTTATTGCTTCAGATCTGGTCTTACAGCTTCTTTATGCACTTGATTATTTTATTACCAAGTGGCTTTAAGTACAGCTGATACCAGGAAGAAGTATCTGATTCTCTTGCCGGAAATTCAGCAATTTGAAGAATGCTAATCAGGAAGGAAGTGAAATAAAAAGTACATGAACCAATATTGATCAGATGTTCAGCAGATTATAGTTTAGAGACCAGCAATACAACCTCTCTCCAAATGAGTAGTCTATTGCTTGCAGAAAAAAAAGAAAGGCATGTAAGATTGTAGGATGGAAACCTACAAAACTGTAGTTGAAATTTTAACAACTTACAGCAATCACTTGTGAAACCTTTACTTGGTCCATAACTATGTGCTCTTTAAATGTCTGCTAAGTATATAGATCTCTTTAGAAATGCTGCCCTGGAGGTCTAGCAAAGCACTCTGTTGCCATGTAGGAGAATAGCTTATGAACTCTGCAAGCAGCTAGCAACTGGGAGCATTGCCAAGAAAAGTCACTTATGGATTGACCCAAGATATGTTTGTAGTCCTTTCTACTTCAGGCTCATAACAGGCTTCATAAGGACTGTGGTTAGAGCATCTGGACTGCCAAATCTTTTTAGGGTTACATGGAAAAAAATTAAGCAAACAGACTGGCTAGGAAAGTATATTATTTGTCTGCTTGAAAGTTTATATGCAGTATAGAAAATATGCTCTCTACTTAGTAAACTGCTTCTTAAGAAGAATTTTTATACAGGAATATGTTAAAAAAACAATCATTAGATTTTGATTCAAAGAAAAAAACTTTATTTTTTCAAGAGACAACTATTTCTAGACTGGACCTTGCAGCCCTATTACACTGGTTTTCATAAGAGCACTTTCATTTTCAACATCAATCCCTGCTTTACATTTAAGCACTCTGACTACAGGTGTGCAAAGAAAACTGATGATAACTCATGCAGGAAGCTACAAGCTGTAACCAGACCATAAACCTGAGCAAAAGAAATTTGTCTATTTTCATTTCCTGAACAGCCTGAACTGCAAAATACAATATATTGAACATATCACAAAATATAAATGGTGTTTTGAAGCGTTCCATTTTAGTCACTTAGCAAGCTGACAGCTCAAATAAGGATATTGGCTCTTAAAAGACACAAGTTAGAATCTTTAGATTCTCCTTAAGGAAAGTGAAGAAAGCACAGGCAACACGAAACCTCCTTCAAGTCACATTAGCTGTGTCCCCACACACAAAGGAGCAACACAACTGCAAGTAACAGCTGCAACTCTGCTCTTCATTCTTGCAGGGTGAAAGAAAGGCAGAGCTTACAGATGATGATAAAGTATAATTCTGCATTGACACTGTTACTTTCACTTCTCTGATATACCAAAAAGATGCAAAAAGCCTCATGTCATCACTTCCCTATCTATTTTTTCTCTGCCATTGATTTAAGATGAGGAAGCATCCGGACCATAAGGGCAGCTGCTTAATAAACTCCATTTCACTCAAAGGAAATTCAGAGTCTAATTACTTTGGCAAGGGAAATTTTATTGTTCTCAAACGAATGGTCATCAGCCAAGAAAGTTATCCCTACTTACTACTTATCCTGGCCACTGACATTGCAGCATTTAACCTCCATCCAGACTGGCAGGATATAAAGCCTCAGCTAAAGCCAGTGCCTTTGTTGAGTAACCAGCAGCAAATGACCAGAACACAGGGCTTCCCATTGACTTACTGTAACAAGCTCCTTGATGTCATGGGAATCACACCAATGAGCAGCCCAGCACACAGCACACATGCATCATCTAAACTCTATAAAATGCAGCAGGAAAGAACTAATCCTACATCAGAAACTAATCCTTTGTTTCCCCCTTAAGCTCCTGAAGGAGGTGGCCAGCAAAAGGGACATGGACTCCTATGTTTCTCTGTGTTCTGCTCACAGAAAGATCTGTCACTCAGAGCTCTCTGTTAAAAGCAAACATCACATTAGCACAATCCCAATGCCGTAAATTTAACTCAAGTACAGTTCACGCTAAAGCATATGTGAGTTCAGCTCAAATCTCATGTAGTACCCTTAATGAAAAACTGCCTCTCCTATGCAGATGTGAGGCAGTAAAGTTGTAATGGGCCTGATAAGCCAGGAAAACCAAATACCATAGCAGACATCCATCTGTTACACAGCCCATAATTAGCACTAAATACTATTCATGAACACAAAAAGAGTTCAAAGGCAGTTACTGCAGTAAAAGGGGATTGTGGCATATTTCCAGCATGCCTAGGCTTCTTCATTAGGGCTCACTGCTTTTGTCGTTCGGGTTTGGGAACGAGCTGTCATTCTCAATTCCTGGGCAAGACCACCCAGTTATCATGCTGTGGCAAAGTAGGTCTTCTGCCAGTGCGAGAATGGTCTGCACAGAAAACAGAACTGGCAAAGTGAGCAAAACCAAAGCAGGTACTGTCCCTCATTTTGGGCTCCAGACAGCAGAAAACAAGAGTAAATGAGAGCAAATGCTATCTCCTTTCAGGCAGTATTTTGCTTTCTGATGATCTTAAGAGAATCTTGTCTGAAAGATTCCTTTGAAAAGAGTGTGGAACTGACACTTTTTATGAGCATCCAAAGTGCTGGGAAACCTATACAAGTATTAGCATAAATGACTACCATTCACAGGTCCATCCAAATGTCAGAATGGCTGATCACCTAACTTCAATCAGTTTTCTTAGTACAACTTCAAGTCTTCCTTTCTTTAAAAAAATAAATGAATAAAATGTGCTTGAATTGGTCAGCCACTGCCAGGCTCATAAGCAAATACAATACAATCCTGGACAAAACTTCAAGTGTTATTCAAATACCATAAAATAATTTATAGAACTTACCTCTGAATACAGACTTTGGAAAAGTTGTTTTAAGGTCAACAGGACCATGAAAAAAAACACAGTGTCTGTGCCACTTACCCTCTGCACAGCCCTTTGGAGAGCCTGTTTCACACTTCTACAGGATTCTGGCATTAACTTTGCTTCTTGACTTTCAAAGGACGCATCATGCAAATCTGTACTTTCTTGGTGTCCAAAAAGTGTTCTGACACAGTGCGCATGTTCTTTTGAAATTCTAGTAGGGTCCATCTGAAACAAAAACATAAGCACAACCACAGTTCTAAGTGTTAGATATACTTTTCAACCATCTAAAAGTTTGGTCCCTGGCTAAGCTTATTATCTAAATTTTCATTGTAAACAATGTGGAGAGAAAAAGTCTGCAACATCAGGGTTTACTTCATCCACAAATATGTGAGGTAGAAGAATTAGTTATCTTCTGGTGCTGCCTATTTCCCTAGCTTAGACTAGATATGTGACTTCATAAAGTTAGAGATAAATTCCATTCTTATGGTAAAGTCAATAATCTTGAATTCCATTTTTCATCCACTCATAGCAATATCACAGTTATTTTCGCAGGTAACACACACAGTTATCCTACTTCACAAAGCTGTTGTTTGTAAGATGACACACAAATGCCAAGTAGAGAAACTTGAGGAAAGTAGGTATGTGTGTGTACAGCACATCATTTTCAAGAGGAGAAACGGAAGTTACCTCTGAAACTAATTCATCACTAAAATTATATCACTGAAGCTGTCAGTCAGCTATCACTGAAACTGTTGTGTGGATGTGCTCATTGTGGACAGTTAATTTTCTTCACAGTAGCTGGTACGGGGCTGTGTTTTGAATTTGTGACCAAAACAGTTTTGGTAACACAGGGATGTGTTTGTTACAGCTGGGCAGTGCTGACACCGAGTCAGGGCCCTTTCTGCCTCTCACCCCAATGGAGAGTGGGCTGGGGGTGTGCAAGGAGCTGGGAGGGGACACAGCCTGGACAGCTGACCCCAGGTGACCAAATGCCAGACCATATGGCATTGAGCTCAGTATAATAAAGGTGGGGGAAGAAGAGGCAAAGGGACAGCACTTGCAATGATGGCATTTGTCTTCCCAAGTCACTTTACGTGTGACGGAGCCCTGCTTTTGTGGGGATGGCTGAACAACTGCCTGCCCATGGGAAGTGGTGAACTAATTCCATATTCTGCTTTGCTTGTGTGTGAAGCTTTCTCTTTCCCTTTTAAACTTTCTTTATCTCAACCCCTGAGTTCTCACTTTTACTCTTCCAGTTCTCTCCCTAATCCCACCAGGGAGTGAGTGAGCAGCTCTGGGGACTTAGTTGCCAGCTGGTATTGCCATGGCAAGAGATATTGCTGTGCTTAAGAGTCACCAGGACAGCAAAAGTCAAAGACCAAAAGATGATTAAACTGCACCACAAAAAACCTCTGCTTCATTGGGCAAAGAATGGTAAGTTCAGAGTGTCTGCAAGACATTTTTTAGCCATTGCTCTTTTTGACTGAATCAAATTTATTTTTAAATCCTGTATTCTATCACTCAGATAAACTGGAAGATATTCCAAGGATTAGGATTGTACCTTGACAGAGCTTTATTGCACAAAAACTATTTAAAGCATTTCACCCTTTTTTCACATACTCCAAACCTTTACACTGAAGAGATTAACAACTATCTTTCAGAGATGGCCTAGGACTCTCAGAAATTGTTCTCAACTTGCATTTATTCTGCTTTTACTTCAGGCTTGAAGAAGCCTTTATGTACCCAAACTCTTGCCTAGGTTCTCTAACTGTATCACCTGGCCTATTAAAGAACATTTACTTCTATTTTTCTGATTAGGTAGAAGAAGCAATTTTACCTAAGAATTGCAAAAGGTTATTTGTAATTGCAATGCAGGAGTACCAAGACATTATGGACAGTGCCTAGTGTCCAGTTTCCTTTTAACACAGAGCTGAACAAAACAGCACATCAAAAAGGAAGTTTTTCACAATACAAAACAGCAGAGTGAATCAAACATTACATAATTTGTTCACAGGAGCATAAATTCAACTCCCTAGCCTCACCAAAAGAAATTAGTCCACTTAAAAGCATAAGGCTAGGATTACAAAGCTGAATTTAAGTCTACACCAGCCAGGCAGCCACCCAACAGTCACACACAGCAGAGAGCCATTTGTTGCACAGACAGCAGCAATAAATGCTGCCTCCTCCATCACCATCCTTCTGCTCAAGTCTCCAGGTGGAAAGCTCTTTGCCCGATTCGTTCAGACCACTGTCAGACCCTGTAGCCTGGTTTAGCTGTCTCAGTCATCCCTGCAAATTTGGAATGAAACAGGTTATAAATGGTTCACCTGAAAATCAGAAGATGCCACAGCTTTGAGCAGAGGGGTAGCAATGAGTTACAGAATGGCTTGGAGGCAGAAGTATCCGCCTGTGATGGCCTGACACAGCTGAATCCCAAAGAAAATCTATATGTACAGCCATTGCAGCTCTATGAATTAAGTGCTAAAAACCTACTCTAACACCTTCTGAAGTCAGCTAGTGCAGTGCAGCCTCATTAACTGCATAAGGAGATCTAAACCAGCATCTCTCTGCTCTCACCCCCTTTACCACAGAATTTAATCTCTGGATTTCAGTCTCCTCTTCTAAATCAGTAACAAGGGAGGAATTTTTACTGGCATAAATTTCTTTAATATTCATTCCCCAAAACCAAGTCACTACAGATATCAGGCCAGTACAGGGATAAGCATGAGAGTGAAATAGCAGGAAGGCAGCACTAGCTTTAACCAAGTGAAAAACTGCACTCTAAAAGCACCTCTCACATTGTGTTCCACTTGCATTCAGAACTCAGAAAATTAACTACAAACTAACATAAGAAAAGGGGAAAAAAAGGCACACAAAATGTTTACCAACAGCTGCTAAAAGGTAGTTCATGCAGAATGACTTGGGTTGGAAGGTACCTTTGGAGGGCTCTTGTCCAGCCCCCCCCTGCCCCCCCACTTAAAGCAGGGCCAAATTGTATGTTAGGTCAGGTGGGTTAAGGCCTTATCTAATCAAGCTTTGGGGAATGTCCATCAATGACCTGCAGCTTCTCTGGGCCACCTGTCCTAAAACTCCGCCACTTCTAGTGTGTAAAAAGCCTTGGTTTTTATATTCAGCTACAGTTCCCCTTGCTGCAGTTTATGACTGTGCCTCTTGTCTTTGCTGTGCACTTCTGAAGAGCCTGGCTGTCTTTAGGCAGCTAAAAAGAGTGATTAGCTTCCCACCCCTTAGTCTGTTCTTTGTCAAAGAACCCAGGTCTCCATTCTTTTATACACTGTGGTTCCTACCTGTCACAGTGGTTTTCTGCTGGACACCTTCGAGTTTGCTGACACACTTCTGGTACCGAGAGACCCAAAATAGGACTCATTATTTCAAAAGTAACCTCTCATGTTGGGATCGTTAGGGAACTGACAGAATTGATGTCTCTAATAGGATCTGGATACCTGAGTCTTCTCCCCTCTACACAAATCACAGGACAGAATACGGAAAGCTACAGCAAATAACTGCCAATAAACACTCATTTTTATCTGTAATTCTAGTAGTCAGAAACCACTATCCCAGTTTTGGATTTATTAAAACACATCTTCTGAATAACAGACAAGAAAGCAACATTTTACAGCGCAAAGATGATGAAATTTGCAAAGGCCCGAGTGTCCAGAATGATAGATCATGACAGTGTATTGCCCACCACAGTCAATCACAACCAAATGTGCCACACCAGTAACAGCAGATTGCACAAAATCACTTGCTCAGATTACAGTTTATCTGCTCAAGGCTTAAGAGAGGAAACCAGCATCTCTGCACCTACAGGTAAAAGATCGAAGGCTTGATGGAAACACTGCAGTGGATGGCTTCAGCAACTTGGAGCTGGGCAGCCCACCCTGACAAAAACTGCAGCTCTCCAGAGATTTACTGTTTGATAAGGGGAAACTCTGGTTTTGGGACTAGCTAACCTACCTGTTGCCCTCGCCTTTTTCAAAGAATACCTTCAAGAAGAGTCTTCGCCACATCTAACTACGAAAATCAGTTGCCTGAAAAGGCATTCTCAGAAACCCTGCACCTTAGGTCTTTACAAATAACTGAACTGCCATGGCTGTAAAAAGTACTACCAAGCACTGAGATCAAAACTGTGGGGAAGCAGCAATGCACAGAAAAACTTCAAGGACATGTTTTGTGTAAGAACTTCTAAAGAACAAGAAAATTACGATGAAATACCAGAAGGAGCTTGCTAACTTGCAGGGCAGGGCACCTTCAGCAAAAAGTCCTAAAGATTTAAGATCTGGACGAAACATCAAGATGCAAACAAATTTAAAGGAGAAAGCTCTATGAAGTAACCTAAATACCCTAGAGGAATTAAATTAAAGAGAGGATTGTCTAGCTTTTTTTTTAATATCCATTTTGCCTGACCTTCAAATCAGATCAGACTGTTCAGTGCCCCCTAATTTTGAGAATTTCTAATCTTTCTAATTGCATTTCTGGACTCTTTTGACCCAATTCTGGGTAGCCAAAATTAACTCCAGCATCACAGGTGAGACTAAATGAACTTATAGAATTAAGAAGTAATTTGATGTAAAAAAAGACTCAGTCTGGTTTTAAAAGAAACAATACATTCCAGCCACATTTACCATTACATTTTGCATCAATTATGCACTGTTACAGTATTGCATTAAATACTTACTCGTTACAATAAACGTTTAACATTTATACTTGTACTTATTTTCAAACTTAAACCACTTTCCAGACTATCAAATATCACTGTGCACTCCATGACCTTTCTTAAGCACCAAGAAGGGGTTCTTGGCTTCTGAGAGATGCTGATGACCCCCAGCAAGCTGTTTTTCCTGCTAGCCACAATGCTCACCAAACTTCATCTGAAGTCTGGAAGGTAACTGATTGAAAACATACCACAATGAAAGTCAGAATTCCACACAAGCACAAAATGACAATAAAAATCTGACTTCCAGGTAACCATTTATCCAAGTGTGAACTCTTCAACCTTGTAGAATACCTAACATTTGTACAGACTTTTTTAATGAGGTAAGTTTTTTAATGGGAAGAGTGCATACTCTTGGAGCCCTAGCTCAAACTGTGGGCATTAGACACTCAGCCACCACATTTCAATTTGAGCACTTCCAATTTGCTTCACTGCCCTCCAGTTCACTCGGTGTTAGACCAGATTCCTACTCTTTTGAGATCTAAGTGCACTGAGGAAATAGGCCAAAAAGAAAAGCTCAAAAGCTAAGCTTTCAGAGACTATACTTCAGCATTTATCAGCCAAAGTTAAACAAAATACTTCTCTCTCTCTCTCACCTTGTGCTGTGCATGAGTACTGATTGATGACCTACAGCTGCTCTGAGTATCTAACTACATTTTCATGGCATTTTCATAAGTAATGAGAAAATATTCCTCAAAGTACAAGCAGAATAAATGCTTAAAACCAATATATTTTGTTATTGTTTAATTTCTTGGATTCAGTATATGGCACAGGATAGACCAAAATGCAAAGTTGGAACATGCTAATGTTTTTACATTTTAGAACACTATTATGAGAATATTGGTAAAAGTCAAAGTTGTTGCTTTTCTTTCTTTTTCAACATACCAGCTCATTGTCTCACTTGCATTGCACTGCATTATTCCTTGGCCACAAACATGTGTTTACCCGTGAAAACCTAGTGTCAGTCTTAGTTATGTGTCTTGTGAAATTCCAAATGCTTAAGCCACAATATAAACAAAATTAAGGAAAAACCAAAACCTCAACTATTGTCTCAGCTTATACTGTGTCATGATCTAGCCCAAATGATTTTATGCAAATACAGACAAAATGTGAATGGTAAAACTGAGTCAGAGTTTACTCAGACTCTTAGCTAGGGGTTTTAAGAGCTTCTGAGATATATAATTTCTTAATATCAGCATACACAGTCAAATCTTTCCGGTTCACATTTGTTTAATTTACCAAGCAAACAATTCCAATCTTTTCATGCACAGCTGCTTCTACTAACTTTTTAATGTTATTTAACATTTTAGCATTATTTTAACAAAATTAATTTAAAATTATTAAGTTCTGTTATTAAAGTACAAACTTAGCTGAAATTTACAGCATAAAGGCTAAACTGAGGTAGCTTAAAATAACCAAACTTCACAGAAATATTTTCAAAAGAAAGAGGTCTAACCATGTCCCATTATAATTAAATAAATTTCTAAGAGGGAGAAATAAGTATTAACTTCTGCAGGACCTACTATGTTTTCCCAACTATCTTATTTCACAATTAGAAATGGTGAACAAATACAAATTATCGTATCTTCTTATAGGGAATTATGTACTTACTTCAAGAGTATACTTATTATTCTATTTTCCATTGATGACATTTTCTGCATTAAAAATTTTTTAGGCAGTGACTTCAGTCACGCCTACATTGAGCTGTATCACCTCTTCTAGATGTTTTGGAAATTCAAAATTACAAATGACTCCATTCAACAACACTACTCCAAATCTACAGGAACAAGAAACCAGCAAGAGAATTAAGCTGTCAAATGCAGAGTTACACCTGGGCCATGCCATTTTTTAAATCAAGGAAGCAGAAGGAAAATAGACATTATGTTTCTTTTTACCCTTTGTTAGGCACATGTGAAGCACTGACATGTACCTATCATAGAGAGTCTTTAATAAGGGGGTATACTTTGATTAGTTGCTTTGATTGCAAAGGCTCTCTAGCCCTCTAATGAACGTATAGCTGTGCATCTCTGAGCTGTGTTTTGACAAGAATGTCTTTTCAGGTTCATGAACATCTGGAGTGAAAAACATTCCCCTGTCACAAGTTGAAGAAGGCATTCATTTATTCCACTGTCAAGCAAACAAGTAGCTTTAAGCTACTTTACAATGAGTCCCAGAAATTAGATGTCACTCTTATGAAATATACAAGTTATGATTAACTAAGTGCTGTACTTCCATTACATTTTATTTTTGGAAAAATGGAAAACACAAGCCATTGTCAATAAGAAAATACAAAATAATAAGTTACCACCAGCCCTACTGTATATTTGACAGTCATTCAGACTAAATGGGTATACACTTGTGCAACACCTGTTTCCAGAGTGCACTTTGTTAAGAAATCCAGCCTGCTACCTCAAGATCAAGTGCCTCTACCTAGAAAGTAAACCGAAAGAAACAGGTTTCCAGTCTCTGCCGACTTCAAATGAAAAGTACACACCACAGAAGTACCACTTCCATGACGGCAGTGAGACCCACATTAACAGAACTAATTAGCATCGACAACAAAGCCAAGCA
The DNA here is from genome assembly GCA_013399225.1 of Rhipidura dahli. Taxonomy (NCBI): domain Eukaryota; kingdom Metazoa; phylum Chordata; class Aves; order Passeriformes; family Rhipiduridae; genus Rhipidura; species Rhipidura dahli. The sequence goes on along the minus strand of VXAC01003560.1, from coordinate 931,117 downwards.
GAAATCTACCTAACCTAGCCCTGAGAACCAACTAGCTGGCAGCTCCCCACTTCCTCCGAGAGTGCTCAGCCTTGCAGGGTAAGAGATGCAGCAGCGAGGGAATCCAGGCAGCTGAGCCATTTCCAAGAAGCAGGCTCTTCTTCTCTCCGAAAGCCCAACCGCCCATCACCTTATCTGTCCCCACAGCGACACCTCCCCGCGCTCCCCTCGGCACGCACCGCTGCCTCTTCTGGGGCATCCCTGCACACTGCGGCCTGCCAGGTGATGGGCGGCTCTCTCCCAGAAAGCTCCAGAATCCCAGAAAAAGCTCCTGGCCTGCGGTAGGCACCTCTGGCCGATGCCTACGAGCACACAGACCCCACTCCTCTGCAGTGCCCCCGCGCAGCCGGAGAGACCAACCATCACAACTGGGGTTGAGTGATGACCTTAATTGTCCTTAAAGCCATTTCTCCTGCTGGCGAAACATCCGTGGCAGCCAAAGACCTCAGATATGTCACATAATCATAGATTATGCTGAGTTGGAAGGGATCCTCGGGGATTATCGAGTCCAGCTCCTGACCCTGCACAGCACCATCTCCAAAAATCACACCATGTACCTGAGGGTATCGTCCAAACACTCCCTGAACTCTGTCAGGCTTGGTGGTGTGAGCACTTCCCTAGGGAGCCTGTTCACCACTCTCTCGGTGAAGAACCTTTTCCTAGTATCTAAAGTCACACTTCCCTACAGCAGAAAACTGAAAGCCCATCTTTGAAAACCAAAGTCCTGCAAGGCTTCAGGTGAAAGATCATGCCTAACTCTTTCCCGAGTCAGGGAATCCCTCATCTCCAACCTCGCTGCAAAGCCCTGTACTCCAAAATGCACCCGATGCCCGTAGCGCTACCTGGAACCCCGCTCCAGTGATTCAGGGGCCAGCATAAGCTGGGCAGGGCACTGGGAGCCCATCGGCCCGACCCCTCTCAGAGTTGGATCAACTTCAGAGACAGATAAATGTGTTCTAAAACTTTCTCTTCTTTGTTCTTCTGTTGTTACTGTTGTTCCTTTTTTTCTTTTTTAAAGTAACAGCCCTGGTCGCATCTACACGCGGACCTTCCCCTTTTCCGCAGGGTGCGAGGCGGCCGCGCTCGCCACGGTGGGAAGCGCCCGTGCCAGTCCCCGCTTACCTGAGCTCGGAAGTAGAGGAAGAGGGCGACGCTGCAGACCACCTGCCCCAGGCCCAGGAGGACGAGGGCGGCGAGGAGGGAGCGGGACGCGGGCGGTGGGTGCGGNGCCCGGGTCGGGTCGGGTTGAGCCCGCCCCTGCCCCCGGTGCCCCGGCCCCCGCCGCTGGGCGAGTCGCCCGGGTATCGCGGTCGGCGCTGCTCCGCCCCGCGCAGCGCAGCCCTGCGCCTCCGTGGGTGAGCACCGCGCAGGCAGCCCTTCCTCCGCCGCCTCCTGCCCCCTCCTCATCCTTGCCCCACTCAGGATTGCGCTCCACCAAGGCGGCCCCGTCCGCTGAGGCTTCCCTGAGCCCCTGGTCGCATCTGGAGGGTCCCTTCCCCCTAAATTCCCGGTATATGGAATCAGCGTGCACCTCGGGTGCACATCCCCTGGCTCCTTTGGTGGGTCCAAGCCCTTCGGGGATCAAAGGCTTGTCAGTCCCTCCGTGTTTCGTTTGCTCTTCACTCAAGCCAGGTGAAAATGAGCACAAGTGCTGTTGACTTGCGCTGTCCAAAGAGGCAAAGCAGTTCACAATCTTGTTAAAGGAATGGGTTAAAGAAATGGCAGAGGTGCGCTGGCACCTAGCTGCCGGTGAAACCAGCAGCAGAACCTCCTCATCTCCCACATGCAGCCAGCCTGCAATAGACACATTTCTGAACCCTTGGTTAGGAACATCTGGTGCTCCCCATGTCTCAGCCTGCATTCAACACCAAAACCTCTTCTCCATAAAGCCATCCTACAGTTCATAGGCATTTTCTTTTTCATTGTTCTCTAACGGTCCCATTTAGGCCAAGTCTCCCCTTCATATTGCTCATTTAATGTTTGCCAGTTTATAGTCCTTCCTACCTCCATGCAGTCTTTCCACCATCGGGACTTTGGCTCATCGGGTTACCCACACTTTGGGATTCACCATCTCTTCGGCAGACAGAGCTTATCTGCCTGGCAAGTTCACCATGTGGAAAATACTCTCTTAATTCCTGTGAAAGTGCCTGTTGCAATGGCAGTGCAAGGGTATTAGGTCTTCAGCCCTGCAAAATTCAATGGGGAAATGGTCCAGATATAAAAGTGAGCAGGAGTCCAGTTCAGGCTTTGAAGAACATGGGAGAATGACATAGATCCATCATGTAGATCATCTTGTCTGTAGAAAAAAGTCTGAATTTCAACTCAAATATGATACAATATCCTGTTTAGGTCTGCCTAATCTAAGCTGAGAAAATTTTACCTCCCAGAGAGGTTGATGGAACCAGACATAATTATGTGCTCCAAGAAATTAAAGGAAATGGAAACCAAACCACCACACAACAAATCGCTCTCAAAAGAAACTGATATTTAGCACTGAACCCAAATAGTGCAATGGCAATTCCTTCATCAACAAGACAACATCTGAGAAGTGATGAGAGGACGTGCATCACAACATCACCCACCACAAAGTCATTGGGAAGAATACCCCAACCTTGAATATCTGCCTCTTCTTTCTAAATGCTTACTTTTATTCTTGGAAATGTTGGGAGCATTGTGGTCTGTAGTCCAATTGGAGGAAGTGTTCCTGTAACTGTGTCTCAACTTTTCTGGAAAAAAAAAAAATAACAACAAAAGACAAAATAGCCACCATCACCTGTAAAATAATCATGAAAATAATCTCACATTGTAGTGAGCTGCACCCTTCTAAATCAATTTTACACTGGTCTACAAAAATAATTCTTTCAGAAACAATTCTTTGAAAGGTAAGAATGGGGTTTTTTAAAGGTCTACATAGTTTCAAAAATCCAGTCACCAATCAGTCATTAAACAATTGATAAAGGAGAAGTTAGAATGGTATCAGTGATGCTAGCAGATGATTTTTTATGCTTTCCTGTAAGAAGGAACTCAAGAAAGACCTCTGCTTTTTTCACCCTAGAGTTCAAATTTCTTCCTAATGAAGATGGGAAATAATTGTGTCAGCTCTTGCCACCTTAAGGTGCTCTTCTACATTCTTGCAGAAGGAAACAGAAGGAGGCTTCCAGTGAAGAGCTATGAGGATCTGTAGACACCNGGTCCCATTTAGGCCAAGTCTCCCCTTCATATTGCTCATTTAATGTTTGCCAGTTTATAGTCCTTCCTACCTCCATGCAGTCTTTCCACCATCGGGACTTTGGCTCATCGGGTTACCCACACTTTGGGATTCACCATCTCTTCGGCAGACAGAGCTTATCTGCCTGGCAAGTTCACCATGTGGAAAATACTCTCTTAATTCCTGTGAAAGTGCCTGTTGCAATGGCAGTGCAAGGGTATTAGGTCTTCAGCCCTGCAAAATTCAGTGGGGAAATGGTCCAGATATAAAAGTGAGCAGGAGTCCAGTTCAGGCTTTGAAGAACATGGGAGAATGACATAGATCCATCATGTAGATCATCTTGTCTGTAGAAAAAAGTCTGAATTTCAACTCAAATATGATACAATATCCTGTTTAGGTCTGCCTAATCTAAGCTGAGAAAATTTTACCTCCCAGAGAGGTTGATGGAACCAGACATAATTATGTGCTCCAAGAAATTAAAGGAAATGGAAACCAAACCACCACACAACAAATCGCTCTCAAAAGAAACTGATATTTAGCACTGAACCCAAATAGTGCAATGGCAATTCCTTCATCAACAAGACAACATCTGAGAAGTGATGAGAGGACGTGCATCACAACATCACCCACCACAAAGTCATTGGGAAGAATACCCCAACCTTGAATATCTGCCTCTTCTTTCTAAATGCTTACTTTTATTCTTGGAAATGTTGGGAGCATTGTGGTCTGTAGTCCAATTGGAGGAAGTGTTCCTGTAACTGTGTCTCAACTTTTCTGGAAAAAAAAAAAATAACAACAAAAGACAAAATAGCCACCATCACCTGTAAAATAATCATGAAAATAATCTCACATTGTAGTGAGCTGCACCCTTCTAAATCAATTTTACACTGGTCTACAAAAATAATTCTTTCAGAAACAATTCTTTGAAAGGTAAGAATGGGGTTTTTTAAAGGTCTACATAGTTTCAAAAATCCAGTCACCAATCAGTCATTAAACAATTGATAAAGGAGAAGTTAGAATGGTATCAGTGATGCTAGCAGATGATTTTTTATGCTTTCCTGTAAGAAGGAACTCAAGAAAGACCTCTGCTTTTTTCACCCTAGAGTTCAAATTTCTTCCTAATGAAGATGGGAAATAATTGTGTCAGCTCTTGCCACCTTAAGGTGCTCTTCTACATTCTTGCAGAAGGAAACAGAAGGAGGCTTCCAGTGAAGAGCTATGAGGATCTGTAGACACCATCTTTAAATACTTTGTTACATATGAAAATGACTTTATCCTGACCAACATGCTTCCTCTAGGACCGCTGGCACCATCTCTAGCATTGCTATCACATGCTGCACCAGGGAGCCATTACCCCTGACCCTGTGCCTAAGTGACCCCTGGCTGGTATCTTACATGTGCCAGTCTCTTGACATTGAATAGTCAAGCCCATCTGTTTCATCTTCATCCACAACAGTTTCACCCTCACAAAATTTCAGATGTAACTACATCTGAAATTGCACCCAGGTACTTGTATCCAAGCACCAGGATGTTAGGCTCTTCAGGAGTCGCCCCGCGTAAAACATGAACCTTCCCACCAAACCAACGTGGGTTCCTAGGGTACACTAGGGGTACATAAATGACATCTGTGCTGGCAACTTAGATTCCCTGATTTCTACCACAAATTCAGCAACCAGAGTTGCCCATCAAACTCTCTGGAAAACTTACATCAGCATCAACTTTCTAGACACCAAGGTCAACATGAAAAATAGCAACCGTCAAAATACCATATGGAGAAAATCCACAGACCAACACACCTCCTTCCACAAACCATCAGCTATCCAAAACACGCTAGAAAAACTGATATAGCCCACAGACATCACCTCATTTGCTCTGAGGAAAGCATTCATGACACACCCTCGCAAAGCTACAGATGATGCTTATCCAACAGTGAAAATCCTCTAGGATCACGTATCTGAAGAAGCCACCTAAACCTTGTCCAAACTTACTACAATACAGAGAGAAAATCCCCTACTGGGTATCATATACCACAATATGCAAGTAATGTATACTGGAAAATGTTAATGAGTTGTAGCTTATATTGGAATAAAGTCATACCTTGAAATTATTTTTCCTAGAAACACCCATCCTTCCCTTCAAACCACACTCATTATCATCAGCTCCATCACTGAAAGCAAATTTTGGCAGACCAGTATATGTTGACTAGAGCCAGATAGCTCAGGAAAATCATACCCAAATATTGCCACAGCCCTCATAATAAACACCTGCTCCAGCAGAACCACCAAAATAACCTACAAAGATCCTACACGTGAGCAATTTGAAACGTCATAGGCAGCACAGAATGCATTCACTGCTCTCAGGGAGCTCTGTGGGTGAAACCAAATGTTCACCACAGGCTACCTAATTAGGAAAGAACAGCGACACTCAGATACCAGTTGGAAAATTGTATTCCCAAAACTACTACTCCATCTCTAAACTTGGAGGCCTGACACTGCAAGACCAAAGATGGGCTAGGGAACTAAAATGTGCAGCTCTGTCAGATACCAGATTTCATATCAGGTGAACTTGACAAAGACTTCTGAGTTTCCCTATTTTTCAAGTCTTGCTGTTCTTTGATGGGAATTACTGTTTCCTCTGATCATTCCACTTCTGTCACCCGCCACTTATATTCTTAATAGGGTCAGGGTCACCCTCTGCTCCCAAAACAGAAAACACTTTTCTCTCAAATGTCTGACTGATTAAAATAATCAAATGGAATCAAAGCAAGGACCTACAATTATTTTCTTATTTTCTATATACATTGAACTCAAAGAGTAGTTCATCTGCATAAAAACTAATCTGCTTTATCTAATATCTTGTTCACACAATTGTCTCTGCGGGCCTAATAAAAGCACTTTCTCCCTCAAACATGTGTCATTCTTTGGGTTGTGTGAGGACTTACGACATCCACAACGGTTCCCATAAACAAAGTCCTGGCTCTGTAGTATGAACTCTTGGCCCCTGAGCAGAACACAGCTCTTTTCTATTGTCTGCAAAATACTTGTGTTGCAAGAGATGATCACAAACATACTACCTGTTGTGATAAGACTGCATAGCTGCTAGGATTTTTTTTCATCATTTTGCTTTGAAGCAAAACAGGAAACTGTGTTTACATAAAAAGGTTCTGTTGAAAGTAGTTCTCATTGCAAGGTTGATTCTCATTGCAAAGTTGAGAGTCTTGAAAAATCTGAAAATGTCAAAGAGCAACAAGCCTGCAAGTCAAAGTAAAACATTAGGGGGGGAAAAATTCAGGCTTTTTAATTTTAGTTTGCTCTGTTTTAAAACAGGGAGAATGACAAAAAGTTCTTGTCCTGACCTACGCTTCCAATAATACAGTGCTCTTTTACCTCAAGAGAGATTATGCAGCTGAAATATACCATTTTGGTGAAGCAGTCAAACAAGTGTTATATTCTTTCACCAGAAAGATTTTTTTCCCTGTGGACAAATGTTTGTAACTAAAGTGTCTGGTATTACTATTGCTTGAATATTGTTGGTGAAATTATTCCATCAGCCGAAGGTTGTTTTGGACCTGACGCAAATGTTTAATTAAGTTGTATCAATTTTGAGCATGTTTTGGACAGTAAGGTTTCTAAGTAACAGAACAGACTCTTTAGGGGATGTAAAGAGAATCCTGTACTGAAACTCCGATGTACTGAGTATGAATAGGGATGTTTTGATGAAAGTAGTGAAAATAGGCAGAAATCCCATATATGTTATGTAGGAATAAATTCTACAACCTCTGAAATTGTCATGAAATGGACATCACCTTTTTTTTCACTTCTTGACATGCTATACGGTGGTTAATATAAGTAAATATGTAAGTGTAAAGAGAAAGATGGCAAAATATGACCAATACCAGAGAATGCCTTCATTAAAACTTAGGCTTTTTTTTTAAATACTGTTCTACAAAAGGCTGGGAAACAGCAATTGATGTACCAGGAAATACTTACTGTATTTTAAAAGAGTGGAAAAATGCATTAAAATGTCATTTAAGTTTTCCAGCAAATTGCCATTCTGCTTCTTTCTATTCTAGTGGGTATGACAAAGGTCAAAACAATGAAACTGATTTTGAAATCTCAGCAGAAATAATTAGTATATTAAAGTCTTTTATGTTTATGTAAAACCTCTTACATTAAGGTAATAGAAGTTACTTTTTTTCCCTGTTTGGAAATGAAATGAAACTTTAGGAACATTCTTACAATGGTTTAGAGCTGAAGATAGCAACATAGTGTTGGGGAAAATACTGGGAGAACAGTTCATATCTCTCTAGGTTTGCTAAAGCCAAAAAAGAAACCCCCAAAAAACCCCATACTACTTGTCTGTAGTTAAAGTCCTCAGAATCTGTTAAAAAGCTCAGAGAAACTGGTGAATATATTTTTCAGGACTTTGATGTATTTTGAATCAGCTTTCTCCAGTAAGAAGGCTTGAGGTCACCTTTTATGGATTTGCACAATTTATTTCTGTATTGTACAGGTTTCACACATTTGGATTGCAGCACCTCAAGGCCTCTTTTGCAGGAGAGAGGCTTTCTGGATATTTCTTTAAGCCAGATATGCTGAAACATTTCTGAACATAAAAGATTTCTTTAGTGTAACTTGACTGTCATAGCACATTTCTTTGTGGTGTCTGAGTTTCAAGTATCCTAGACCAGACAAAGTCCATGACCAAGTTACAGGTGACATTCAGAGCTGTGAAACTCCTGAGATGGAGTCAGAGGACAAGTGAAAGTCCATCCCAATGATTATAATCCATACCAGGAGCACTGGCAGTGAAGCACTTTGGTTGGAAGAGTTTGATATTGGATGAGGTCACTCTAGTCAAAATATACATTAAAAGCATTTCAATTTTATTTTCCAAATAAAAAACCAAAACATCATAATAAGCTGACTAAATTAAAACATTGCAGAAATAGTGTTTTTCATTAAATGATGCTGTCAGAATCAGTTGAACACTTTCTATCTTATTTCACTGAGCAGCCTTTCCTTCTCCATGACTTTATGTTGAAATACACACAACCCTAAGTTTTTATTAAGACCATCCTCCTAAATTTAAATATTTCAGTTTATATTGCAGGTAAGAACTGTATAACTTTACCTTCTTATGGCTGTCTTCCAAGCTGCTACTTCACATCTACTGCATTCAGCACTACCTAGAAATGGTGGAATTGCTCTAATGCCAAGGAAGAACCTGATGCTGCTAGTACTGATCAGATTGAGTTAAGGTATATGCACTTGAAAACAAATAATTTTGTTGACAGCATCTGTGCCTCAGGACACCTTTCTCACACAGGAGGATGAGAGCACCACTGAGTCAGATGGAGATCCATAGACTCACACTGGCCTGTGTGGGTGGCAGCTGCTGTAGATTTGGAGTAGCCACGTCCAGCTGTGGAGAGCAGTGTGGCTAGCCCAAGCCCTGCTCTTTGGAAACCAGACTGCAGTTGCCTGGAGCCTGTCCTTCACAGGGACGGTTTTGTTAATCAAGTGGAGTCTGGAGCTCCAGCCACCACACTGGAATTTCTGGATCTGAGACTCTTGAACTGGCTGGAAAAGTGGTTCAAGAAAAAAAAAAACAAAAACAAACAAACAAAAAAAAAAAAAAAAAAAAAAAAAAAACCTACCAGCCCAGGATTAAGCACTAGCACCTGCAATTCTGCATCCACAGTGACAGAGAAGAGCAGTTTCGTGCTCATTCAATATCCAGACTCCTGCTGCTCAAGAAACCGACAGCCACAAAATCAGCAGTGAGTAAACCCAGCTGAGACAAGAGAGTAACGTTCCCATTTCAGAAGTAGGAGCAGCCAACCGTTTATGCCCAGGAAAGAAATAAAAGAATAGGGCAAGCATGTAATTACACCTCCCAGTACACTGCAGCAGCTTGTGGCCCAGAGCTGCCCTAAGACAGTGGTGGTATTTTTTTGTCTTTAAGTCTGTGCCTGAAGCTGCCTGAAGAATCCTGATGGTGTGTGGACATGTGATGGAGCCTTGGTGGGAGCTGAGTCTTGGATGGGGCAGGGACAAGGAGATGTGACACAAAAAGAAAAGACATAACACAGCAGTGATCACAACAAAGAATATGAGTCAGAAGCTGTCAGACATGCCCAGCAGTGCTTGTGGCTCACAAGAGGGGACAGAGAGTGCCAGATGATGTAGCAAAGATCCCTTAGAGAGGATACTGAACAAAGGAGACCTAGAAACATTAAGTACTGGATGAAGACCCATGGGAAAAGAGCGAGATAAAACACTTGGAGGTCAACACAAAAAAGCCCTCCTTCTTAAAATTTAATGTCCCTAAATCATAGAAAAGCTTGGGTTGGAAGGAACTTTTAAGATCCTTTAGTACTAAGTACAAAGTGATATTGGAAAGGAACCTGATTGAGATAAATTAATTGTCCACTTGATGTAGACAAATCTTCATCTTACAAAAGGGATGTGTCATTCCTGACCATACAGGAGGATGAAAGAGGATCTCCTTTTGGAAGAGAAAAGACAGTGCCTCTACCCCTCCCATTAAAGTTTTGACAGTGCTCTGATCAAATCCCATCAAATTTCACAAACTGCTTTATTCCCACTCATCTTGTTGGCAGTGGTCATGTCTGTAGGTGCTCTCTGGGCTTGGCACAGAGCAGCCATTGAGGAGGAGATGCTGGGCTCTCCCACAGTCACTCCACAGGATGTGGGAGGCTTGCCTTCATATTTCTTTTTTTCCAGTGGGATTCAAGCCCACAAATATTCCAGGATCCCTAAGAAGAAATCCTAACCACATGTCTGTGTGCTGTGTGCTGGCTAAAGGATGGGCTCTCCCAGTTTGCACAGCAGTTTTAGGGATTTTGAAGAGGAAGGAAATGGGAAAGTGAGTAATATGGGGGAGGGAGGTGGTGTAAAGGTGTGTTCCCATAGAAAGCAGTGCTTGCCTTAGAGATAATATCTATCTATCTGGAACATCTGTCTTCATGTCTCACTTCCTCTTTTCTCCACATATTTCAGTGGTAAAAGCATGGGGCAAGAGCATCTGGTTTCAATTCTGCCTCCATGAAGGCACAGAAGCATGCCCCACGTCCCCAAAAAGTAGTACAATCATCTGTTCTTCTGACGTAGGAGCAAATGTGTTTGCGTAAGCCCACCTGCCAGAACTGCTCCACATTGCTTGGAATAATTAGAAGGAAAACAAATGGGGATTTTCCAACTCGGGAGGATGCCCAATGCAGAAAGGAGATGGCATGAGTTGGAGACAGGTTTTGTGTAAATTATGATGTGTTGTTGAATGTATATCCTGAAAGCAGGGATGCACGTCTGAGGAGTTTCACACTCAGCACTGGGCCTTAAGAGTTTCATTCCAAAGTACCTGCTGTGGAGAACAGAGTGCAGACCTAGCTCAGGACAGTGTCCCAATGCTTTAATCCCAATGTTAAGGACAACATGAAGTCTGGCGTCACAGTGCCCAGCATGCCAGCCCCAGTGCGCTGCAGATGATCAAAGCCTGCACAGTAGATGAAGTAACCTGCTGAAACACACATACACTAATTTTTTCCTCCTTTATTGCCTCATTTGATCCTGCAACCAGTACCACTTAGCAGTTCAAATAAAGACTGTGGTAAAAGCTGCCCAGCTGCCCATTATAAAGGGGAGGCACGTTTTAAGGTCTGAGGCCACCTAACATAACATAGCCACTCTAGCACAGTTAATAGCAAAGAAATGCACTTGTACTTGTTACCTTTTTTTTGTACTGGTCAGTTATCAGTATGGTGCTAAAACTTGTGTAAACCCTTCAACCCATGCTCGAGGGCTGCACAGAATCAGCAATGTTTTCAGGAAATATTCAAGTAGAAAGCAACTCCCTCAGCATCATTTGTCTTGGAGCCTGAAGAAATAGGATAGTTTCTTCATGAATAACTGCTTGCAGACCATTACACCCTATTCTGCTTCATCATACAAAAGCACAATAGAAGAATGAACTGAAACAGGGAACAATGCTGTTTATTCTGCCACATTTTTTAAGATCTCAGTCCTAATTACATATCATAAAATACTTTGATGCCTCATATAAAAGCAATGTGTGAAAATAATACTTTGCTAGTTGTTAATTATAGTTTGAAATGTTTGCATTAGCTTTATTCCCTCAAACACAATTACCAGCAAGCTGGTGAAGTTGGGTGGGACTCCAAATACAATGCTCTTATTCCAGATCTATTTACACAGGAGGATAGCCCTGGTGAAAGTGCAGAATTTGTCCCAATCTGGTAGCCACACTGAAGAAAAATTTCAAACAGGAATCAGAACAAAGAAGTGCTGTCAGAATATCAGAGGAGTGAAAACCTTGCAGTCAAGGCTAAAGGGGTGTAATTGCCACAAATACATTAGGGATATGAAAGTGGAAATGGATCTTATTTAAAGCAAAGGTCTACAACCTTTCAAACAAATCAATATAAATTGTTAATAATTATTTAAGCAGGAAATCAGAAGGTGGCTTTCACAGAATCATAAAATACTTCAGGTTTGAAAAGACCACTGAGATCGTTGAGTCCAACCATTAACATAACACTGCCAATTCCACCACTAAGCCTTGTCCCTAAGCACCACATGTACATGTCTTTTAGTACCTGCAGGAATGGTGATTGGAATGCTCTCCTGGGCAGCCTGTTCCAATGCTCAACAATCCTTTTGTTGAAGAAATTTTTCCTAATACCTGATCTAAACCTCTCCTCTTGTGGTTTGAGGATCCTCTTGCATTTCCTCTCGTCCTATTGCTAGTTGCTTCAGAGAACAGGCTGACCCCCACCTCCCTACACTCTCCTGTCAGGCAGTTGTAGAGAGTGATAAGGTCGCCCTGAGACCCTTTTTTCCCAGGCTAAACCTCAGCTCCCTCAGCTGTTCCTTGTAAGACTTGTGCTCCAGACCCTTCACCAGCTTCATAGCTCCTTTTTTACATGTTTAAGGAATAATGTTCTGGAATAACCTGTTAGCTAGAGTAAACGAAACAAGGAGTTCCTCCAGAAACCTCACTAGATAGACCTTACTTTATCTGTGAAATGGGTTGTTTAAGTGTTTTGTAAGTCATGCAATAGCAGGAATCTATCTTGAAATGTCTTTTCCAGTCCTCCTCCTCGGGTGACTTCTGGATATCAAGAACTTTCAAACACAAGGGAGAAGATGCTCCTCTGCTTGTGCAAGGTGTGTGTACCTTGAAGCACAGAGGAATTGAGTGGTTTCTACCTTAGATCTATAAAATAAGGCTGTTTCTCATGCAGTTTTGAAATCATAATAGTGAAGGGTTTTATGGGACAAAGGGTCAACATGTAGGTGTTGTTATCAACATGAATAGAGAAGTTTAGAGAATGAAACTGCAATTAAAGATTTCAGTTTTAAGTTCTGTGCAGCTTCCTTCTGTCAGAGAGCAGAATAGGTATTCTGCCTGTAATCAGCAGAAAACTGAATCCCACAAAGAAAAGGGAAAGTTTCAAACTCTTGCAGAAAAATAGATGCCACTGGTAGAAAGACCTCCATGTTAACAATTTTACAATTTGGGAAGTGAATCTGGAAAAGTGCACATATTCTGCTCCATAGTAATGCTCTGGCATTGCAGCCAGCATGCACTGCAAGTCCTTGGACTGTTTATACAGGTGATGGTTTTATCTTCTTCTTTTACTGAGCAATGACTTTCCCTGGCAACAAGTCAGTGGATTTTACTTACTTTTGCTCTCCAGACATCTCTTAATTTAAAAAAAAAAAAAAAAATTAAAAAAAAAAAAAGGGAAAAAAAGGAAAAAAAGCAAACAAAACAAAGCAACAAACAACATTTGGCTCAAGGTTCATTTCTAGCTACAAGACTCATCATTAATTAAATGGCAGCTTTTCAAGCCCATCACCACACTTATGGACAGCAGAGTTCAAGAAGTTCATGAACTGGTTCCCCACAGTTATCTTGAACATGAACTCACTGTTTAGTCAATGGCTTGGAAAAACAAGGCTGGACAGCTGGTCTCTGTGCTACTTACCACAGTCTCAGGGCAAGGACAGAGGAAATTTAGAGAATATTTCCAAATACAGTCTGCCAGATTATTCGAATCTACAATGCATCCGCATATATGTTAAGTATTATTTGCTCTGGAATTTAATGTACACTGTACTATGCTCCCTGTTTTATGGAGTGTGAAGGCTGACATTTGAAATTAGTGCTATTTCATAGCCTGGTATCTGGTTGCTACATCTGGCTGTGTCATGTAGTCTGGGGAAGTGCTGTACCACAAGGACTTGAGCCGCAGAGGATGGTGAGACAGATGAAGCTAGATAATCTTTTTTATGTCCATGAGGGTCAGTGTTTCAACACCAAGAAGAACTAAGACAAATAAACAGAAACAGGACTCACTGTAATTAATGGCTCCAGAACACAATAAATCCAAACAGCTTCTTATTTTCTATCTGTGGCTTGCTTCAGACTAATATGAAAATTTAGAGGGTAAAAAAGATCTTTCCTCTTAACTGTTGAATTGGAACTTTCTTACAGAACCACTTTCAAACTAAATATGCACACAGACAGAGCACTCCCCCCACCTAAGGTCTCTGTCTGTATGTATGCTTGTCTGTGCCAGTATGTCATTTGAGAGGGTTCTTCCTTTCCCAGTGTTTCCTAATCCTAAGAAAACACCATGTCCTCACGTTATAACTGTGCAAGAGCATTTCAAAAATGTTGCCACGTGGGCTTAGATATCAAATACAATTTGTTCCTTCTCAGTTTTTCATGTATTCTCTGGTGATCCAAACCAATTTTCACTTTAAAGTCCTTAAATATTAGGCTTGAAGCACACATGGCTGCAAAGATTATTTTCAGCACAGATTACCAGATTCACACACACTTCACTGTTGCTCTGTAATATGACAAGTTCTGCCTTATGAAAAGTAAAGATTGATCCAGTGGGTTGATAAACATGATTTATTAGTACTATCCCTGGCCCCAAACACAAGCACACACACACATGAGAACTGCAGTCAGGACTGGGCAATCACTTTCATCTTCCTGATGGTATGAATCTGAATCTTACATTAATGAACTGTGGTCACATTCAAGTTCTTTGAATACAATGGGTCTGATTCAAAACACACTGAAGTAAATGAAATTTTTTTTTATTTTGAGTCAGAGACTGTTTCCTTCTCTTTTACACCCCACCTCCAGCACCTCAAGGCATCACGTCTTCTCCTCTTTAGCTTTGGATACTTGAGAAAGGAAGGAGGAAAAGCAGGGAAGGGATAGGACAGACATAAGTGAAATTCCTAAGAAAGGCTGTGTTTCTTGTGCAAGCTTCATGTTCTGATGCCTGTTCAAATCAAGCCTGCAAGCCTGCACATTATCAACTAAACATATACTGCACGATTTAAAGAAAAACGTCTGGTTAAACATCATTCCTCGGGGCTGGTTCTTCTGTAGCTTCTTCTTTACAACAGATTTTGAAGCAGTTTATCTCATTCTATTATGGAAGTTCAGGCAGTATCTCTTTATGAGATGTGTTAAATCCCCCCACATACAAGTTTTGGTGTTTTTTAAATTTATTTTGAATAGCTGCACTCATGTGGATTGTCACTGTGCCAGCCCTTGTTGCAAATAGCATGCTGTCCTTCTGTGCCCTGGGCCTCCTGGTTGGTCTGGGAAATGCAGTGTGCTAGGAGTTTCTGGCCTCCTTTGGGGTTAGGTATGATGGTCTCCGTTGTGCGTAAGCAAGTGGTTTCAATCCTTAATTGCAATGGGGAAGTGGTCAGACAACATACAGTCCTGGCAGGATAATGGCAAAAAGTCTTGGAAGGAGACCAGAAAATAACAAATACATTACATATGAAGTGAATATGTATTTCTAACATAACCTGGAAAATGTGTAACATATAGGAAAGCAAAATGCAAATATGTTTTTGATGGTTTTTCTTTGAAACTGGTGCATTGTCTCATCCTATTCCCTTATTCCTCTTTACAGAAATTAAAGAAGTGGTCTAAACATTTTCTTCTTACATCACAATTGCACAAATCCAAACACTTATTATGAAGAAATGGATGTGGGTTTTGACTATAATTATAAATTGAAAGTGAGCTGTCAGTCATCAGTAGTGAAGCACCAAATTACAGGATTTTGCCTTGTTTTATCTAGGAGAGAGATTGCTTCATTGCAGATGAACACTAATACCTTGCACTAGACAGCTCACCTCTTCCAGAGACAGGAACTCTTTCACAATATCATTTTGGTAACTTTCTACATTCTTCTGAGATATGTTTTACTTTGCTCACTTTACAGAGGATTAAACAGAGACATAGAAAACTTAGCAGCTCCAAGTCTCTCTATAACTCAACGTGACAGCTGGGAATTACTTCCAGGAATTGTGTTTCCAGTACTTTCTTAAAATCACTTTAGTGATTCTCTCAGAAATGTGCTAACCAGGGTAAAAATCCATTTTATGCCCCCAATCCTGTCTGTGAAGCTGATTATCTGAATAAACACAAATTATCCTGTACATCCCTGAAGGGAAAAAAAAAAAGACAACAAAACCAACCCAACCAAAATCAAAACAAAACCAAAAAACCAAACCCAAACAACAAATAAGGAACAACCTCTCATCCCAGAGTTTCAAAGTGAGCTATTTGGCCTTCCAGCTCTCACTGCTACTTTCAGACAAGGCTGCACATCACTTACATTTGGACACTTCGGTGCTTTGCCTGGTTTTTTTTTACAGGTGTGGATGCATTCTCCCACCTGCTGGCCTTACTTTGTATCCATGGTCTATTTACACTGCAGGCATTAAGGTGGCAGCACATTATGTGTGTGAGGTAATACAGGCAATGACAGCACTGGAGATGCTTGTGCCCATTTCTCAGCTTCGCTCTCTGGAGTGATGCACAGAAGCTTTGTCCTCTTCCCACTCATCTTGCAGCTGCTTTTCTGCTCTTTACAGAGTGAAGCTCATACACATACATGAAAAATTGTACATCCATGAGCAGCATCTCTGGTTTTAGGCCACAGACTTTCCTGGCTATGTCATAAATGTTCCCTCTTGTTCATTAAAGGTGGAAGCCTTTCTCTGATTTTTTGTGAGAAATGCAGAAATAAAAGTAACTCCTATTTGGTCACAGTCCAAAATAAAATATTGTTTAGAGAATAATAATTTAGAACTCTTTTTGACAGTAGAGATTACTCCTTTATTTTCTTAAAATATGTATGTGCCAAAAACCAGCCTAAGGGTTGTAGCTTAATTCATCAAGAAATGTATTAGCTAATAGCACCTGAGAGGTAGTGACAATAATTCTTACAAAACAAGACATGGTCTCATCTTAAATCATTTCTATCTTCACAAATAGGAGAGTTTCCACCAGATGCTCATGGGACTGTGGAGTCATCTTGCTCTGCCAGAAGAGGAGTATGTTCAGCTTCTCCAAGACATTCTTTTCTCTAAATCCACCTTGATTCTAGGGGATGTGTCTGGATCTTCATAGCAAAAGTATTTTTAGCACCCTGTGCTTCTACTTGTTGCCTGCTCAGCTATGACAACATGAACAGCATATCTTGATATACCCAGCATTCCTCCAGCTACTCCAAGAGAAGGCAAAACCTGAAAAAGAGTTTTCCTTAGTCAGTCTGGCACTGGGTAAAATATTCTTCCAACACTTCACACAAGGCAACGTCCCAAGACACTATAAAACCTGGTATGTGTAAATGGCTACTCCAGGGCTGGTTTGGGTGTGTTTCCCAGTTTCTATATGCACCTGAAGTTTATAGTTCACCTAAAGTTCACTGGCTTGTTTGAAGCTCAGTCACCATTGTGTGGGGAGAAAGGAAATATCCATTTAATTAGGCTGTTTGTCTGCCAGTCCAAATGCCTTTGCTGATATTGAAGAAGTTGCACTCAGAGGTTCTGTTCAGTCTGACCAGAGAATGGCAAGTGAATGGATTGTAATTGCAACTGTTGTTTTGTCTACATGGAGGAAAAAAAAAAAAAAAGAATAGAGGAGAAGAGGGGGATTATTACTGGTTATATTAAAATTAAAATTAAATTATTAGAATTAAAAATACTGTACTTTTAATATAGTATTTTCAATATTTAAAAGTTATTTTTCTAGGGGAAAAAAACCCAACATCTGTATATTGTGGGGGTAAAAAAAGAGCAGTTCTTCTGAGGACACTGTTTCTGTTGTTTATAACTTTTCTCACTTAGGATTGACCAAGTATTGCACATAAAAGTATCTTGGGGAAATGTCACTGCCATTTTTCAATATATTAGAATGGTTTCAGATGGCTAGAGAAAACTGCTAAGACATTTTCAACCCAAGATGACATTCAGAGCTCTGAAGCATAAGTGAAAAGTGCAAATTGGTTTGTGCAGTTTCCATTTGCTCTTTTCACTTGCTTGCAATACTCCATTTTCAGTATTAGACCTCAATACCTGGGATGCTAGTTATCACAAAACAAGCCTAGCTCTCCATTCTGGTAAGAGTTTCCCAAAGGTTGAGTGTTGTTCACTCTAAAACTGTGTTAAAATTTAAGTTTTGGGTACAGGTTTTAGACGTTGCATTATACAGTCTGTTCGGGAGTCACTGTTAGTTGAATGTGGGGGCATAAGAGGTGGATTAAGCTCAAAATTAACCTGAAAGTAGTTCTGCAAGGTACAGTCAACACACTAAAAATAACAAAACCAACAAACCCCAAAAACCAACTAACAAGATTGAGTGGGAAATTCATTTTCTCTGATACATTTATAATTAGTGGCATTTACCATAGAAATTAACTAAATCTGGTTTTTACTAGCATAGAATATCTACCTGCCAATATGAAGAATATCCATCTGCCAAAATGAGGAAATACTAATTTCCCAAACCCCAAGTAGTAACCAAACTCAAAGTGCTGAAAAGAAACCCAGAAGGAACCAAGTAAAGACAGCAGCACCGCTGTTTTATTTTTGTGGTTCTTTGTAACTCGGTTTCCTGTTCTGTAATAAATTGCTTAACCTCTTATAAGATTAGGCTTATTTTCATCACTACCCTTGTCCAGTAAAAGTGAAAGCAAATGGGCAGATGCAGGTTAGTCTGTTCCCACAGTAGCAGGTGATCTGCTCAGGGGGTGAATTTGCATAGCCCCGATGAGCCTGCAGCCCAGCACGTCTCGCAGCACAGCTGCAGGAGTCAGCCTAAAGACAGCTGACAGCAGGGAGGAATTGCATGGAGGAAAGTTCCCATTTTCCAAGCTCGAGCCAGAAGGCAAGGAAGGGGCAGTGGGACAGCAGGTAATGAAGCAAGGTGTGGCTGTTCTTCAGGGTTGTGGGTGTTCACTGTGGATTTTACTGACACATTCTTGTGCACTTTGGGGGGAAATTGTCTTAGTGTGGGAGGGGCAGAAAGGGTTAAGAAGCCGCTGCTCTTGTGTGTGATAATCAGACAGCTGGTTACCTAAAATGCCCAAACTTTTCTGCTAGATCTCACCCTGACCTTGCTGGTTTATAAGGCTGCAAGGAGAAATCAGCTTTGTCTACAGCACCACAAGGATACAAAGTGTAATACTTGAAGTCTGGGCTGCCATTTTCTGGCTCTCAGTGGGAAGTCAATGCCAAGTCAGATACCTTCAGTAGGGGCCTATGCATCATTAACACCTTTCTGTTTCTTCTTTAGGAAGTCATTGTTTGACCATCTTAGGTAACAGCCTAAATCATACTTCTTGAGCTCAGAATCTATGTTCACTGCTGCACCAAAATAAGGCAGCTGTACCAAGAAATCTGAATGTGAGCCAGACTCACCAACACCAACTTTGTAATCCAGTTTTAGATATGTTGCAATGATTATCAAAGAACTCCAGAGAACAGAAGTGAGAGAGGTCAAGAGAGAAAAAGTAAACAGGCTCATTGAGATTCTTGCACAAAGCAGCATCCTTGTGACTTAATACCAAATTTGAAGTGCATTTGGGTTTGTTTCCTCGCCTAGGTAGATGCCAAAGGTGGTTCTGCCTATCTCTAGTCTCACTCAATGCTCTTTGTTATAAGATTCAGATTTAATCTAACTTCTTATCACTCAGTAGATCTTTCATTCTCCAGGTTGAAATTGTTGATGTCGGATATGACAAGGGTAAGTTAAAAAAAAAAAAAAAGTCAAAACCATTTATTTTGGACACAGTTAATGACATGTTATCAGCTGGAAGACAAGAAGTAATTTTGCTACAGATGTTTCAGTATCTGACTTTAAAAGGTTTTTCCCTGCAATTATGTTACCCTACCCACAAATGTAGTTTTCCCCTTGGTTCAAATGACAGAAGCCCATGTACTGGATTGAAATGTTCCAGTCCTTCAAATTCACATTGCACAATGATGCTGAGCACTGGGATCTCTATCCTTTCATTTCCTGTTTTTAAAATCTAGGAGGGAAGCACACAAATCTGTTAAGAGAAGAAAAAAAGACAGCAAAGGAAGTTAGGAAATATGGTGGGCATATATACACTACAGTATGTTCTGTATATATCAGAATCATACACAGACTTCATCTCTAGACTACTTCATTATTGATTGTTTTCTGGCAATCCTTATTTGGAGACATAAATATTTTGGGCAAGGCATCAAAAGACAGAGTGTTGTACAGAACTGCCCATACTCTGTCTTTAGAGCCTCAAGCAATTCCAGACCAGTTCCCACAATGAAAATGTGTTGTGTGACCTCATGGAAGTGGGCAGAAATGTACCTCCACAATTTTTTTAATCCTCTGGGCCTCAACTGTGCACCCAGCCTATTTCAGAGTGAGAGAAGAGATCTCTGAACATCTCCCAGATGTGGCTACTAGAGGTCCTTTCCCTTGCCTTGCCACCAGACTCTCATTCTTTTAATGTTTTCCTACTACATTTTTCTTAAAACCAATCAGAAAGACAGGCTACAGCTGTAACAATTTTCTTAAAGTTCAAGTTTTGTCTCAATATGTATTGTCCCCAAATGTTTTAAGATCTCAGGAAAAGATACTAATGGCAAAGGAGAACATGTATTCTCGTGGCCAGAGGGATAGGGATAAAAGATGGAGCAGGGGAAGGAAGACAAGGTTGGAGAATGAGAGACAGTGATGACATTTGTTTTCTCAGATGAAAAGCTGTTGTCCTTTGAGAATACTTAGCATATTTATCTTTTAAGAGAGGAAAAAGAATTCCCACTAGATAGACTGAAAGTTTGACAAAGGTCTGAGAAATAGGATCTTCTCAGAAGATCTTTGTCTGTAGGTGGGTAAACTCATAATAGCTCTGTTTTTCTTGGTTTTCTTTACATGAGAAAAACTGAGTAAGAATGCCTTACTATGCATAATTGTAAGGATATTCATTTCTTGGAGTTCTTTTTACACTGCATCTCTGTCAATTGAAAGGTCAATTTAGTTATTTTTCCCTCCCTCACATCCTATACTGGGGGGAAAAAAAACAACACCAAAACATGTAGACAGGTCTTTCAGATTTCAATGAAAATAACAGCTGTTACCCATCAGAGCAGCTTCCACCCGGAGCGAGGGTGCAATCACCACAGTGACTGAGATTTTCCTCCCAGCAGCCAGAGCTTTATCTCGGGCAGAGCCAGGAGCTGCTTTGCTCAGCAGACACAACTGTCAGGATTCCACCATCGAACCTCCTCTGCTTTGGGACTGAAAGGAAACCTTTCATCTGGCTGCATCTACCACATTATCATGCAGATGATGGAGCATATGGACGGCAAAAATCGCTAGGCTCAGCATTTGTTTGTTTGTTTGGCATGGCACATGCAGAAACTTTGGTTTCATATTGTTTTGGTCAGATGTAGGTTTTACATTCCCTTCTTGTTGCCTGATCAGTGCACTGGGAAGACCACCAATCTTTTGGGTGGGCTCTACAATGGTCTCTTATTTCCCAATTTATTTGAATTCAGGGTATGAAATCATTGCAACAAAACCACAAAAGCCATGGAGTTTACAGACAAGCTAAAGCTTCTTCTCCAGTGACTTAGATGCAATTACAGTGTGATACTAAGCAAGCAAATATCGTTTAGTAAGGATTTAGCTTCTCCCCTAAACCAGTGAACAGTTAGGAAGACAGTCACTTCACACGCGTGCCTAGCGACAGGCCAAGCATGGATGCAGTACATTAGTGACTCAAATTCAGCAGGTACACTGGAAACAATCATGGACTTCCACACTGACCTTAGTCTGTCAACATGTGTCCCGTAGGCCAAATGAGGAGATC
Organism: Rhipidura dahli; assembly: GCA_013399225.1. Lineage (NCBI taxonomy): Eukaryota > Metazoa > Chordata > Aves > Passeriformes > Rhipiduridae > Rhipidura > Rhipidura dahli. The sequence goes on along the minus strand of VXAC01003560.1, from coordinate 909,635 downwards.
ATGGAACACTGTAGGGCGGAGAAGCAGGCAATGGGCTCATCTGTAGCATGGGAATGTGAGATAGGTGGGACAACTGAGTGTGTCTGGAGTCTGGGGTACTTCTGAGAGCTCTTGCACCCCTTACACTAAGCCATCCATGCTGGAAAATACATTTGATGAGAACATTTCAGCTAGAGGTTGGAAAGGATACGTGCTGTGTTTGCCAGTGACTCTCAGTAAAAGAGTCTGTAGGTTGAGAGTAGTGAATTGCATAAGAGCCATAAGAGTTATAATAACTAACTGAGGGTAAACATCTCTGTAAAAAATCTAGCTCTAGTTGGAGGTGCATGGCATGTTTGAAACTGGGTTCAAGATTGTCAGAACCAAAGTGTTGCTATATCAAGCAGTGGTGAGTGGCAATAGACAACCCAAGGCCAGCCATGTGTAAAGGATGTTTGTCTGCGTAAAAAGGCAGCAGCACCATTTATTTTTTCTCCAGCTGCTGGCTGTCAGACAGCCTTCAGCAGTGCCCCAGCCTGGCAGTGCACATGTGTGCCCTGGGGTGCTGCTACTTCTGTTCGCAGGCAGGGCGTCTCCCAGAACTAACATTTCAGTTCCTGAACAGCTTTCACTAATTGAGCTCTGCACATGAAGTGTGCGGTATTAAGGGATAATGTTGTGGCTTTTTACACTGTTTGCAAGTACGCAGAGCTGCTGTGCATTACTGGGATTTCTCAAGAGACCTGTTAACTGCTTTTTAATATTTCAACCTCTGACATGGGTGTTAATGTGGTGTTATAATTGGAAAAGTCTCTCTCCCTTACTCAGCAGTTTTGCTCCATGTGTGTGTTCCAAGACTTATTTGCTGACTTTATTGACACACATAATAAGTTTATTGCTTCTCTTCTTGCTCTATACTGTTATTGCCAAGTCCCAGGCATGCAATCTTCAGTCTTGATGGAAATACATAAGCTAAAAAGCATAAAGTCTGACTTCTTTTATCCAGGCCTGGGGTTGCAAAGTTGTTAGGTAGTAAAATGAAAGGAGAGGGAGGGAATGCATCATTTCAATACCAAAAAGAGTTGATCAGCCCAGCAGTCCTGTCAATACAGGTTAACAGTACATTTCATGGCCTGTCTCTGGCCATGGAGACCGTTTGTTTCCCGTTAGTGTAATATTGGGCTATCCCTTAGTTATTTAAAATTAGATTTGTCTCATATTAGATTTGTCTCATATACTTCCCAGGTTTGCCCACAAAAGCCTGAACCAGAGTTCATAGAAACAGAATCACAGAATATCTCGAATTAGAAGGCACCCCTAAGGATCATTAGCCCAACTCCCTGTTGTTAGTTAGCCATGTGACTCAGAGCATCATCCAGACACTCCTTGAACTCTGACAAGCTCAGTGTTGTGGCCACTTCCATGGAGAGCCTGTTCCAGGGACTGACCACCCTCTCAGGGAAGAGTTATTCCTTGCCCCAGAATTTGGCCATACTGATTTCTGCTGAAGGTGGCCACAAGCAGCAAACTGGGGATTTGATTTTAACTTTAGGTTTAGGAGGAGCAGTGTTACCTTGAATAAAATGACTTCTTAAGAAGGGAAAGAGTAGAAGAGTGGCTGTGAATATTTAGGATCAGTGGAAGAAGTGGATATTTCCTACCACTATACAGAGAAGTGTAATTTGAAAAGGATTAGTTGAGTAAAAAGAAACTCATTTGATATAAAATTCTAGCACATCCCTACACAAGTAACTTACTACTGAATCACATTTCCCTGCATTCACTAAGATCTTTTTATTTTCTTCTTTTTATGCTCCTTTTTAGGATTTCCACAGATTGGCTTCAACATCATCTTAATTCTTCCAGCAGAGTAGGTAAAATTGAGTTTGGGGATTTGGAAGCAGATAGTAAGGCTTAAACCTAGGATCTGGCCAGTGCTATGGCAGTTCAGCCACCCTAAGGCAAAGAAGGACTGGTACAGAAGATGCAGAGGAGGGGAAAGTCTTGCAAAGCCATATTTGTGACTTGTGCTTCTCCTTAGGAGAAACAAGCCATAAAATAATGACTTTTAGGGGGTTTCTCACCAGCAGAAGTTGCTACACAACCATGCCAGGTCAGGCTTTAGTTAAATCAGCTCCCTGAACTGACTTGCCACTGTTCACACTCAGTGGTACCAGCGCTGGGGTGGGAATGGACATTCAAGGGCAGAGGAAGGGGAGCTGCACCACACCATCTTCAGCTCACATGAGCTTCAGCTTACAGTGTAAGAGCTGTGGCTGTGGAATAGGGCTTAGAGCAAGACTCACTCCTGCATCACCATCTCCAAGGGCATCATCTGGTCTGATGAATGTCGTACCTGAATAACCACTACTGGGGCAAGGTGCAACTTTTAAACAATTAATTTCATGCCACGCTTACCTACAGTGGTGAGAACCACAAATGACTCTCTAGGTTTCATTTCCTCTGTGTGGTCATGGATTTTCCAGACAAGATCAGCACTTTTCCGTGCAGCCCCATCAAGCAGCCCTAAAATCCCACAATAGAGATTGATATTGTGCCCTCCCTCAAATGCAGCTTCCATGTGTCCCAGCACTGATTTCCTGTGTTGTTTCTAAACAGTGAGTGGCTGCTCAGGTTCACTTTGTCCACACAAAAATGAGCCTCATAGTCCCACTGTATGGGCAGATCAGTACTGCAGCACGAGCCTCTCGTGTTCAAACATTGCCAACATCACCACGCAGCCTGTGGGAGACAGCCGCGTTCCCTTCCCACTGCCCAGTTTTGACAAGGATAAAAAGGAAATACTAGCATGTCCTCTGGGAATGAGGGTGATCTCAGATGTGAAGGAGTGAAGTGTTAATCAGTCACTGCATTTTCCTAATGAGGAATCGCATTAACTGTGTCATTTGGTATTATTGCTTGGAGGGTTGGGGAGCTACGTTACATTCATTTAGCTCTCATCCTGCACACAGTGAACATTCTGTGCAACTGCACACCTTGCCATAAGGAATAAATCTGCTGGAAAAATGCTGTGATTAATTGAGTGTGGTCTTGTTAACTGGAGACCTTCCCAAATGGCAACATCTGCTTCGACAAACCATGAGAAGTGGAAGTACCAGAAAAACCAATAATACCAAAGCCACAACAGCAGGTGCTGACTTTGGAGCAGTTGTCTTTTCATTTTTAGAATCTGTTCCTACTTTGCCAATGCTCTATAGGTGTGCCAGGTGACTCAATTTGCCTTTTTTTTTTTTTTTGGGCAAACTGAAGTAACTTTGAATAAATCTGAATAAAACAAAAAATGTATTTAATAGAAAAAAAGTTGAAGGTCTGGTAGGTCTGGTAGGAGTTTCAAACAATATATTTTTGTTACAGGAGCTATTTTTATTCTAACCATTTTTGTTAGCACAGCAAAATTAAAAAGGACAAACAAATATTTTCATGTTATTCCAGATGCACCATTTGTCTGCTCCAGCATAAAAAAGGATTATTTTAATCACTCAAAGAAGCAAGGTTTTGCATCTCAGTGCAGCTCCCAGGGTAGTTGTCTACTCTTGGTTCCAAACCGTTGTGCAGCAAAGAGGAGCAGCACAGTTCTGGCCTCTTTCTACACCTGTGAAAAGCTGGGATTTGCTGCAAAGCCAGGTAGCACAGAACTTAAATAATTTGGAGAAATCCTCTGCCAGAATGCTGGCTCAACATCTGCCCAAAGTCTGCTCTGGCACTGAGAAGAGGCTGCCGCAGTCAGAGGGAGCATTTCCACCCCGCAAGGATGGGGCTGAAGGCAGCAGGCTCCTCCTGCACAGAGGTCTGTCCGTCTGCCATGTCTGCCTGGAGATTGAAGGTGGTGGCTTGCTGCCAGGAGGAAAAGGCTGGGGAAAGCTGATGGCTTTGGGAGCAGTGGCTCAGTGTCGAGTGAAGAGCACCACTACATGCCGTACCAGCTGCAGCCCACTGCCAGGTGGGGACTGTAGTGAGGGGAGGGATGATACTGAGCAAGGGCAATTTCTCACTTCCCAGTACTGTGTTTCCAATTAAGGGGAGTCACCATTAAGTAGCTAGGTGTTTCATGTCTCTGGAAGTAGCCTGGGGGCCCAGGAATACCTTACCCTCTCCCCTGCCAAAGGCAATGATGCCCACACACACTTGGGCATGGTCACTCAGGGAAATCAGGTCCCTCCTGGGATTTTGTCTTATGGTTTTGCCCCCTTTTTCCCCCTGGCACCAGGCAGAAATCTCTCAGTACCTGTAACCCTTATATATTGGGTTTGTGAATTGGGGTTTTTTTCCCCAAAACCATGGTCCCATTCTTTCCAGGAGACCTTGCTGTGGTCCCTTGATGGCTTCACACTGATGTTGATGAAAGCATCAGATGTGCCACTGCCTGACTCAGCTTGTGGGTGTGCCTGCAAGAAAGGCACTGGCCTATCCCACTTGGTCTTGGGCACGGCACAGGCAGGGGATGGGGCACAGTTTTACAGGGCAGTGTCGTTTCAGCCAGGCAGGGTAGAACTCTTGTCCTCTCAGCACGAAGACAGGCAGGAGGTTTTCTGGCTCCTCTGTTCCTTTACCCGCCACTGAGTATAACCTAAGAAGTTGGAAACTGAAGCCAAGCATTGATCTTTGGGTAGAACCCTGGGTGTCCAGGGGCCTGGACTGGGTTTTGTTTTCTCAGCAGCTGATTAGCTGCATCTGTGAAATGATGCTCTTAACAAGGAGAAGCCACACTCTCTATTTTTAGATATTTGATTTGGCATGACATGAACGGCTCTCAAGCTAAATAACAAAGGTGTTTTCAAATAGAGACGTTGTTCACTCACTGGGAAAATTCATTAAGAAAAAAACAGTTCTTTAAAAATGCCATAATACAATACTGCACTGCAATGATGCAGGAAGTTCTTGCATTTGCTGTATTACCAAACAAGCAGAAAGAGAAGCATAGAGGAGGCTAAGCCTGTGTATTTGTTATCTTACACACTGTTTGGGAAAAAAAAAAAATCCTGCTGTGTGAATATGTGTAATCTTGGAAGCTCTGAGCCTCAGGCACAGACAAGAAATATATAAATATATATGTATATATATATATATATATATAACAAAATGGGACAAATTCAGGTGTCATTTTCACTTTCCCTCTCTGGAAGATTAGCTGGCTAAGCAAAACACTTCTGTATCTGGGTAACAAAGCAAGATGAGGCTGTTCTTCAGGGTTGTGGGTGTTCACTGTGGATTTTACTGACACATTCTTGTGCACTTTGGGGGGAAATTGTCTTAGTTTGGGATGGGAAGAAGGGGTTAAGAAGCCGCTGCTTCTGTGTGTGATAATATTTTTTTTTCTTTATTTCGTTTTCACTGTGCAGCAAAATAGTTACTTTGCTTTCGGCTGTTAATGAACTGAGCACTGCCATCTTGTGGGGATTTTTAGCAAGTGAAGTTATTCTTGAACATCTGCAAAGGGCAGGAATAAAAGCAATCCATGAAGACCTTGCCAACGGATTACTCTCCACCTCCATTATGACGCCTCTGTTTGCATTTGTAGACTCGGCTGAATAAACCTAAAAATGCAATTAATAAATCTATAAGAAAAGTGTAATATAATTTTAAAAGCTGATCTGTATCTCTTTCTATTTTCTTTTTTTTTTGGGGGGGGCGGGAGTGGGGGAGGGGTTGAATGGAGATTTACCAATATCGTGTGAACTTTGTAATCAGGAGCATCAGTATTTCTCTGCTCATTTCCGAGACCACTTCAACAGACCAGGAGCTCAAAATCCAGTAATTGAATTAAAAGTCTGTTGACTCATGGTGAAGGGGTGGTTCTGTGAAGATATCTTGGATCCAAACCTATCAGCTCTTTCTGACAGGTATTAATTGAAGACCCATTCTTTGAATTCTGTTTTAGGCAGCAGCAGTGAGACAGAGTCATTTGAAATACTCTAAGGTGAAACCAGGAGCCTGAAATATTTCAGTCTCAAGACTGCTTAGCATGGTTCTCCAGCACAGAGAGAGATGCAAATACAGCCTGACTTTATGAAAATCATTGAGTAAGGCATATATTTAAAGAGAGAATTTCTCCTGTTGTCTAATGAGTTACTTTTTACACAGGCAGATAGTGAAGGCACAAGGGAAAACCATTTTAAAAGAATGGAGAAGTGATTTAGATTAGCTATTAGTAAAAATATTTTTACCCAAAGGGTGGTGAGGCACTGTCAGAGGTTGCCCAGAGAAATTGTGGGTGCCCCATCACTGGAAGAGTTCCAAGCCAGATTGGATGGGGCCCTGAGCAACCTGGTGTAGTGGAAGGTGTCCCTGCCCATGGGAGGGGGGTTGGAACCAGATGATATTTAAGGTCCCTTCCAACCCAAACAATTCTATGGTTCTATGAGTTTAGAGAAACACTTTAGGGACAGTGTTTCTTCTTACACTGACAGTGACATTGTCAGTGTAAGAGGATCAAGGCATACCTACACAGTGCTGCTAGAGAAGTCAAAATACAGAAGGTAAAGAAAATGAACGATAGACAATCCTTAGAGTTTCTTTTCTCTAAGAAGCATTGACAATGCCAGTGTATCTACAGCAATGAAGGCAAAAGTGTGGCAAAAATGGGTATTGGTGACAGCCCACTTCTGTATATCAAAATTAAAAAAAAAAAAAAAAAGGATAATTCAGTTGCATACCACAGAGGTTGCTGAGAGCAGTTCAAAATGGGGAGGCAAAGCCATCTTTGACTGGTGCTTCAGGTGATGTCTAGACCCCAACAAGGCACCAAACTATTGGCTCAAAAACCTGGTCACTGCCAACAGCCTAGAATAACAATGATGTTGTCCAAGACAACAACATTTCTTGCCTCCTGCCAGGAATAAAGTGTGTGTCACTTGATGGTGAGGGACTTTTCCTCTGACTCAATGCCTGAGGTAAAATCTTCAGTGACCAAAGTCCCCCACTTACAATCCCTCAGTCCAAGAGCACTGCCCTCACACCTGTCTTCTGTGGTTTTTTGGGCTGTGCTTGAAGGTTTGGGGGCTTGTGGTGAATGCTACAGATCCCAAACCAGCTCTATGGGCCATCTCCAAAGAGAAGACCCTCAGACTAGAGCCAAAAGATAGAAAGTTGGAGGGAGCTTCCCCTGTCCACCAAGCAATCCTAAATCCTACCCCAAAAGCCTCTGGAGAAAGGGACTATAGATGTGGCTGCATAGTTAGAGGTATATGCATGTACTACTTTTTTTAAGTATATATATAATGTGTGTGTGTGTGTGTACATATATATATATAAGTATATATGTGTGTACATTCTGTAAGCAGGTCAGCCCTGAAGAAGTTGGTGCTGGGCTGTGTCAGGGCCAGAAGCCCCACAGCACAAATGTGCGGCGCAATTTCACTGCAATGGGAATGTGGGCAACAGCCCACCGTGTGGGCATACACGGGACTGTCTGCTTTGGGATGTGCTCACTGAACAAGTCCTGGGAAGCAGCCGGAAAAAAACACTCTGACATGACCACAGGAGGGCTGCTTCTCCTCCACTGGCCCTCCAGTTCTTCCAAGTGGCCCAGAAATCCCCCATGACTGGTGAAAACAATTTGCACGATGAACATACTGCATGTATGTGGCACATGGGTATCACTGGTTATGCATCCATCAGCCAGTCCTGGTTCTTTTGAAAGCCTTATTTCTTCATCTGTAAAACAGGCTTAATAGTAACATGGTTTGAGTTTTGTTTTGTTTTTTTCAAAGAACACGGAAAGCCACAGCTCAGAAGTCCTTCATGTAACAGATAAAAGCTATTTAACAGTGTCTTCATGGCTCTGGTCAATAAAGCGGAAATAAATTGCTTAGCTAGAAAGGATTATGAATACTTTTATTAATGTTTGCAAAGTGCTTTGAGGCTCTAACATGGGCAGTGGAAACAAATACTGTATAAACATGATGTTATTAAGTGACTGCTCATCTCTGGGAAATGGCATGGGAGCGGTTTTTCCATATTTGTCATGACTCAGTAATTCCAGGTAAAACACATGCATTTCACAAGTTAAAAAAAGAGAGAACTCTTAACTGTCAGCTCTGTCAACACATCTGAGCAGTCAGAAGCCAAGCCATGTTTTTCCTGGCTTGCTGATTAACGCCACTAGTGGCAATGTTACAGGGGAAATGCTCCCTGCCATTGCGTTCTGTCCTATTCCACAGGATTTCACCTGAGGATGAGAGTGTTCTGCCTGTAGGTGAGGGGCTGAGACACTGTTCCTCACTGCTTATTTAACAGTGCTGCTGACAGACAATGAATCCAAAAGGCTCCAGCTCTCCCTCCCTGTTCAGTTCTGGCTCAGCAGAGTCTCTACAAGTAGAACTGTCAAACGTTGCTTTTGATTAATAAAGGCAGCAATGACTAAATTCACATCAAGGGTAAGTACGTTGGGTGAGAAATACCATTTTCACAGAGTCGCTCTGAAGAATGCAATTTGAGGTACTGAATTACACAATTGTTTTTTGTCAAAATGCTGAAAATTATTCATATTCTCCCTGCCCTAACAACCCATCAAAATGTCACTTCTTTTTCAGTGCAGCTTCTAACCAGTGATATTTAACAGGGGTAATTATGCCTCTTCAAATGCAAAGTAGTCAAGTTTTGTAAAGCATGATGCATGAAGCACTTTTACCAGCTGTTTTCCCGAGCCTGAACTTCTGAGCTAGACTAATACATTTTGCTCCTGATGCAGGACTTGTGGTGGTTTCATGAAAAGCATCGGGAGGCGAAAACATTGTTGTATTGTATTTCTACTGTGTTTGGATGCTGGCCCATGTGGGCTCCAACACCCCCAGAAGCAAGCTGAAGCTGGCCTTGTGGCCATCAACACTGCTCTGAATATGGCTTATGGAAAAGTTCCATTTAGTTTTACACTTGCAATAACATTGTGCCTTGTATGTTGTTTTTTGTTAGCTGAAAAGCATATGTTTTGACTTTTCCCATCAACGTAGGAGCAATGGCTTGTATTTTAAGTCATGGGACAGAAAAGAAATAACAAAGTCAAGGCTTTCTTTCCAAGCTGCTGCGCCTACGCAACATTTTTACAAGCTTTTTTTGCTAATTTGCATAATTGCTTTTTGCTATTTTTTACTCATTTCTGCTAATGATCATCACTCAATTTTTGCACAGAATTAACAACTTGTGAGGACATTTTCATAGCACAGACACAAATTTTATCTGTGAGAGTATTTAATTATTCAATTCTAGCCAAAAGTGCTGACATGCATAAAATGCATCAAACATATTACCTTCTTCACTGGTCCATAGAAAATCTAATAAAATCAAGAGGCACAGAAAACTTTTTGCAAGGTGTTCAGACACTGGAAGACTGGATTTCATAGTTTATATGGATTTATTAAAGTTGGTTGATTACCTATTAATTGATTACTACTAACTCTTGTCCAATTTTACATTAGTGGCCAACAGCCATCCCCCTTCAGACCTTGCCAGCTCATGCATAAGAAGCAGAAATTTGCTCTGATGAGATCAGCTGTGAAGCAAAAACCTATTCAAACTAGTAAAGGTATAAAGACCGGGCACTGGGTATAAATGCCATCTTATTACATGCTGGACTTCAGATATTCTCCATCCAATATGTATTAAAAATATCAAAAATAAAACCTTTTTTTCTAATACCAACATCACAGTTTTTGAAAAATAATCGCTCTATAATTGAATTGCTGTAAATTTTATTAGGAGACTCGTCATCTACTCATCTCTCATTACACCAATTTCTACTATGACTGTAAAAACAAGCTCCTTCATGGTGCAGAAACATAAATAATAATTGGCAAAATTATAACAAAACCCACAAGATTCCTAATAGATCTGATTCTGGGAGAATACTTATTTGACGGTCAAGTAAACTGTTGATGTGAAGGGAAGGACTTTTAAGCATGAACTGACTAGCATGATTCCATTTTATTTAGTTAATGAGAACCTCAGTTTTAAAAATTTCCTCTAATACACCAGTGCTGATGTATTGATGCATGCTACGACACAGCCTGCCTTTTTGAAACTACTTTGGGTGACACCTCAATCTTCTGAATGTCTCCAGAGGTACTTTCCTCATCTTGGTGACTGCAGAGAGAATTTTGAAACCCTGTTAGGAAAGAATATTTCATCAAGCAAGTCAAATTTAGATCCCCTGCAAAGCTGGACAGAATAGATCCCACATAAATATACAAACTGAACATCAGAAGAAAGCTGTTTATTCATGTTAGTTTACTCAGGATGCTGTGCTGAGTGAACATGCCCACCTGAAAGCTGGCTGTGCTGACTCCTGTAGCTTATGTGAGATCCTCAGTATTTCTTAGAGACTGAAGCCCCTGCCAGATGACACCCCAAGCTGGGGCACTGTCCCCATCTCAAAGATGACATTTTCATAGCATCCATTTTTATAGTGTGGATTTATACCCGAGGAGAAGAAGGCTGTATGTCAGAATGGGAGCACTGCACTGATGAACTTTGCCTTTTATTTCCTAGGGTGGGAAGTTCATCCATGCCAGTTACTGCGGGCAAGGCAACAATTAAATGAGCCCTGGGGACAGTGGAGCTGACAGCAGGCACCATGGCTGGATCTGGCTGCCTCTGAGAGTACAGGAGCATGGGCACCTCTCTTGGACTGAGCTGACACCAGCTCAGCCCCACAGGGGAACTTGGTGCCCAAAGTGCAGCCAATCAGTCCAGAAATCATTAACTGGCCTTAAACTACCTAAACTACCACTGAAGAGATTGAAGGTGTCATCACATTCAGCAGAGCAGACACTGAAATACTGATACTGGAAAAGACAGGGTGCTACTTTTACCTAGCAGCAAGGAACTTTTTTTTGAGAAACCATCCGTTTGCAGAACAATGTGTGCCTAAAGTTTTATCCCCAGTGAGTGTTCTTGATTTTTGCTCACAGGCTGCATGCAGATAATACCTCTCTCTTAGTGACACACCAAACTACACACAGAGGAGTCAGACACAGCGGTGATTATCTTGTGGACAATCCCTTGTTTCTCTTGGAAATGTTTCAGGGGTGAAGTAACAGTAACCACACTGAAAAAAAGTCAAACAAACAGTACAGTATTATGGCAACTGATTACATCTCGATCAAAAAAACATTAAGGGTCTTGCTCTATCTCCTTTTTTTTTTTTTTAATTTGCATGTATATTTTTTCCCAATCCCTGTCCTTCCTCCAGCAGCACCTCTCCAAAATCTTCCTGCTGGGATTCATGTACAAAGCAAAATAGCTGAATTAACTGTTCAGTACTGTTCCCAGAGGAGATCCAAACTGTAGGATACACACTGGTTTCAAGGCTGCTAGTCAAGCAGTGTATTTGACTGTGAAATTAAAGATGGCCCTGGGGATTCCTTCTGTGGTCACACAGATGAGTAGGGTAAATTTCAGTATACAATACATAACATTCAGAGCAGGATGATTACAAAGTTGGTAGTTAAGGCAAATTAATGGTCAGCCAAGTAAAAAAAAGATTGTCATGATCATGCAATGATCACTTATTACTCCTGTAACTTCACAGATTGTTCCAATTCCTAAACAAAGCACTTTGGGGTATCCCAAAACTTAAATTGCACCAATAATGAAATCATTCTTGGAAACAGCCACACAAATATTAAGTTCAAGTCTAGTTACCATGTTCCACCACAAATTATCTGGCCTTAAGTACACATTTGCTTCTAAACTTCTGGAACTTATACACAAATGTATAAATAAGCATTTACCCTAAAACTATTTGGTCTGGGAAAGGAAAAGCTCTAATTTAGAATACAACATGGAGGATGCACTTCTTTAAAGTCAGGATAGTCCTGGTTAAATGCCTCTAATTGCAAGGCAGTATGGCATGAAGCAAGAATCCATTTTTCAACAGAGCAAATCAAACCAGGATGCAAATTGAGTTAACTATGCTGGAAACCATAAACTCTGGGATGACTGGCTGTGAAACACCAGTGTCACGAGCTGGCACTAAATTGCACCACCTGTTGATTGTGCTTTTCTTCAGTTTCTGGAAAGGGTGAAGGTACCGTTTTAAGGCAGGAGAACTGCCTAAACTCCAGCTGGTATGTACACAGCTCTTGGTATCTGAGTCTAGACTCAGAAGCAGACACATCCTCCTACCCACACTGGCTGAAAAAAAAGTTATTTATTTGAGACTCTGCCACAGGGATGAAGAGCCACCAGCCACTTCTCCCCATCTGGTAGTGCTCGGGCATCACCAGATCAAGCCATAGCTTGTGTCCTCATTCCTATCCTGAAGCCGGGAAAGGGAAAGGGAAAGGGAAAGGGAAAGGGAAAGGGAAAGG